>ML677350.1:34185876-34333048 GCA_007922305.1 Dermatemys mawii | reverse complement strand
AGTAGTTTGATTTGAATTGTGCTTTTTTTTGATAGGCAGAGTTCACATTTAAGAAACTGTGTGTGTGTGTGTGTGTGTGTGTGTGTGTGTGTGTGTGTAATAGTTCTGGCTGCAGTAAAAAAAACAAAAACATTAAAAAATGCTGAAATTCTTTTAGCATACTCAACACAATACTTGTTTATTGGTAACGTCAACACCATCAAGACATAAACAAAACACATGCACCATGATGCATTAAGGTACCAATTTTAAAGGTGATAAAAGAACAATCTCACAAAGGCCAGACTCCTTTTCCAGCATCTTCTCCCCCTTTTTGGATCAGAAACATAATTTGCACTGAAACAGGCATTGAGCGTATCAGAGAGAAAACATACAATATGTACAGAATGTCAACATTAATTAGAGTATCAGGGGAAAATGTGTAAACTTTCCCTACCTTAAGGTCTGTGTTTTGTTTCTAAAACTTACTGTGGATGTTGGGAGCCACCCTTTGGTCATCCTTGTAAGTGCAAAATCAATAAAATCTACTACAGACACTCAAGGTTACTGCCTTCAGAAAGGAATTCTTGATAGCTGCTTATGAAGTCAACACACCAATCTTTACCCTGAAAGAGCTGTTCCAGATCATAACACCACCTACGGTGCGTACCTGCCTAGCAGGAAAGGTAGAGAGGATTCATCACTGTTTGTGAAGCATCTGAACATTTAAAATGCTGTGTGTTATTACATGCTATGCCTTCTGTTCTCTTTTGCGCCTCTGATACAAACCAATTTTCTCACCACCTATGACTAACTGTAGTGTCATTTCTCACTAAAATGAGGATTTGTTGCTATGCAGCCCCCGCCGCTGATAAGAGTCCAGAGTTAGAGAAATAAAAATGCTCTACCGGGGTTACATATTGCTCCATTGTTTCATCCTGGTTATTGGTAAGAACAGCACAGTGTTGAAGACAGATGTGAAGTTGTAAAGGCTGACAAACTGGTATCCTGTAATTTTAGCAAAACAGGCTGGACAATGGATGTAGCAAGACAAAAACTTCAAAGAAGGAAAAATACAGACATGGAAGGTCAAGTGGCAGGACAGGGAGGGAAAGCTATGGAAATTGGCCAGAGAGATTATGTAGAAGAAAATTAGCTTAAATATCATCCAAATCTTATTTCACATTGAAACCACAGACCAGACCTGGAAAGGCAGAAATTATAGGTCTGATGATCCCTCTTTGCCTTAGTTTCAGTGATCTTTACAAGCCCTTCGAAATTGTCCTTTGTTGTGTAGCCAGTGTTTACTCCTTCCAGTTTTTACTATCTAGTACAGGGGTTGGCAATCTTCAGAAGCAATGTGCCGCGTCTTTGTTTATTCACTCTCATTTAAGGTTTTGCGTGCCAGTAATACATTATAAGTCTATAATATATAACTAAACTATTGTTGTATGTAAAGTAAATAAGGTTTTTTAAATGTTTAAGAAGCTTCATTTAAAATGAAATTAAAATGCACAGCCCCCGGACCGGTGGCCAGGACCCAGGCACTGTCATAGGTTGCCTGCCCCTGATCTAGTAGAACTGTCCCATGAGGCAGGGACAGTGCCCATGAGGGAATATGGAAGTATGTTGCCTGGGTACACAACCCTGAATAACCTAGACATGAAGCAACAAGAGATGCTGAGGATTGATGGCTGACACACAAAAGGCAGGTGGGGGCAGAGGAACTGAGATATGCTACAGCTGATTATGTGAAGAAAAGAAAAAGAACCACTATGGAAACAAAAAAAAAAGTTGAAAAAATGGAAAGACAAATTGGTTAAGAGATATAGAAAAGATTGTAAACACTTCTGAAGATAACTAATCTAGAGCAAGGTGGGATTCCTAGATGCCTTCTGTCCTAACACCTCCCTAAGACAGTTTCAATAATGAAATAAATAAAAACAATACTAAGCATGTATGGAGTTCTTTACATGTTCAGAGTGTTTAATCAATTACACTTCAACACCCAGGTGGGGTAGATATTACTATCCAGTCTGCAGTTGGAGAAAACGGACACAAAGGAGCTAAGTGACCTGTCCAAGGCCACACAGTAAGTGAGGGGCAGAGCTGGGATTAAGACTTAGGAATTCCCAGTCCTGTGCTCAATTAAGTAGACCACATGGCCTCTCATTTTAGTGTATTTATATAGCTGCCATTCAATGGAAGTTTAATTGTCCCTTGAATTAAGACTGTTTTACCCACCAAGAGAGGTAACAGAATGTCTTGCATCCTTCGACAACATTTCCATTGGCTAACTAAGAAGCAGTTTGTTAATGAGCTACGAAAAGAGTCCCTCTACCAGTCTGCCTTGCCTAGAAGGGCAGTAGCTGCTAAACATTACCATGTGTGGAATATTAAAGCACTGGAAAGAAAAAGAGACTGGAATGGGACAGATTAGGATTTCTTCTCTGAGGTGTGGAGGGCCACATACCACAAGTTCCTCCCTGAAAGAAAAAAGGGTTTGTCCAATGGTTAGTTTAGCCTTGTTCAATATGCCCCCCTCATAGCATTATTATAGCACTGCCCAGCCATTTGATTTTATGAGAACTGGGAGCTGCGGGGGGCCGTGCCTGTGGACGGTCAACGTCAGCAAAATGTCTCGCGGCTGGCAATCAGATTACCCTGATGGGCCGCATGTGACCCACAGGCTCCAGGTTGCCCACCACTGTGTTAAAGCCTGTGCCAATTTGGATGTATTTAAAGTAGAAAAGCCAGTGTCCAAATACTCCCAAAAATGCATCAGTCATCTACTGTCTCTGCTACCATTCCCATCTAACTCACTCTTGCTGGCTCACCAGACCTTAAAAATAGGCAGAGCACAGAAAGTAGGCCCTGCAGAGAGAGATTTTCTTCATTTGGTATAAAAGAATGATAAAGTTGACTGTACATTAATCCAATATAGTAGGAGGCCACCATGAAAGGAACAATCACTCCTAAGAAACAAAACAAAGCTCTTAAAACCCCAGCTTAGGTTAGAAGTCATCGGATTAATGGACACCAGATTTGAAAGTTGTCATTCAGAGATATTACTCTGGGCAGGGGGTGAATCTGGAAGCGATAGCTCTTGACAAACAATTCAGCACATAAGTCACCGAGCCGCAGAATGCAGACTGACTGACTCCGCTGTGAAGAGATCTCCAATGTATATTGCTCTGATTGTGATCTGGGGTGTCTTTGGGAGATGCTAAGAAAAAAAAATAATCTAGTACTGCAGAAAACTGAAGGAAAACAAATCATCAAATAATGTATGTAAGGGAAAGCTGTCACGGGGTAATGGCCTCCTGCTCATATCTATCCTAAGACACTGAAAAGATGTGTTTTGAAAATATAAAATAGGGATTTTACTCAACTATACCACTCCAGTCCCCTTATTTTTACCCTGGAGTAGATGGGATTGCTTAGCCTGCTTGTGCTGGTGTAACAGAGCCAGCTCCTTGTCCGTCACATTTTTAAAACCATAGTTATTCACATGTTTGTGTATCCAGTTGGACCGCAGGCACTACCCCAAGTGCTTATGCCTCCTGATTGCTGTAGTTAAACTTGAGCCGGCAGTTCATTGTGTGGGCGCAAAACCTGAAGGCACATACTCTCTCCACCACCTCCCCACCCCAAAGAAGAGGTTTCTATGTTGACTGAACCACTGCAAGGGATAAGCTTGAATTTTCAATCTTCCCCTGTCATTGAACACACAAGGATAAGTGGCACAGTCCTGTAACCAGCAGCATCCGTGCTATGTGAGAAGGCTGTGGCATGGGATCTACAGATGCCTAGTAGAATCCTAAAGGAAGCTAGGTCTCCCCTAAGACAAGAAACTGTCAGGTGTAAGACTTTCATGATTGCCCAATCTCTCCCCTTTGCCTGGGAAGGAGTTGTGAACACCACCCAAGCAGACAGAGTGAACAGGCCCTTCAGAACTTATCAACTAGCGGGAGAAGAGGATCCAATTGGACTAAAGATCCCCCCAGGTAATTTGAGAGGGGCTGTGAGGAGAGGAAGGGAACCCTCTTTCCCAAAAGTGACTCTTCCCAAATCTCCCAAATTAGCACCTATGAAAAGTTGGAGGTCCAGGTCTCACCTCTGCCTGCCCCTTCCCTATGGGGCAGAAAAGGGATTACCACAGACCACAGGCTAGACTAACCCATATAACACCATGTGGTGGGAAGGTAAAGGACCAGGATTCTTCACACAGAGCTGCTCAGGTGACAGTTCATTTACATGAGTTCACCTCTCCTCACCACACCTCTGAGCTGCCCCGCACTCCTTTTGTACATGGGGCTGACCAACCCCAACCTGTTTAGCCTTCTGGGGCTCATGTGCATTCTACTGCCATGTAACCTGCCCCCAGAATTTGTTCCCTTGTTTCTACACTTTGATCTCAACTGCTGAGTATTTAGAGAAGCTAACTGATCAAAAATTAATTTAAAAATCACTTCTCCAGCTGAGCAGACATTCCCCATTTTGAGTTTAGTGCCACCTGACCTGTGCTTTTTTTTAAATGTGGGGAATAGTTCAATACCTGTCACCAACTTACATTAAAAGAACATCCAATCCCCATGGAGCTCTTTTAAATCTTTGTGTAAATGTGCCCAGTGCCTACATGAGTCTTTAATAAGCAACTATAGGGAGATTGATGTCACTTACGCCTTTTGAAAATCTCCCAACGCCATTACTGAAGAAAAGAAAAATATTAAGGTACAAATCATCTTGTACTTCATGCATCCAGCAGGACATTACCAGACTAAAAACCATATCTAAAAATAATTCATTATCTTTGATACTTCTCTTAGTTTATTAAAACAGAAATAATTTTGAAAGCCTATTTTTCTTTTTACCATGTATCCTGCTTGTTTACCTTCTGAATTTCATTAAAATGGGGTTGTAAAACCAGACTGATGTTCTACTTTATGATACCTATATTAGGTACCAACACATCTGGATTTGTTGCACCTGGATTATACACTGCCTAGCATCATTGAAACTGAAAACAACAAAAAGTAGGTTTAATTGAAATTTTCAAAAATCCTGGAAACATTTCTATTGAGTTTTGCAAGTTTTTTTTTTTAAAAAAACAGAACCAATATTTTATGCACAGGCTATGTGACCATGTCCCATTCAGAAATGAAAATAATTTATTTCTTCCAAAAATGACTCATGAAGTGAAAGGGAAAAAATGGTGTAATTACATTTCTATCATACTGGGCAAATATACAGAGCAGACCAACATGTTTTGTCCAAAGGCCGGAAAGCGTCTAAGTGACTCCCAACTGTCTGAAAATATATTATACTTAAGAAAAATCCGGTGTTCCAAGCTTGTAGATGGCGTAATATCTCTGCTCATTATATAGATTCCATCATTATGGAGAGTACAAGTCAAGTTGAGACCTGATTTGGATGTGTTCTCCTTGAGGTAGAGCCATTCTCTGGTAGCAATGTTGTAAGACTGCACTGTTAACATGTCCTCACTTTGGCTGGATTTTTGGTTAGGTCCCAGTTCATGAATACAACCCCCTACCAGGTAGATGGTTTCCTCAAGAGAGAGCATCTGCTGTTTGCGAATGTGGACATCACACAGCTCAAAGTTGGTCCAGCAGTCAGAGATGGGACAGTACTGCAAAATGTTCATATTCCTGTCTGAAACAAAGGAGAGATGTTTATGCAAAAACCCAAACACATCAGTAGAGGACTAAGGTATGTCAATCAGTATTACAGATTGATTATTTAGAAGCAGTGTGAACATCAGATAGACAATGTGTCTTCCAACCCTGCTTGTCATGTGTTAACTTATTTACAAGGAAGTGTTAGATTGACAATCTTTTCCTTTTTAAGACTGGAGTCTCTGATCACTTTTCTCTTTTGCAGAGAGTAAGATTTAAACCACTTTTAGCACACTGATTACATGATCCAAGTGGTATGAAGGGAGTGAGGTGTTCAGGTGAATAATTCCTACGTGTTAGCTTGTGTGTTTCTTTTTAATCTTTGGTCACTGACGGATACTTGAAAATTGCTCCACTTCCCCATGCAGAAGATATTCTCAAGTCTCCGCCAGTGCATCCTTTAACTGGGGGAAAGGGAGGGAAAGCAGAAAACTCCATGAAGTCCCCTGGACCTTACCATGCAGATTTAATTTACTTGTGAAGCACAGAGACATTACAGTGAATAGTGCTGTAGAAAACTATGGTGTGGACAAATAGAGAAGAGCTAAGTATATTTGTTTTCCTCTACAGTTCTACTAGAGTAGATGCAAACAGTGTTTCCTTTGTATTTCTTTCCCCATCCGTGCACCACAATCACTGATCATGTCAGCAGGAATCCACACAGCTCTGCTTTTGCCATTACAAGGTACAGGAAAGCTGCACAGCAATGGGAGGCTAGAGCGGTGATGGAAGGAAGCAGGTTTCTGTCGCATAAAAATGATGGCTATTTCTGCTTATTTTCTTGGCAGAGCAATAGACACACCAGCTTGTAACAGTTCAAAGGTGAACTGAAGTGTTTTTATTTTAATTTTTAAATGAAAACACTTGTTTGCAATCTTAGATCTCTAAGAGAATATAGTCCAATAAGAAAGCTATTTTAAAAGAAAAAAAGATTTTAGCTGCTGAGACCTTTGTTTCATCTGCAACCACTAAACCCCTTAAAAGGAGAAGACTGATCAGCATGCCTGGAAGTATTTTAGGATTTGAAGAGGTGCCGAACATAAGCAATTCCTTTAGAAGTCAAGCCACTTTAACTACAGGCACCCTGGTTTTAATTTTTGGCTGTCAATTATTTTCTACTCAAGTGTTTTATCTTAGGTGATTTTCCATATTTATGTTTAGAGCTTTCCACTTCATCTATAAAGGAAAATTAAATTTTGGTTTTGAGCAAACTGGATGTGGTCTTTAAAAACAATATGGTTTAAAATAAATGTGTCTTACCTCTTGTAGTATATCCCCCAACAACATAAATTTTGCCCTTGCATTCACAAGCTGAGAATTCTGCAAGGGGGTTTGGCATAGATGCCACAAAATTCCACCAGTCGTGCTCTGGGCTGTAACATTCTACATTGGAAAGAGATTGACCGCCAATGGCATACAGCTTTCCGTTTACAGCCAAAAGCTTAAAGTTGGAC
Source organism: Dermatemys mawii (assembly GCA_007922305.1). NCBI lineage: Eukaryota > Metazoa > Chordata > Testudines > Dermatemydidae > Dermatemys > Dermatemys mawii. The sequence continues at coordinate 34,325,919 of ML677350.1, read as the reverse complement.
CTAGAAAACACAAATTGGAGTAATAAAATAGCTAGCATGAGAAAGAAAAAATAAAGAAAGGAAAGGACATTATTTTTATGAAGGTTCCAAGATACCATCATCACTTCAAATTTGTACCATCAGCCAGTATATTATCGTCTGAACTGTTTTTTGTCTGTATCCAAAATAGATTGTAAGCTCCTTGAGATGGGAACTGTATCCTTTTTGTTTGTAGAGGGTTAAGCACAGTGAGGGCATTCAGGAAAAATTAACAATGACATTTTATACTTTTTGACATTTTATACTTAGATTTCAAATCAATAGTTTAAATGTAGCTATTCAGCAGAGTAATCTGTTCTAGCTGTGTTGTGTTTTATGTGTGTGTGTGTTCTGTGGTGAAGCACATGTGTGCGTTCACATATAGGTACAGACGCTCGCGTGTGCGCACATGAAATCTTATTCCAGTCAGAGTTCCTGGAGTTTCATGCAAAAGCAGATTAATGCCTGAAATTGAGCATTGCCGAGCATTAACCACCACAATCACCCTGAAAGTAACACATTTTGGTATTCTTCCCTTCAGTCAAAGGCTAGATATTTTCACACCTTCTTTGAAGCCACACATTAACACAGGATGCTGAGCTCAACACACCAATAATCAATTTTTTGTGTAACAGTACAAAGTTCTATGTTTAAACTGAGAGTGGAAATCCACTGTGTCCTGTATATTTCACAGGCTGCAAAGAGAAACTTGCTGATGATTGTGGTATTACTTTGCAACTTGTGCCTCTAAAAAAAAAAAAGAAGAAAGAAGGAAAAAAAATGCATCTAGAAACATTCCAAAGATTAGAAAAAACGAGGAGATAAGAAGACACAAAAACTGAAGCAAAGGAGCAAGATGGGAAAGAGATCCAGCACAAGGATCAATGGATAATAAAATTGTTCCTTTCGCATGATTTGTTCTGAGCCAGATCCAGCAAATTTTACTCAAGCAATACTCCTAATAAATTCAGTGGGTGAAATTTATCCCTGTCACTGGATCAGCATAAGGCCAATGCTATACCCCACTCAAGCCCATAAAGGCATTAGTAGTACATTAGCTATGTGCTGCCTTGAACACTGAAAGGTGAGTTCCGCTCAGTGCAAGCATGAGGTTACAATACTGCCTAAGTAGACATGCATGGTTTTGTTTGAACAAAATGAATACTGTCTGGCAGCAGACTGCCCTGCAATTTTTTGTATTAAATATATCTGGGGAAGTGTTAGGGGAGGCATGAGAGAAGTCTCCTTCCAGGTGGAATCATTTTGTTTTTGTAATCTTGAGGTGATTCTGGAAACTTAAAATGCTTCTCTGACAGAATTATTTGCTTTTGATTCTGTTTCTGCTGTCGTTTACTATTAAGCCTCTCTGCACATCTCAAGTCTACAGTCACTATGTTTTCTAGCTTAAAGAATCAGGACTTAAGAGGTGATAATGCGTATGAAATGAGCGCAATTACTTGCAAAAACATTCGAGTTTCAAATAGGAGTACCTATTTTAAAAGCTATAGCAGGAAGAAAAAAACACACACACATATGCACTACTGGAGTTCCATATCTGAGGAACTGTAGGTTGACTATAAGTACATTTTAGAAATTAAGCATATCCTTTAAATTTAGTAAAATGTTACCAAGTCTACAGTGTGTTCATCTGTGTGTTATGGAGGGGCAGGAGCAGAGCTCTGGTCTTATAAAATTAATTCACTTGGGTATATACAATGTCTTTCACCTGAAAGCCACAAAGCACTTTGCGAAGTTGGGCATTAACCTATTTTACAGATGAAGAAAGTGAAGACACAGAGAAGACAAATGAATAATCCAAGGTCACCATAGTAGTATAATGGAATAGAACTCAGGTCTTCTTAGTCAGACTTAGCTGCTCTAATCACAAGAAAACGTAGCCCCTTCCTGCTTTAGTACTGGGGAGATCATTAATATCACATTTGTCTGATGGCGTCTGTATAACTGGAGGCCTTGTAGCAAATCTAGGGAAGCTTACTTTGTGAATGATGTATGGCACAACCTTCAACTCCTATTAGCCTAGAAGGGGTTCCTGTCATATATTCATGTAAAAGTATTCAGATTACATATCTGATTTCAGCATTGGTTAACATGATGTTCAGAGCATACCTCTCAAATATGGGAAATCTACCTACAGCGCTAACTAAAATATTTATTTTACTCACAGGCACTGATCATACTGTGTCAATGCTTGGACCCTAATTTAATAGAGAGATTGCTTTGAACAACCACTTGCCTTTGTGTGCCAATTACAGCAACTGCTTGTATGGAAAACTAACATTAGGAAAGTATTTAATGCCCTTTTAACCTTTTTTTTAATGTGCTTCAGCAGCTAGAAACAAAGAAAGCAAGCACCATACAACAAACCACCTTCCCGTAACCATTAGCCAGTGTTCCACGGACCATCGTTTGGGAACCACTGATCTCAGTACTGGGTCAAATTTATTCCTGATGTAACTCCACTGACTTCAATGGGGTTACACAAGGAATCATACCTTTCAACTGCCCCTCATTTGGATGTCACTCATTTTAATCCCAAGGTTCCACATAAATTTGTTGCCCCCTTATTTTTATAGCTGAAAACTATTTACCTCAGCAATAGAAACTCATGGAAGTGTGATTGCAGGATGAGGCATTTACACTACAGGAAAAAATCCCACCGCATTTTAGGTTTCCCGCATGAGTACAGTATAGCCTCATTTATCCCCGAAATCATCTTATCCGATCCCTTCCTTGACCCCCATGTCTCTCGTGCTGGGGAACCAGGAAAGGATTTGGCTAATACAGAAGTTTGGGTAATAGAGCAGAGACCCCCGCAGACGGGACTGCAAGGAGGAGGATGAGAAGCCTTCAGCTGTGGGGAAGGCCACCCTGCTGCTGAATGGCCCTCTGTGGTCCTGCTGTGATGGGAGTGATTGAGCAGGGCCATGGCAGTGGAGCTGCAGAGGGCTCCCTGCACTGCTGCAGGGCCAGGGACACCCAATCTCTGCAGGAACAAGGAAGGCTGACGTCCAAGTGGGGCAGAGCAGAATCCTGGCGAGGGTCTCTGCTCCGCCCCGCACTTTGCACCTGCGAGAATCAGGTGTCTCTGGCTCTCAAGCCCCACAGGAAGCTTGCTGCAGCCCCACTATCATGGAAGTGAGTTAGTGGGGCAGAGCAGAAACCCCAAAACTGTCTCCCTCCTCACCCCAGGACTGGGGGGAGGAGGAGGACAAGCCCCCAGCTGCAGGGGAAGCCTCTCTGCTACGGAATAGCTCCGACCCTCTTGATTATCCAAACTCCCGACTATCCAAATAAAATCCACATCCCCCATGCCCTTCAGATGACTGAAAGGACACTGTAGTTTGTTTGTATCCTTTATTTTGGATCTTTCTCATGTACTGCATCCCACACTGGGGCCTTGGCAGAGCAAGAGGTATGCCTGGGATGAATTTGGCATAAAGGCTTTTAGAGTGGAAGTGTTTGCAGCAATTCCTGGCACACACGAATTGGGAGTGAGGGGACAGAAGTGGGGAAGAGGAGATCTCTTCAGGAGGCAGCCTGAACATCATCTAATCCTCTATGATTTCACCAAGAGCAGCTCTTTTGGTTTCCACGTGGAAGCCCTGTATGTGGCAGCAGCTCATGTACAGACTGCTCCCATGTGTTCCATATGCATCTGCATGCTCCCAGCCTGCTGTTTACAAAGGCCTTGCAACCCTGGGATATTATCTACCAGGAATAAAACCACAACACATCACTCATTTTGGACCAAACCAACAATTAAAAATGCAGTCCAGGATGGCTCAGAAGGCAGGGATTCTAAAGGCATAATATTTAGTAAATTTCATTTGGCAGCATCACTGAGTAAAACAAAAGGGTAAAGGACTCTGTTGTCACTACACATCTCCCTCTCTCTTTCAGAGGTAATGCTTTCTCTCTCTAAGGGCTTGTCTACTCTGGCACTTTATAGCGCTGCAACTTTCTTGCTCATGGTTGTGGAAAAACACCCCTCCCTCCCCCAGAGCTGCAAGTTTCAGCGCTGTAATGAGCGAGTATAGAGAGTGCATCAGCACTGGTAGCTACGCCCCTCGTGGAAGTGATCTTATTAGAGCAGTGGGAGAGCTGTCTCCCAGCGCTGTGCCAGGACTACACAAGCTGTCACGGCAGTGCTTTAACATTACCAATAAAGACTTGCCCTCGCTCCGCTGGGCCCCATGACTTTCCATGTGACGTTACTTCCTCATAACTAGGGATCCTTGTTTTCTGTGATAAAAAGCCACAATTCTCCGATTAAAAAAAACCCACCCCCACAAAAATCCACTTTTCCTCTGTGATTAAAACAAAATGCTTAATTTTAGTTTCCCTAACCACAATATATATAGTTATCAATTGAACACAATGTTTTCCTGATACACAGTAGAACCTCATTTGTCCAGATCTCCATTGCCTGGCTCTCTGTATTAACCGAACCACTAGGTGGCCTGGGGCTGACAGGAACAGTGCTTGGGCAGTCAGCTCCTCCCCATCTTAAAATACGAGAGAGAAAGCACTGTGCCAGTTATCCTGATGGTCTGATTTTTTGATTATCCGATCCGGTCTCAGTCCCAATTAGATTGGATAAACAGGGTTCCACTGGAAATATAAAGCATATTCAAAGACCAACCATAAGAAGGGGAGGTTGTTCACACTGAATAAGTGACACTGATACTTTCAGTATAATTTAATTCATGTATTTTTTATTGTTTCACAAAATGTAAAAACTAAAAATTGTCCGAAAAAATGCAAATTCTGTGTTTTTCTGCGGCAAATAGATTTCTAGGATTCCCGCTAACACCACTCAAGCCAGTTCTAGAAAGATGATGTTTCAGTACAACAGTGCTTGTTGAACATCATAACTACAGAGGTAGTAAGTATGATCTAGTGGACAGGGCCCAGCACTGGACTAGCACTCAAGAGACTTCGGTTGAACTCAGCCACAAACTTCCTGCATGACACTTAGCAAGCCACTTGATCTGCCCTGTGCATCAGTTCCCCATCTGTAAAATGGGGATAACACTGTTCTACCATATATGGATTTTTAGCTTCTCAACACCTATTACTGATTGTGAGGCATGTCGATACTATGGTGATGAGACATATAAGTAGCTGGCTATATTACTGCTATAAACTGGATTGGAATTACTAGTAAATAATCTTTAGGACCAAATTATAAAATTCAGGACATTTTAAGAGCAGGACAATCCTTTTATTAGCAGCCACTCAGCACTCCTCAACTTACTTCTCTTGGCCATGAAGTATTTCAGTTCACTTGGGACCAAATGCCAGTCCCATCAGAAAGTCAAACCACCAACTTCAACAGGTCCAGGAACCCTCTCTCAGCATATGCAACACCAATCCATGGAATATTATAGTACCAGTTGATCCAAGCTCCCTCCAACAAAGGAACACGTGATTGCCCTTTCTTGGAAGCATGCTGAGCAAATGGCCCGTTTTGACTAGGAGTCCACACACTACTCCTGAGGGGATTCTGTATCGCTGCACATGTGCAGAATTTATGTCCCCTGCATATTTCTTTGCTTCCCCACAGAAAAATTACTTCTGACAGGAAAGCTGCAAGAGTGGTCATGCACCCCATCACCAGTAGCACAGGCAAGTTGACTAGGAGCAGCTGGTAAATCACCACCAGTAGTGGAGTCGGGAGCTGGGCAGTTATATATGAGAGAGAGAGAGACAGACAGACAGACACTGTCCCTCTCACTCGCTATTGCAGCACACCTGAAGTAGAGAGGCAGGGCTTCAGGATGTTTCTGAGGTGGTAGGCATGGGGCAGGCTCTGCCCCCTCAGGCAGAGCAGAATGTAGCAGCCTGCCTGCCTAGTGAATTGTTTCCATTATCCTTGTGAATTCTCCCAAGAGTATAAAAGTTTTAAGGCTCCTTCACATTGCCAGAGGGGTATAAAGGACAGTATGGCCTTATAAATACTTATGGTTCTTTCGTGATTAGAACTGGTCTAAATTTTTGGACTGAAAAAATTTCCTGTTTGCTACTGACCTTTCTGGAGATGGTCAGTAGCCAGTATAAATTGTGAGTTTGATTCCCCAGTCCTCACTTTCTCTTCAGTTGCCTGTGATGTAACACTGAGCATATGGCTGCATATATTTGTTGACTAATACCTAGAAACAAAGGGTCAAACCTAACTACATAACCATTAAGCAAGGGGGTTTGAGGATTTCCTGCAATGCTCCCCACTCCCATTCTCCACCCATTGTTTTGTAGTTTAAATAAATTACCGAAATAATTGAAAACCAGAGTGATTATCTTGTGTTATTTTGACAAATAAAATACGCAGAATTTTGCAGAATTTTAAAAAATCCTGCACAGAATTTTTATTTTTTTTGGTGCTGAATTTATTTTTTTTGCACAGAATTCCCTCAGGAGTAACATACTAAAAATAAAATGTACAATGAACCATGCTCTTATTGCAGCATCTCTCTGTGTAGCATAAATCCCAGGAAGTTCTAGGACTGTTCTGGCTGAGGCACTGTCTGCACCTTTGTGATACAGTCCTTGTAGTGGGGCGGCTGCCCCATTCCAGGAGAAGGGCTTAAAACAGTCCTGCAAAGGGCTGTGGCTGGGAGCAAGCAAGCTCCCAGGCTGAGTGGGCAGAGCAGCCACAGCTGTGGCTGCATCAGTTAGGGCCCAGCTGGCCCTGATAAAAGGGCCTAGAGTTTGGTGGAGAGACAGTCTCCTCTAGCTGTAGAGGTAGACAGGCCTGGCTGCTGGGAGCCTGACAGAGTACCTAGAGGGAAGCAGGGCTGGGGCAAGGCAGAAGGAGCTGGGGATGCTCCAGCCTAGAAACCTCCAGCCTGCAGGGCCTAGGAGAAGGTCCAAAAAAGGGCCACTAAGCTTGCAGGGGGCAGCCCATGGGTAGTAGTGGAGGCAGCAGGCCAACCCCCCTTGCCAGTGATGAATGGCAATGATACTGCAGTCTGCCCCAGAGAATGGGGGCAAGTGGTGACCGGCAGTTGCCTGGACTGAGGCAAGGTGGGGATAGGAGGTGGGGGTTCTCCAGGGAGGGGAGACCCAGCGTGAGACTGTGGGGGTACTGCAGTGGTGCAGCACCCCAGGGAAGAGGGCACTGGGGTCCAGGGAGGGACATGGGGCTGGTGCAAGCAGGACTACGGACTGCAGAGGGTGCTCCGGATGCTGGTGAGAGCTAATTCCTGGACGGAGGAGTGAGAGGCGCTGCAGGGTGAGTCGCCGCCCTGCTACAGTCCTCCATTTAGAGGTGGGACTGTTCAACTGCTAATCTATTCCAATGCATGGCACACATCTTCAGACATGCAATTAAAAAAAATAAGTGTATGTGGGATGTTGTGAAGTACACAAGACTTTAAAACCACAAGTCCTATCTACTGTACACAGGCATTAAAGACCCCAGGGCCTAGCTCATAAAAACAGACCTTTCAAAGAGTTCCCTTGGTAAAAATTACTTCTCTTCTCCCGCCCCCTCCGCCCCCCCAACTGTTTGGTCAGAGTGTTGCATGTTCATTGGCTGTCACTATATAGCCAAGAGGCAGAAGCACTTCTGTAGAATTGTCTCAGGTTGAAGATAAAGGATCTCAACAGAAGACAGACTACGGCAGGAATTATGATCTGATGGATTACTCGTCAGTTCCTGGGGTGAAACTCTCCACAGCTAGCAGCAAAGCATCCTCAGGGAAGAACCCACATGTTGAGAGTCCTACGAGATGGTCTTAGTTTGCATGGCAAACATACTGCCCTAACCTACACTAGTGGTGGAGGAGGCGGGGGGAAGGTTTTGAAATACGCAACTTCAGCTATGAGAACAACGTCACTGAAGTCGACGTACTTAGAGCCACTTATTCAGTGTCTTCATGGCAGTAAGTCGACTGCTGCCGCTCCCCTGTCGACTCCGCCTGTGCCTCTCATGGAGTACAGGAGTTGATGGGAGAGCGCTCGGGGATCGATCGCTACCTGCCAATCTGGCAGGTAGTGTAGACATCCCCACTGTATTTTCAGCAGTGCCCCAGACAGATTTCAATGTAGAAGTTGGATGGTGCATAGTGAATGAGACAAGGTCCTCTGGAACAGGAAGAATGGTCTTTTGGTTAAGAACTTGATGAGACCTTGGAGATCTGGGATTTATTCCTGCTTCTGACACTGATTTCTTTTGTAATCTTGATCAAGTCACTTAAATCTATGTACTCCAGCTCCACATTTGTAAAATCAGGATAATAACACTTCCCATTACTCACAGGGTTAGTGTAGGGATAACATCACTGATGCTTCATTCATTAATGCTTTTGAGATGCAAAAATACTATGGTAGTAAATCCCATAAGAAAAGCGAAGCAAGCAAGTTCCAAAGAGAGAAGAGTCAGGCTTTCAAAAGCCTGTTAACCTGATTCATAACTAGGATGGGAGCTTCTGAAGCAGGAGAGTGGATTAATTGTTGGTCCTTTTATGTTGTAATACCTGTACTTTCTGGTTTGTTTCATTGATATAAGATGTCCATATGTATGGCCTTTGGCATCATAAAATATAAGCAATCAATCAATGCATTTAGATTAGAGTAGGATTGCTCTTGCAGAACCTGATAAAAGAATAGAGCTAATTTTTTTTAAAAGGGTGCCTACATACAGTCTTAATCACCTAAATAAATGGCCTGAAGTCAGACGGTGCTGGGCACTTTTGAAAGCAAGGCCACTTATTTAGGAGCCTAAAGATAGGTTTAGGTCCTGAACTTTAAGCACCCTGTTTTAAAAAAATCTTGGTATACATTTTTATCCAGTGTCTTTTCTCTCATGGAGTGAAACAAAAAAATGTTGTTAACACTATATTAAGATATCACCATTTCTTTTAAAGTCTCAGGAAACGCATGCTTTAGCGTCCCTACCGTCAATATTAACTCAGGCATGTTGCACATCCTTTATAGCTTGTGATATGTATTAAACAAGTAAATTACGGGTAAACTCTGACTATGCACATGACTCAGGGAACATCTGAAATTTTACTATAATATAAATTTCACAAACTAATTTGGGATAACCCAAAATTTAGATAATACAGGTAATCCTAACGATCTGATTATCTTATATAACAAACAAGGAAAATGGGAACAGAAAATACACTACATATCTGCAACATGTCCAACTTGCTGCTGTTGCTGCATTAACATTTAACTTTGCATTTCCTGAATTTTTTAAACATTTTAATTTGCATAGGCTTAATGTTTCTGCACCTATGTATTTTAAAGAGGGGAGGGAAAAAAAGATATAGCACCAATGCATGCTTCTCAGAGGCAAATTTGTTTCTTGTAAATACTTAGAAGAAAAGGGATCAACTTCTCTCTAGGTCAAGAGGATAAGGGGTTAGTTTTGGGATTAGTTCCCCATTCAAAGAGGCAGACGAAAGAGAAAAAGGGATGCCTGCAGGGACTGATCCATGCAGAGGTGCTAGAATTAGGGGCGCTAATGCACTCCCTAGCTTGATGTAGTAATAACAAATGCCAAATTCGTGACTTTCATGATCAGCACCCCTACTATAAAAATTTTCCCAGCACACCAGGATCCATGTAAGAATGAATGTTATATCCAGCAAGATACTAAATGCCTTCAACTCCCACTGACTACTCTCTAGTCAAGGGAGAGGTATCAGCACTTGTGGATGATTTCAACTTCTAAGATTACCCTTTTCAGCCAGGGGCACATAGCTCAAAATATCTGTGTTCAAGTTACCATGCAGGATTTTTACAGCACCATAGATGTATATAGCAATTTAAGGATAATAAATACATTAAATCATTTCAGATAGAATGAATTTAAAAAGGGTGAGGGGAGGAAAGCTGGTCAGGAGTGGGAAGGTGCCAGTGAAGAAACACTAAAAGATCTTGTTTTGAAAAGCACACACTTGTCATGCAGCAGAAGCATGGGATGTACTAAATCTCTCCTGTCAGGCTCATTTGACAACTAAAGGCTCCAATCCTGCAATTTGATCTAGGATCCATGCTCAAGTCTTGACTTCAATGGGACATTGCAAGGGTTGACCCTATGCAGAATTCCACTGAAGTCAAGTGTTCTGCATGTACACAGAAGTCTACTTGCAAAGATGAGAATTCAGAATCAGGGCCTATTAAAATCTTCTAGTTTTCAAACACTCAATGAGAACTATTTATATGCCAAATTTTAGAGTTCAGCTGATTTTGCTGTAACCTTTTAAAAAAATAATTAAATATTCAGTTTTATAAGAAGAATTTAAAATAAGAAAACCTAAACTTTCCCTTAATTTTGTCTAGTCTTGCAGCTTTACCAACTTGTAAAAATAGTGTAATTGCATAATTCTGTTGATAATCCTATGAAGCATGCACCAGCTGGAAACATATTAAAGCTGTAAAACATTTGCCTTTTTTCTAATAGACATTACCAATTACTTTATGAAAAAAAAATCAATAAAAAACTAATCACAAAAAACAATGAGTTACCTGGGGCACTTCCACTGACAATTATAGCCGAACTTCATCAGCTTTTAAAAACAATACAAGAAGCAGGAAGTGGATGATGGAAGGAACCAATGTCAGGGCAAACATTTTCCTCAGGTATACTAAACAAACTCTCCGGAGCAGAGACTGGTTTTATAGCATGTGTGTACAGTGCCTAGCCCAATGTCTATTTGCTGCGATACAAATAATAATCTGTTTGGTGGATCTGGTCACAGATGGCCTGCACTTCATACATATATGCCACTGATTCCAACAGGAATTCTATGTGTGTAAGAAGTCCAGATTACAGAGCCAAAAGGCTCCACGCAGACTGGGAGGAGACTTTTGCCTTGATTATTTTACCAAGAATTTCTGTTTTAAACAAAGACATATATTTGGAGACTACAAAGTCTACTGGACCCTAGGGACCTGATTCATCACCTTCTGCTCCTTGTATACTGTCATTTTCACCAACAAAAAGGAAGAGAAGGGGAGAGTCAAGTATTGCTTACGCTGATAGAGTTGACCCCACAAGAAGCAGGGTGGTGGTGAATCAGGCCCTGCATCTCGTGTAGGTATTGACGAGACCCAGGCTCATTAGGACATATCTTGGTAATGCACCATGTGGTGTTTTACCTCTTCTGATTCATTGAAGCCATCTGACTCCATTCATTTATGTAGGGGTTGTAACAGTGGGCAGCCGATATCTCTTGACTGGTGATCCTATAGCCCCCAATGACAAACAGGTAGTTGTCCAGCATCGCCGACCCATAGCCTCGGACGTTCACGAGATCCAAGGGCATGTTGTTGGCCAGGGGCAACCACCTCTGGGCCACCTCATCGTACCTCAGCATGGACCAAGGAGCTTCCTCCTGCAGGTGACGGTGCGGGGCCAGGCCCAGAGAGGAGGCCCCCATGAAGTCTCCGATAGCCAGGAGGGTGGCGGTGCCCTTCATCCGCCTCTCCATCAGCTGCTGCCGGAGGGCACTGGGCAGGAGGAGGTGGGGGCGGGCCTCGGGTCTCCGCAGCACCTGGTGGTAGTGGGCAGCCATGAAGTCCAGGCAGGCGTCCTGCAGGTCCTGGAGGCCATAGACCTGGGCCAGGCGGTGCAGCTCCAAGCAGTTGCCCAGCCTCACCTGGGAGAGGAGCAGGCGCAGCAGGGGGGTGACCTGCAGGTAGGAGGCCGCCTCGATCAGCTCCTCCAGCACAGGAGGCTCCTGCTCCCCGCCCTCCTCCTGCTCCAGCCGGGCCAGGCACGAGGTGTTGATGAAGTCCAGCACCAGCTCCAGCCCCAGGGCGCTGAGCCCCCCGCGCAGCTGCTGCTCCTCCTGCCCCTGCCCGGCCTCCCGCATGCCCGAGCGGAACAGGGCGCGGAAATAGTCGCTCTGCTCGATCAGCTTCCTCTTGCAGACCGGGTAGCACCTGTCCCCGAGCCGGATCCGCACCACCTCCTCCCCCGCGCCCGCCCCAGCCTCCCCCGCCGGCGGCTCCGCGCGGGACATGGCCCCGCTCCGGCCCCGGCTCCCTCCTCCGGCCCCGGCTCCTTCCTTGCCCGCTGCCGGGTGGGGAGGGGAGCGCACGCCGGGAGACGCAGCCGCTGCAAGGGCGGGGGGACGTGCCAGCGCCGGGGCTGGTTTCTCGGGCGGAGGCCCCGGGCCCGGCCCCGGCCTCCTGCCGCGCGCAGGCCTAAAAAGGAAACATTGGCGCGCGCAGGCCGGGCTCCCGCTCAGCCCGCGGGGAACCAGCGGCTCTGGCCACCAGCTGCCGCCCGCCCGCTCGGCCGGGGCGGGATTTAAAACGATCTCAGGTTTGTGCGCCTGGCTGGAGCACCCGCTCCACCGCCGGCCTCTCTCCAGCCCGGGCCAGGGCCAGCACTGAGCTGCCTTCTCCTAGCAGTGTCCCTCCCGGGTGAAAGTAACTCCCCAGCACAGAGTGGGGCTGAGAGCAGCTTTTAAACCTGCCTTAAAAGCAGGTTAAAATGAGGGGGTTTCTGGTCTAACCCCCTCTGCCCTTTGTTGCTGTAAAAAGGGGACCTGGCTGCGGTGACACTATAGGGCATCTATAGAAAGTCACTGATTAACTGAGCTGATGGAAGAAGGATGAACTTGTAGTTAAGGCACTGTACTGCAACTTGGGTTAGCTGGGTGTAATTCATAGCAGTGTCCCTACCTTCCTGTTTCATCCCTGGGATACTAGTCATCCATTTCTCCCACTCTGTGCCTGTCTTGACTATATTGATTGTAAGTTCTTTGGGGCAGGGATTGCCTCTTAGCTGTGTTGTTTGGATGGTGCCTAGGATGGTAGGGCCCTGTTCTTGGTTGAGGCTGTGGCAACATCCACCTTTACGCCTTATACCAGGGGTCGGCAACCTTTCAGAAGTGGTGTGCCAAGTCTTTATTTATTCACTCAAATTTAAGGTTTCATGTGCCAGTAATACATTTTACATTTACACGTGCGGGGGGATGGAACTTCAGAGCTCAGCCTGCTGCTGGTCTAGGGTCCATCAGCTGGTCCTTGCCAGCTGGAGTCCCAGCTACCGGCCCCACTCACCCCGCTTGGGGTTCCATCCATCCAGGCCAGCAGCAGAGTGCCACCGTAAATCAGCTCACGTTCCACCATTGGCACATATGCCATAGGTTGCCAACCCCGGTCTTATATGCTGTTTTAATAATCTTTGTACAAGGCATGCCTGGTAAGGTATCACTCATGGGCCAGGTCAGCTATCATCTTGGCTAACAGCAGGCACTGAATCAGGGCTCTCCAGAACTGAAGAAATAAGCCTCTACACAGCATGAGTTAAAGAGTCAGTCTGTGCAGTGGGAGACTGTAACAAACTCACACATCCTCTTTAGAATGAGCACAGAAGGGGACACACCACACCCACTGATGAAGGGGGTTACAAGTGGCAGCTTGAGCACTCTCATGAGATCAAGGCTATACTGTGCTGGATGCTGGACAAGCACATAGTAAGAGATGGTCTAAAGGGCTTAAAATCTAAACAGACAAGATATACAAGATGTGAAGGAAAAATATAATTATTTCCATTTTGCAGATGAGGAACTGAGGCACAAAAGAGACTAAGCAATGTGCCCAAGGTCATACACTGAATCTGTGGCAGAGCAGGGAAATGAACCTAGATCTCCTAGGTACCAATCCAGTGCCCTAACCACAAGGGAACATTAACATGCATTTTTATTTATTTAAATAAACCTTGGATTTTGGCAATCTGCACACAACAGCACTGTGCTAGTACGTGCGAATCAGAAAGTGATTTTTTTATAAACAGAAAGTTACTCTTGCCAGTTTAATATCTAAGGTGAAGGTCTAAGGTAAAGGCAGCTGTAAAAAGTAAACAAGCAACACACATGGAGAAAAGTAAATTAGATTTTAAAAGTTCTTTTGATGTTAATAATCTAAGATGTGAGCAATACCAAGTGAGAGAAAATTTTAAATAAATACAATTTTCAGTGTCTCCACCCTAGAAAGTTAGAACTATATTCTTCCCTAGTATAATTCTGCTGCCCAAAATTCCTAAGGTGGAATTAGACCCAGTGATTTAAGGTCTGTTGGAAATGATGAGTCAAATGCTGCCCCTGCTTAGTATTTTGCTTGTCATATGATACAAAACAGGCATATCTGGAACATAGGATGTACACTTCAGTATTCCAGCCTTAAGACGGTCAGAATTGCAAAAGGCCGTGTCTTTTCTGAGAGAAGCTGATTGGAGCAGATTTTATTTCAACTACAGACTTTATGGTTCTTGAGGGATGGCTGCTAAACAAGGATAATCCCCTCCTCAAATTCCAAGCCAAACAAAGCACCTCTTACAAAGTTCTCTAAACATTATGTTATTGAAAAAACACATTTTAAAGCAGTTGGTTACATTTCATTCCCATTATTTTCAGCTTATTTTATCTGCCTTTTGATAGGCCATTCAATATGTTCTTTGGCCTGCAATGAAAATTGTTGTATAGCACCCGCTTGAAAAGAATGCAACAGGGAAGACAAACACACTGACTTTCTTATTTGTTACCAAGCACTTGACCTGTGTTTGCTTCATGCTTTATTTGTACTTATTAGTGTTCTCAGGTGGCTGTTTCTGAAGGCAGAAACATGCCAACTGTTTTTGTCTTGGTAGGTGTTCTCTATGGATCATGAGAACATTCAGTCACTGAAGAGTAGAAAAGAAGAATTTGTGCTTGAATCACGGCCTTGACTCTCAGTCTGTGGAGTATACTAGGGAAAATACTCCAGTTTGTGACTGATCCAGGTGAAAAGTGTTTCCTAAAAAATCATGAACTAGGATCAGGGAGGTAGAACACTGTCTCTGTCTGCTCCTGCCTCGGAAATCTAGTAGGCATTTTTGTTTAGTGACAGTCACAGATACATCCCAGGCTGGGCTGGAGTTCTCTTGTTTGGTCTATAGGTCTGTCTAGACTAGAATAAATGATGTGGTTTAAAAACAGGATAGTTAACACATTTTAAAGTCTCAGTGCAGACAGGGCAAGTGGTATTTCAAGATCTGATAAATGGAGAAGGGGGACATTCAATAAACTATCTGAACTGTGTGCAACTTTCCGAGGAATGTGGTTGCACGTTTTTTGATGAAAGTTCTAGGTTCTGATACAAACTCCAGTGCATTAATTTGTGGATTTGCTAAAGTTTGTGCCTCTTTGCAATGAATTTAGGCCCAGTTTAAAGTGAATCTAGACAGATTTACAATTTCACATGTGAATCTGGTTATACATAATTTTAACACAAAACCAGTTAAGACTCCATGGGTTTTGACTTCAAGGTTTGTCAGGGTTCATTTGAATCTCAAAGTCAGAGAGACTCTCAGGTTGTGCAAACCTCTCCTCCTCTCTCCCACCCTTGGAACAATGCTGAAGGAAAGGTTTACAGAAAACCCACAAAACAGAAACTTCAGTATTTCACCTAACTCTGCTATTTAGCTGACAGGAGTCTGAACCAAAACCCTGGAGTCTAATCACCCCAAACTTTGAGGAAGTTTGAATCCAGTTCCAAGATTTGTGACTGAATAGTCTCTCTATAATGGGCCGAATCCAAGCCTTCACAGAGAGCTAGGTCAAAAAATTTTCAGCTGAACAGTTTTCCATCCATAGATGCACTTTAATCAAGATCAAAATGTTTTACAGGAATGTGTCAATTTCAATGACATTTTTAGTGTGTGTGTGTGGAATGTCTAAATGGTTCATTTAGAATAGATGATAAGGTAAAATGTTTTGGTTTTGATTAATTTTGTTTTGACTTTTACAATATAAAATAAAGCATTTCAACATTATTGAAAAAATACATTTCAGTGCTGTCAATGATACAATTAAAAATGACAGACAAAATGATTCAACTGTCCTGAAATTAAATTATTTTGGAACTTTTGTTTCACAGGAAACTTTGAAATGTTAGCTTTTTATTGCAATTCAGACCAACAACAAAACAAACAAAAAACTCAAACCCACCAAAAAATCAGCAAAGGTCAATTTTGCTGTGAAATTGAAATTCCAGTTTTTGATCAGCTCTCCCTCCAAACTTTGAGGACGTTTAGTTTTGAGTTTTACAATCTGGGCTCCTCCCTACTATTTAAGGACATAGTTAACTCACTTCAGTGCTAGTGTATATTTCAGCTCCATAAATTTACAGAAGACCTGGCACCAAAGTAATGTCACTGTTGCACTAAGTCTAAGAGGAAGCAAAGAAAAACACATTCCAGAGCAATGACATATGCAAAAACTTTGATCACAGATCCTATAAGCAGATCACTGGGGCATTGTCTTCCCCAGGGCTCCAGATGTTTATTGGGGTCTATCTCCATGGACCTGATTGTAGGATCGAGGCATTTACTTTTTATTCTCATTTGCATTTTATTATCAATGCATTCTTATTTCACACATTTCAGTCCCCTCTCCAATACTTATGTACAATTGATGCCAGATGTGTTCTGGCATCAATCTACACTTTAGATTCAAACAACTACATCAGCCTGTGGAACTCTAACAATAGCAAAGAAGTTTATTTTCCTTTTTTGCTTGGGTTTGGCATAAAAAGAGTTAATTCATGAGAGCCATCTTCTCTAGGGAGCTCTGGGGTTGTGCCATTATCCCTGCCTGCCGGTAGAAAACTTCAGGTAGCAATTTCCATTTATAACAGGTATTGCTGCAAAGAACATTTCCCCCTTTGTTATTGCTATGTTTACAGATCTCTCTGCACAGCAGGATTATAGAGGACAGTAATCTCGAAGAAAAAAAATAATTGCCAATGTGTTTCCTAAAAGTAAATCTTCGACGAAAGATCTGTGAAATACTACTGAAAACAGGAGAATCTGATCTGACACTGACCAGGCTCGCTCTGCTTGCAGAAAACAGCTCTACATCCCTCCCCGGGGAGCACATGGAACATCCAGACTTTCTGCAGGTAAGATGCTGATATCTCTTTCTTGTGAGATTTGGGGGATACCCATATTAATATTTTATCATTTAAAAATCTATTCATGCATCTCCCCATAGCAAAGTCATTATTAAATTATGTAAAAAGTGGTAACGAAGCTGCAATTTAATAGGCAAGTAAAATGTTTGATTTGTTGGGAATTGTCCAAAATAACTTCAGATACTTTGGATGGTACATTTCTTTAAAGGGGAAAAAAAAAGTGAGGATTCCTTGAAGTTATTCTTGCTGCAATTATTTATCCAGAATGGGGGAAGAGAGTGGAATTAAAATTAATGCAAAGGAAAATGAATGCTATTACAGTAGCCTGAATGGTGCACATTGCAGAAGAGCAGAAAAATTATACAGAGGTAATGAGATGGAAAAAATACTGTGGCAACACCCATACTTTACCAGGCTGAAAAGGTATTGAAAGTGTACATTGAAATTGAATATTTATATGCAGAAAGCTATGTGTTACACACATGGGGCCCAGTCCAGAAAACACTTTTTCTCATGAGTAGTTTGCTTTGGACCTGTGCTCTGTATAGCATTTAGTTACAAGCTTAACAGAAGTGATAGTATTTCAGCGTTTGTGACCTTTTTGAAAATGTGATGCATAAAAATTAATCATTGCCAGGTCTGAGTGACGCTTCAACCTTTAGACATGTTTAGGCCCCAGTCCTGAACCTTGTAATGTACAGAGCCACAGCGACGTCAAAGAGGCTCTGGTTGGTTACTGTGCTCCAGTCACATGGAAGGAATTATAGGATTAGGGCCTTAACTACTAATTCCTTTTATGAAAAGTGTAAGAAATGGTTGATTGTACATCACCTGCTGTGCAGTGCAGCAAATGTATGAGAGAACAAAGCACAGCAGAGTTGTAGTAGTATGACAAGAGTTTCTGCAAGTATATTTACTGTTACTATAAATGAAATGGGCCTAATTCCGATTCCTTCCTGATATGGAGAAGTACCTTATTCTACAAATAACCCTATTTATTTCAGTTGAGAGTAAGGTACTATTCATTGTAATGAGGGAAAAATATGAATAATTGGTTTTGAGCCCAGTTCATCCCACTTGCTGCATCCTTCCTCCAGTAGTTCAGAATATTGTAAGTTTCCTTTCGTGGAGAAAACAGCAGTGGGAAAAAATAGGACTCAATAATTGTATATGCCAGTCTTATAAAACAAAACAGGCTCAAAATTCACAATAAAATGCTGGCGGGAATGCCATGGTTGCGGGACATGCTCCACTTTTGGGATTGCCCAAAATCAATAGATATCTGGCTAAAACTGGAAAATTGGTGCAAGAATTATTTCAGGGGTATATATTCCCAACACTGAGTGTTACTGGGTTAGGTAAATGATTAGATCAGGATGTATGAAAAATTGAGCACACACAGATATCTGTCTGGAGTCCTCGTGACTATAGCCAATAGAGATATTCACTAATTATGGCTCCCGTCCCACCATTGGATTCATATGAGAGGACCTGTGCTGAGCTCCATTAACTTCAGAGGAGCTCTGTACAGACCTAAGGGTGCATCTGCACTGACCTACTCGCAGGATCAAGGCCTGATGTTGCAAAGAATACCCAACATCAAAAATTCAGTTATTTGCATATAGCTTTGATGGTTTTAGGTGCAACCAGAGGAATTTTCTTGATGCTATCTTTGTTGAAAAAATCACATCCTCTTATAAAATGTATATTAACAGCAAATGATTGCTTTTCTACTGACATCCTTCCAATCTGTACATACAGTCCCTTGATTATAAACTAACTGATGTACTGTAACATCTTTAAGCTTTTTAATTAACAGGCCTGTCACTCACACACACACACACACACACACACACACACAAAGAAGGAAATCATGGAGCGGAGCAGATGTTCAAAAAGCAGGGATTACTCTTTGCAGGACAGGTACATGAAGAACTGCACTGACTCCAGCTGCTCCCTGTTACAATGTGAGCATGTATAACAGGGGTGGGCAAACTTTTTGGCCCTCAGGCCACATCGGGGTTCAAAATTGTGCAGGGGGCCTGGGAGGGAAGGCTGTGCCTCTCCAAACAGCCTAGCCATGCTCCCATCCAACCCTCCCCCTGACTGCCCCTCTCAGAATCCCTGACCCATCCAACCCCCCGTGCTCCTTCTCCCCTGACCGCCCCCTCCAGAGACCCTCCTGCCCCCTTACTACCACCCCTCAAGACCCCCCATCTAAGCCCCCTGCTCCTTGTACTCTGACTGCCCCCTCAGAACTCCTGACTCATTGAACCCCCCCGCGCTCCTTGTCCCCTCACCACCCCCTCCAGAGACACCCCCCACCCTAACTGCCTCCTCCAGGAGCCCTCCTACCCAACCTCCCTAGCTCCCTGTCCCCTGACTACCCTGACCCCTATCCACCCCCTGACAGACCATGGGACTCCCTTGCCCCATCCACCCCACCCTGCTCCCTGACCGCTTCCTCCAGAGACCCCCACCTCCTATCCAACCCACCCTGCTTGCTGCCCCTTGACTGCCACCGCCCGTTATCCAACCCCACTGCCTGGACTCTCTTACTGTGAAGTTTCCAGCAGGGTGTTTGGCTCCTCCTGAGCCAGACACGCTGCCCCACGGGAGCATGCAGTCCCGCCCTTTGGTTCCAGGGGAGGGGCCGGCAGCTTGCCGCACTCGACTGGGCACTCCAACCCAGGGTGCCAGGCCGGCGTGCGGTAAGCCACCCACCTGGTGCCCCGGGCTGGGAGAATGGGGCCACTAACCCTGTTCCTCTGTCCAGAGCTTGCGGGCTGGATAAAAATGGCCTACGGGCTGCAAACAGCCCACGGGTCGTAGTTTGCCCACCCTGATGTATAATGTCAGAGCTTCTACAAGATCAAGCATAAGCAGAAAAATCCATACAAACTGAATTCTTAATCTTGTGGAACTGAGAGACGGAAAGGACGGAAAATTAACTATTCAGTCCATCTGATGATACGGGCAGGATGCAACCTCTTCCAGTCATTGCCAATTGTTATTGGATCTAAACAAATAAAATAAAATGCTTTTTGAAGAAATGTAGGGGGTGGGAAGGAGAATCAACTTCCCATATTTGGTTGCTATGCAGCAGAAATAATTTAAATACTTAAACTGTAGCTAATAAGGAAAGGGAATATATGTGTGGCCACCGATTCATTCAAAAAGTAACAGGAGAATAAACCAATCCCTTTCTTCTGCGTTAAGTATAATAATGATCCTGAACCAGGTGGGAGACCTCTCTGCTCTCAAATGACTGAAATATTTGCTTTTTCCAGAGGGAGACCGGGAGTGATTCTGCTGGGATCACCGTTATTCTGTATTTATTCACATATTAAAGCTGTCTTCAGTAGTTGCATTTAAGGACAAGCAAGGCTGACTCAAGATCACCTGGTCCAGCTTTCTGAATGATTAAAGGCAGTGTGTATCTGAGGTATAGAAGAACAGAAATTCATGAAAGAGACATTAAGAATTTCAGCAGTCTCCCAGGGATTCATCTTGAGAGAAAAGGTAAAAACAAACAAACAAAAAACCTCAACCAACCCTACAACATGTAAGTCATAAAATGGCTCAGTCAAGCCGGATCATGGGAACAGCTTAAAAGAAACGAATTCCTTCTCCTGGCAGCGTTGCCACTTCTCAAGAGATTCTCTCTCAAAATGTTGGCTAGTCCCCAGTGCTTCAGGCTGGAGAGCAGGCGTTTACTAAGCCGATCACATTGAGGAGATGTTTCTGTTGGTGGCAGTAGCAGAAGTGCTGTTTGTTCTGGGTTTGGCGTGGAAGTCAGATGCTCTTTGCTCACCCACTACTTTTTACAAAAACTGCTGGATCCGACGCTTCCCGGGTCTTCTGATTGATGTGGAGGAATCTCAGAAGAGGGGAGCCCAGGTGCTGAAGATTTACGCAGAAGTCACAGCCCAGCAGTGCAGTCGGACCTGCTGTCTTCTGAAGAACGGTAAGTGTTTATTATCTGCTTCTGTGTAGAACCTATACAGTCTATATTAAAAATATGTATTATCACACACGAAGGAAGTTAATTTTAGGCTGTTTGTACATCATTTAATCATTATTCCAAACAGTAAGAATGCAAAAATTTGGCTATATTTTGAGGATGGAAAGCAAGGACATATCTCAATTATTTCCTCCTATCTCCCACCTTTATCCTTTATAGAAGTGAACTCGGCTACTTGAGAAAGTCCTCTCACGCCCTAACCAGGACTAATTCCCTAAGATGTACATCACCTGGACCTGCTTGCATGCATGTACTTGCATTTTCTCAAGCTTTCCTCTATCTGCTCTTTATCCAAAGTTATTTTACAGCAATTTCCTTCTGTACTAATAATTCAGGTATCTTTTTTGTTCAAGTTTTCATGCTGTTTGCTTACCACTGTTTATTAAAACTGAAAATAGAAAGGCTTATTGGTGCTGAGAGCAGTTTTCTGTGTAGTCACTCTTGCAAATGGTCCGTGAATCTTACTTTCTTTTACACATGGAGAAAACCGTTTTCTATACATGACCCATAATGATGCTTAGAGCACTCCGGGAATGGATGAAAATATTTATAGAGTGACTGAAGATGGCTATATAATACTGGGGTATTTATGCACCAGGTCTGGTATGTGTTTGAGTCTTATTTAAAGACCAAACAGAGTCAGAATTTTCTATGAAGCCTGTAGGATTATCCTTCTGTCCTTTACACAGAATGTTTTCTGTTATTTTTATAATGACAGTGTTTATATTTCCTTGCACCTGTTTTTTTTATTAAAGAACACATGTATGCTAACCACAAGCTTTTATCAGTCTGTAAGTCATTGGAGGCTGATGACAATTGACTAAAATTAGATATAGAATATGAAGAATGACCCCAGACAAGGAAAACTTACTACTAGAATTATTTTCTGTTTTTGATACATGATCATACCTCCCTTTGACAGAATTTTCATTAGCATTTTTAAGATACTCATCTGTTATTTATTGAGTTTTCTTTGTAGGTTCCAACTGGGCAAAGAAAGTTTTGATTTAAAACCCAAGTCTGGTCTGTTTCCTCTGTAACATGTTATTTGTAGTAGAATTGTAATTACTTCATTCAGAAAGCTGGTGTTTTCAGATTTATCGTAGACAAATCAACTGCATATCCTGAAACTCAGAAATACTTTTTTTTTAAAAAAAATATCACCTCTCTTACTGCACTAACGTTGCTTCATCTATATTGACAAGCCTACTTCCAAGGAGCATTTTGATTGTGTTACTCTGATGTAGTATGCAGGCTACTAAATGGAAAAAAATATATATAAAATAAGCAGAGAAAAGATTACAAGGCCAGTTTTAGTATATTTCAGCAACAAATATATTCCTCTTTTTTCACTGTAGATAACTGAAAATGCTTTGAGAGAGTGTAAATATGGGGGCGGGGAGGAGTTGTGATTTTTCCATGATTATCCATGGAAATGGTATTAACAAAATTATTCCAAAAGCTAGTTCCCTATTGGATTAAGCATAGGGCTGATTGTTGAAATAAACATCACTATGAAGTAATATATTTATTACGCGCTGTTTGTTTCTGAATTATTCTGTATGGATTTGGTATAATATTAAAGTTTGTTGTTTTTTCTGTAAAGGATATACATGCACTGTAATTAAAATCTGATTATTTTACGGCAAAAACTACAGAATCATTCCAGAAATGTTTTTGTCGCAAGTGCTCAGCTCTAAGGATGCACACATGTTCTAAGCAGAGCTATGCTGACACATACCATAAGCATCTAATTTTGAAAGCACACTACAAAAGCAAATGGTCCTATTCAAATTCAAAAATATGGTCAGCATTTTCTCATATGCTGTGCTAACAGCAAGAAGATACCCCTTTTAATTTTTCATTTCAGTCATAGCTTCTTTGCTATAGACTCTGGGCCCTATATGCAAGTAGCTCTGTTTTGCTCAGTTTAGGAGAAGAGGTTAAGAAATTATGATGATAACAAAAGCTAACAGTAGTCTTATTGATGGCTCCGATAAGAGTAAATCAATGCAATGAAGGAGAATTAGCTTTGGACAAGATGTTTTGCTTTTTAACTCATTATAAGATATTCTCACAGGAAATCCTGCCAGTGTTCTGTATTGCACCTGACATTAATTTAATGGAAAATATTTTAGTGTTAGGATTAGCCAAGCACATGGAGCACAATTTTCAGAAGTGTCTAAATGATTTAGAAGCCTAAGTTTCCTTTTCAAAAGTACTTAGCTTTGGTACTTAGAAACGTAAGTCTCAAGGCAATGAGACTTGTGCTGCTAAGACATCTAGCATTATTTTATCCATGGACTTCTGTTTTTTGGCCAATAGATCTGAAACCCAAATGATATTGTATCAAACCTGGAGTTGTATAGACTTAACGAGTACACGCTTATCTTTTAGCCCTCCCCCAAAAAGTACAGTATTGCACTGTCAAAAAAGCAAAAGGTGATGGCTGGTTTAGGGGATTGTTAACGGTGTAGAAAGCCTTTTATCTGTAGGCCTCATGCTTGAATGCAGTCCACCTCAATAGTCACCAGAAGCAATTGCTATCTGACAGCTTTTTAAATAACCTGTGAGAAATGAGTAGGTGGTCTCAGACCAGTTCCTAATAGCATAGCTATTCTGTGAACCAAGAGAATGATTAGCAATGCAAATAACTCAGCTTTTTCTTTGCCCACTTGTAAAATGAGAATTAAAAGTACTCATAGTACTTACCACACAGGGTGCTCTGAGGCTTAATGAAAGTTTGTAAAATGTTATGGTTTAAAAATGCTGTGTAACTGTCCATTATTATAACTCTTTTAATATTAAGCAATAGAAATGAAAGGCAATATGCCTGAGTCGTCATGCCCACACAAACTCCATTTCACTCTTTTCTCATTATAGTTTCCTGTAACCTGGCAGTTTTCTACTTTGAAACTATCCATGAGAACATTAATTGCCAGCACATTTTTTGTCCAGCCTCGGAAAGCTGCATATTGAGGGCTGGAACCAATGTCATTTTGTACAACATCACAACAGGTAACAATGTATTATGCACACACAGGCTGAAACAGGCCAATGATGGGGTAATTGACTATCATGTTGTTTTAGTCATTATGCTAAGATGAGGGGTGCAAAGGTACACATGGTAAAAGTGTCTCGGGGGCTTTTTCTGTTTATAACAGTTATAAACTAACTTGTAAATTGCATTTACTCACCTGAATATATAAAATATATATTTTATTTCCTCTCTTTCATCCAGTATTTGAAAGATGAACTGAAAATGCACCAGTATTGCTATGCTTTATACTTTCAGATGTGTATTTAATGTGTTTTTTCTTCTTTAACAGGGATTGATCCGGATCTTCTTGTTTTTGAAAAATTGTCTTATAAGGATCCAAATACCCGTTCCTCTTTTAACAAATGGGAAAGGCAAAACAACTCCAGGACTGCTGATTCAGAAAAATGCCGACACAATAATGTCACATTTAGGTCTCTTCCACTCCAGTCTCCATCTTCTACCACTAGCCAGGGCTCTCTAGCAAATGACAGTCACAGCCACAGTGCAAGTGGTTTGGTCCCCAAAACCAAACCAACCACACGTTCATGGGCAAGGTCTCTACCACTGGATGACCATTTTATTAAGGAGACAGATTTGACTTCAGAAAGTACAGGTTTGACATCTAATTCAGACAAAAAGATGTCTGTATCCACTAAGATGTTATCACATATGCCCAGTCCTGCTCGTCTAAACATCAGTCAACATCACTTCAATGAAACCAAAGGGTACAGTGGCAGGAACTACACTTCGGATAACGAGGGTCAACAACCTGCTTGGGTGGCAGTGGATATAGGTGCCTGGTTTGTCCCTGTCATGCTTTGCTCTTCTTTCATTTTCCTTTGCTGTTGTACTGTTCTTCTGGCGGCTGGGCACTGCAGAAAGAGGAGAGGTCACTATAAGCCAGTGTGGAGAGGAGAGGCAGGGTCCAGGCAGCACATAAAATATACTCTTGTAGAGGATAGTTTGTAATAGCAGATACTGAAAAAATAATGAGCTAAATAACCTGCATCACTCACATTCATGGAGAAAGAGGCAGCAGTGTATTTAGTGAAAAACCCTCTCAGCTTATTCCTTGGGGGTTTCCCTTTGGAGATTTTGAACTATTTTTTGACAAATGTCACAGCAGCTTTTGATAACACTGTTGACTAAACATCCTGTTATAATTCTCTTTTTACTACCCACTGATCCAAAGAGATATAGGGCAAAATTCTAGTCATATGTACGTGCCCACAACTTCCACTGAACTCAGAGGTATTTGCACATACCTTTGTTTATAATTTGATCCAGAGTAATTTATTTACTGCTAGAATCCTTTCCTAGCTTCTCTGTAGAGACAATGGGTTTGATTCTCCACTTCCTCTGTGTACTCTTTGCCCTGCCTTATTTTGTATAATGTGTGTAAAACAAATATAAAATGCAACCATATCGGAAAGACAGCATTTTACACTTACTTTGCCTAAGTCTTTATGGAAACAAATGGTGCATGGTCATAGAGAATTAGACCTAGTTACTGTTAAATCATTAATATCCTGAACAACATCCCTGCGTTTAAAACAGTGGAAATTAGAGTTTGAAAACACACAGTTATTTACTTAACCATCCAGGACAGGATTATTTCTACTGTAATTCCTTCAGTTCTTTGTTTTAAAATTATTTTTGTGATGAGACTTTCACAGTCTTTTAGGCCTTATTATTAGGAAATATACTTTAATATTTAGCCTATATTTTCCTTTGCCTGTTGCAGCATTTTCAATTGCTAGTTCCCTTCTAGGTATTTCTAGCACCATGCTCTCTGGTCCCTCTCCCATCCTAGATGCCACACCTTCTTTCATCTCCTCCCAAGCCAAGAGCCCTCCAAGTTGGTAAAGCTCAAACATCCCAAAGTCCCCTCTCTCCCACAAGAAAATTGACCGAGTATCTTGAAACTATAGCAAAAAACCCCCTCATTTAACTGTTAATCATCTCTGGACTCCTAGTTTCCATTAAAAGGGCCTCTACTTCTTTTCTCAGAGTAAATCCCAGAGGTTAGATCTTTTGCCTTTCCTCTGGCAAAATGAGGATGAGGTATTTTAGCCAGACATTTGTCATTCTCTATGAAACACTGCGCTCTTGCACCACCTCAGATCCATGTTTCTTGTCCCTATCTATGTGACTGGGGTCCCAGTGGGGGCCAGCTGTGTTCACTCAACTAGGGTGAACTGCAAAGAATGGGACAGACAATCCCCAAAAAGGTGGTGGACATTCCAATACTTAGGTTTACCAAGCCAGCATAAAACAGCTTCTTTATTGCCTCACTGGTTACTCAGAAGTCCAAACAACATAGTTCCCTTAAAGTGATCCCATCCTCAGGCCTCCATCCAGGTACCCAAGTCAAATATGATGGTTTCTGAAAATCTTATTTCATCATATAAAAGAAAAGGTTCTAACAGTCCCAAAGGATTTGACACATTACCTCCCAGAAGAATGTTTCAGATCTTACCCAAATGCATGCTACAGCCAAGTCTTATTAACTAAACTAAAAGTTATTTTAAAACAAGAGAGAGAGATGGTTAAAAGATCAATATACATACAGACAGAGTTCAATTAACTGAGGTTCAGATTCATAGCAGAGATGGTGAGCTTTGTAATTTGCAAAGAGTTTTTTTCAGATATTGGTTATAGTCCAATGCCCAAATATCATATGCGTACCAGCATAACTGGGACCTCAGTCTTGTGACTTAAACTTCCCCCGATGAAGCTTAAGCAGAGCTAAGATGACAGAATTGGGACCTAAGAATCTTTTATACAATTTTGTGTTCTATTTGACAAGTTGGGAGTTCCTCCAGGGACAAAAGATAATTAGGATGACTTGGAAGGAGGTCCATCACAGACCTCCTTAGCTACAGAATTAACATAAGGCAATTTGCTTCTTATTCCACCATTCACAGATTATTTGCTGTACATTTCATAGAGAGATGAATACTGAGATATCCCATGTTTACAATTCATTTAAATGCTAAGATGTTCTTTTGATCTCTGAATTATCAGAATACAACATAGACAGGTAGGTACTGTTGATTACATTGTCGACACTACTCATACATATGTAAATACACAAAACCACAAACATTATCTCCCCACATCTCTTTTGAGGGTTATTTATTTTGCAGGATTTATTTATTTAACCCTTTCTAGCCATGAGTCACAATCTGCAAAGCCCATCACAATTTAGCCCCGCTCCCTCCCTCCCCAAGCTATTACCTCCTGCTTTACTCTGCCAGGGAGGCCAGCCTCAATTCTCTCCCCACTTCTTTCAGCAGCAGCCATCTGCTTTCTCCTTGGCTGCCTCCTTCGAGTCTTTCCCCTCCTTCAAGTCTGTCTTCAAACTCACACACTGTATGAATGCTGAGAAATACAGTCTTATAATAGCTAGGCAGGTGGCAAACTGTAATTACTGCTCATGATTGGCTAAGATTATTTGTGTTACTCCATGTCATCCACCCTGGCCCACTTGTTTTTCTCATCTACCCGATCTATGTCACATCTTTTGGACTATGAGCTCTTTGAGGAAGGGATAGTTACTGTATGTCTGGATAGCATATACCACGACAGGGCTCTGAAATTGTGGGCATTTAGAAGTTTCCATGATATAAATTATAAATAGTAAATAAAACACTTCCTGTTCTGCACGGTATACTCTATTCCTGTGGTTTTCAACCTCTTTTCATTTGCGGACCCCTAAACAATTTCAAATGGAGGTATGGGCCCCTTTGAAATCTTAAATGAATGAAATGGTCAGCCACAACCCCACAAATCATAAACAGTTGTGTTTGGGGTTGTTTTTTTTTTTTACCACTAAAACTAGTAACTAGGACTTTTCATCCTCTGAGTTCTTTACTAAACACATTAGTAAGCCAGATTCCGATGTCTGTTTATATAAAAAAACCCTTAAAAAATAAGGGAAAAACTCCTAATTTTAATCACTCAAAAGCAGCATTAAAAGCCCTCTTTTGTATGTAAGATGAAAAGGGAATATCAGTAACGTAAAAAAAAAAATAGCCGTTGTTAGCTTTCTCCTTGGCCACCCATTACCATGTGAATAAACATTTGATTCAGTGAAATAATACAGAAATGGTTTATCAAACTCTTTCCTCGTGGTTTATCCTGACCACATAATTAGACAACAGCAAAATGCACCTATTGCTGCCAAAAGGTGCCTCAGCAAGAACTGTACCTTAAGGATCATTGTATTTTTGTGGGATTAAGTTTTAAGGTAGCCTAAACCTAAACCCAGATAAATACTTCTAAGAAAACTAGATCTGCACCTTTGGGATGCCATTCTTCAGGCTGAATACAGCCTCTCTTTCTTAAAGCTCTGTTTGTGTTCGTAGTCTAGCCTCCATAGCCCCCAGCCAGAAAGTAGGTGTTGTATTACTTGAGAAAGTGCACGTTCCAGATAGTGCAGACTATTTTCCAGGATTTTGCAGCACAGATTTATGAATATACATTCACCCTGAAATTACTCCCTGTCTCTTTTTGTTACAGGCATGGCAGCCATGCCATCTCATGATGCGATCTCTTCACCTAAGAAAGAACTGGCTTGACCAGAAGTAGGCAAGTCACAGAGTAGGTGACACTCTTCTCTACAAGTCGGTTTTGTCCAGTGCTCCAGCATGTTAACTGAGAGCAGGGTGAGGGGGAACTATATTGCAGAAGGTGGCATCTTTCGAATGAGGATTAGGAATCTCGTCTCTTTTTGCAGATATAGAACATTCATTCTGCTATCTTGGCCCAATTGTACTTGGTAACGTCATCTTCTGCCTACCTTAAAATTCTACTGTAGTTTCAATTGGCTAATGTATTATTGATTTCTTAGCTGATAGTTTTGCTGAAGACTGTTAACAGTTGTCATTTTTAACCACAGAAGTAAATACATTTTAGCATTAACAATCCCTATATTCTGTTCGTAAAGTACTTTGGGAGCCTTTTGCATGACCATAAGTCATTGTTTCTTCCCCAGGTTTTATAGAAAAAGGATTGCAGAGTATTGCTGTGATTCCATGCATGGTTAAGCATGCAAAAGAGAGTAAGTGTCAAAAGTTAAAGTGAACATGGATACTTAAATCTGCCCATTCAACAGTTGCATTATAATACAGTTTGAATTGCATCTCAAATGCACCATACATTTTTATGTAAAACAGCCACATTTTAGCATACTATAATGCTTTCATTCTTGTATATTTATACTAATTTTTAATTGACAGGATATGCTTAATGACTTTTTAAACACTAAGGTCTCTTTTCAGTAAGGCAGTGGTTCTCATGCAGAAATCCACAGAAAACTTGCTGGTAGGTTGCAGAACTGGGAGGCCAAATGGTGCTGACTTTCAGCTGCTTTAGGGTACTCTCTTCATTGCAAATAGCCTATAAAGGCAGCTGCAATCAAGAAGAGGAGCCAACATAGTTGCTTCTACTAGTAGCTCTTGCTCCTTAGAAGAGCTGCCATCAGTGACTGGAACCACTGTAACGTTGTTAAGACGAGGAAGACTTTGTAGCACCTTAGAGACTAACCAGTTTATTTCAGTATAGCTTTCATGGGCTATAGCCCACTTCATCGGATGCATAGAATGGAACAGAAGTAAGGTGCATTTATACACACAGAAAGCAAAAAAAAAGGTTGTACATTAGCATACCAATTCTGAGAGGCTGTTTAATTTGGATGGGCAGGAGAAAAAAGCACCTTTTGAAATGGATATCAGGAGATAACTACTGAAGGTAAATTAACTAGGGAAATGCAGTCAATTAGTGTAATGAGTGAACCATTCGCAAGTTCTATTTAGTCCTTGGTTTATTGTGTCCAATTTGAAAATTAATTCCAGTTCCTCAGTTTCTCGTTGGAGTCTGTTCTGGAAGTTTTTCTGTTTCAGAACTGACACCATCAAGTCTTTAATGGAATGGCCAGGAAGATTGAAGTGTTTTCCTACTGGTTTTTGAATGTTATGATTCCTGATGTCATATTTGTGTCCATTTATTCTTTTGCGTAGAGACTGGCCGGTTCAGCCAATGTACATAGCAGAGGGGCATTGCTGGCACATGATGGCATATATCACATTGGTCGATGTGCAAGTGAATGAGCCTCTGATGGTGTGGCTAATGTGATTAGGTCCTATGATGGTGTCAGTTGAATGGATATGAGGACAGAGTTGGCATCGGGCTTTGTTACAAGGATAGGTACCTGAGTTAGTGTGTTTGTTGGGTGGTGTGCAGTTGCTGGTGAGTATTTGTTTCAGGTTGGGGGGCTGTCTGTAAGTGAGGACTGGTCTGTTTCCCAAGATCTGTGAGAGTGAGAGATCGTCTTTCAAGATAGGTTGTAGGTCTTTGATGATGCGTTGGGGAGGCTTAAGTTGGGGGCTGAAGGTGACGGCTAATGGTGTTCTGTTTTTGTCTTTGTTGGGCCTGTCCTGTAGTAGGTGGCTTCTGGGTACTCTCCTGGCTCTGTCAATCTGTTTTTTCACTTCCCCACGTGGGTACTGTAGTTTTAAGAATGCTTGGTAGAGATCTTGTAGGTGTTTGTCTCTGTCTGAGGGATTGGAGCAAATGCGGTTGTATCTTAGAGCTTGGCTGTAGACAATGGATCAAGTGGTGTGTCCTGGATGGAAGCTGGAGGCATGTAGGTAAGTGTAGCGGTCAGTAGGTTTCCAGTATAGGGTGGTGTGTATGTGCCCATCATTTATTAGCACAGTTGTGTCTAGGAAATGGACCGCTTGTGTGGATTGGTCCAGGCTGAGGGTGATGGTGGGATGGAAATTATTGAAATCATGGTGGAATTCCTCAAGGGCTTCTTTTCCATGGGTCCAGATGATGAAGATGTCATCAATATACCGCAAGTAGAGTAGGGGCATCAGGGGACGAGAGTTAAGGAAGCGTTGTTCTATGTCTGCCATAAAAATGCTGGCATACTGTGGTGCCATGCGGGTACCCATAGCAGTTCCGCTGACTTGAAAGTATATATTGTCTCCAAATGTGAAATAGTTGTTGGTGAGGACAAAGTTGTTGACAAATGTTATTGTTGTTGTGTACAGTAACTCCACTAGTGGAATAAATAAAAATCAAAGGCATGGAAAAGGGATACTGAAAAAATAAGAAGTTGCTGTAATTGCAACAGGGATGACATATGAATAAGAATACAATGTCTACACAAGAGCCTCTTTCTATTAAGATATGATTTACAGAATTGTGTAGTTAGTAACATGAACCTCTGCCCTGAGGCTTGCATTTTAATGTTGCTACCACTATATTATATATTTTAAAGGATGATTAGTTTGTTGTCCCCCAGTTTCTCTTTGCAGACAGAGATTTATATCTGGCACCTGATCAGCTGTGAGATCTCAAAAGCCTCTCTGTGCAATCATTTACTCATTTCTAAACTGGTGATAGTGACAACCTCCTTGCAAAGTGATTTATTACATTCAGTCAAAAAGTATTATATATGTTATGGATTCATTTATAGGAAGTAGGGAGAAAATATTATTTTGGGAATGAAGATCTTGGAGTTTCCTCAGGATTCATATTTCAGTAGGCTCCAAAGTGGCAGACATAGGAGATGTTTCGTGTAGGGGAAAGGAATATATAGAATGTGAGACCACTAAAAATGGAGCATGTTTTTGGGACTACTTTCATACTTGTGGGGAGGATTTGTTTAGTGTTTTTTAATTACACGATGTGGGGGATTATCAAAAAGAATGGCTGCCACAAGAAGGAACAACAGAAGTTTCTCAGGTTCCTATTTGGGAACCTAGCTGAGGAAGTTGTGCCCTTAACAGCCAACTTTGCAACATCATGCGCAGTGATATGGCAAGAGGGGGAGTAGGAGGCAGACAGTTATTCTGTTAGATTAACTCCGGAGTTCTTTGCTACTGTGACACCCATGGGCTACCATCGGTGCTTTCTGGTTGTATGTGTATATCTGGCCACACTCAGGCTCTCAAGTATGAAGATGTTACTTCCTTTGTTAAGATGCATTGATCCTGTGAGGGCATGAGACTTAATTTAAAGGTCCGTATAAAAAGAGTGGTGATGCTGGATAGGCTGCTGACGACTATGAGGAAATATCACAGTCAATCGTCTGCCATAATACAATAACTCTGAACTGAGCTATTCCTTAGCATCACTGAAAAAAGATCACAATGTGTTGCAATAAATGAAACAAGGAAATAGCTAGTACATTGATGCACAAAGTTTTTAATCAGAGTCTGATTACAACATCTAGACATTTTTTTAAAGTAGCTATGTGGGAGATACAGATAAGCTTAGTTTCCACCAAAACACTGGCAAAGTTATACAGAGGAACTATTCCAACAGGTGGATAGCTCGGCTAATCTGAGTTGCCTCTGCTGGATACTGAGCTGAGTTTCTCTCACTGCAAGGAATTTACAGTTTCTTTGTGAACACTGCATGGATTTGGAATCAACCATCTGTCCTGTCCCACAGACACAATGTCTCAGAGGGACAAATACAGTGGGCTTTTTTTTGCTCAAGTTTCAGTTCAGGACAAGCTTAAGTGGAAGTGTTAGGAGTGCTTTGGGCCATGACCTGCACACTAGCTCTATATGACTGTTGGCTGGCTGATAAAGGCCAGCACTGAGATAACAGGCCCATTGTTGGTGAAGATAATCAGTGCCTCTGTCTGCCTGCAGGAATAATTTTCATGCCTTATTAAAGTTCAGCTATTACTCCTGCCCCACCCCCCAGCCTAGATGCTATTTAAAATATTAACATTTAAGTTAAGAAACAGTTACCAGATGAATATACCTGGAGCGCTTGGTAATAGTGACCATAATATAATTAAATTTAACATCCCTGTGGCAGGGAAAACACCACAGTAATGCAACATAGTAGCATTTAATTTCAGAAAGGGGAACAACACAAAAATGACAAGGTTAGTTAAACAGAAATGAAAAGCTCTAGCACCAAAAGTAAAAATCCCTGCAAGCTGCATGGAAACTTTTTAAAGACACTATGATAGAGGCTCAACTTAAATGTGTACCCCAAATTAAAAAACATAGAGAACCAAACAAGAGCTACCGTGATTAAACAACAAAGTAAAAGAAGCAGAGAGAGGCAAAAAGGCATCCTTTAAAAGGTGGAAGTTACATGCTAATGAGGAAAATAAAAAGGAGCATAAACTCTGGCAAATCAAGTGTAAAATGATGATTAAGGCGGCCAAAAAAGAATTTGAAGAACAGCTAGCCAAAGACTTAAAAAGAAAAAATTGCTATTATTTTTTAAGTACATCAGAAGCAGGAAGCCTGCTAAGTAAGGACTAGGGCTGCTGGACGATCAAGATGCTTAAAGGAGCACTCAAGAATGATAAGGCCACTGAGGAAAAACTAAATGAATTATTTGCATTAGTCTTCACGGTTGAGGATGTGATGGAGATTCTCAAACCTGAGCTGTTCTTTTTAGGTGACAAATCTGAGGGACTGTCCCAGACTGAGGTGTCAGTAGAGGTGGTTTTGGAACAAACTGATAAACCAAAGAGTAATAAATCACAAGGACCAGATGGCATTCACCTAAAAGTTCTGAAGGAACTCAAATGTGAAAGTGTAGGACTACTAACAGTTGTTTGTAACCTACCATTTAAATCAGCTTTGGTACCAAATGACTGGAGGATAGCTAATGTGACATCAGTTTTTAAAAAGGGCTCCAGAGGAGGCCTCAGCAATTACAGGCTGGTAAGACTTTAGTACCAAGCAAACTGGTTGAAACTATAGTAAAATTATTAGATACATAGATTAACATAATTTGCTGGGGAATTGTCAACATGGTTTTTGTAAAGGAAAATCATGCCTCACCAATCTACCACCATTCTCTGAAGGGGTCAACAAGCATGTGGACAAGGGGGATCCAGTGATTATAGTGTATTTAGATTTTCAGAAAGCCTTTACAAGGTCCATCACCAAAGACTCTTAAGCCAAGCAAGCTGTCATGCAGGGCCAGTTTCAGGCACTAGCGCTTCAAGGTGCGGGTGGTCTGCAGCTGCCGCAAATTTGGTGGCATTTTGGCAGTGGGGACAATGAGGCTGTGGGACCCGTGGACATCCTGCAGAAACACTGCTGAATCTGCGGTACACCGGATCACCTACAGGCGTGCTGCAGAACATCCGTACTTGGGGCAGCAAAAACCTTAGAGCCACCCCTGCTGTCATGGGATAAGAGGGAAGGTTCTCTCATGGATTGTTAACTGGTTAAAAGATAGGAAACAAATGAGAAGAATAAATGCTCAGTTTTCAAAATGGAGGCAGGTAAATAGAGGTGTCCTTGAGGGGTCTGTACTAGGCCCAGTCCTATTCAACATATTCATAAATGATCTGGAGAAAGGGGTAAACAGTGAGGTGACAAAACTACTAAAGACATTTAAGACTGCAAAGAGCTATGAAAGGATCTCACAAAACTGGGTCACTGGGCAACAAAATGGCAGCTGAAATTCAATGCTGAGAAACGCAAAGTAATGCACACTGGAAAACATAATTCCAACTGTACATATAAAATGATGGGGTCTAAATTAGTTGTTACCACTCAAGAAACAGATCTTGGAGTCAGTGTGAATAGTTCTCTGAAAACATCCTCTCAGTGTGCAAAAAAGCAAACAGAATGTTGGGAATCATTAAGAAAGGGATAGATAATAAGACATAAAATATCATATTGCCTCTGTATAAATCCATGGTACACTCACATCTTGAATACTATCTGCAAATATGTTTGCCCCAACTCAAAAAAGGTATATTGGACTTGCAAAAGGTTCAAAAAATGGCAACAAAAATGATTACGGGAATGGAATAGCTACCGTATGAGGAGAGATTAATAAGACTGGGATTTTTCAGCTTGGAAAAGTGACTCTTAAGGGTGGATATGACAGAGGTCTATAATAGTATGACTGGTGTGGAGAAAGTAAACAAGGAAGTGTTATTTACTCTCTCACAACACAAGAGCTAGGAGTCACCAAATGGAATTAATAGGCAGCAGGTTTAAAACAAACAAAAGGAAGTATTTTTTCACACAATGCACAGTCAACCTATGGAACTCCTTGCCAGAGAATGTCGTGAAGACCAAAGCTATAACAGGGTTCAAAAAAAGAACTAGATACATTCATGGAGGATAGGTTCATCAATGGCTATTAGTGTCCCTAGCTCTGTTTGCCAGAACCTGGGAATGGGCAAAAGGGGATACATCACTTGATGATTAGCTCTTCTGTTCATTCCCTCTGGGACACCTAGCATTGGCCACTGTCAAAAGACAGGATACTGGCTAGATGGACCTTTGGTCTGACTCAGTATAGCCATTCTTATGTTATGTGATCTGTGTATCTAACCATAAGTAACATGGAAACAGTTTAATTCTAGCATAAAAATGTACATATGTAAAGTTCAGCGTAATAGTGTACTTGCAGTGGGATACCTTAATAAAGCATCACTGACAGATATGCAGTAAGCCACTCTATGGACCTGCACATATATTACTACTCTTTACTTCATGAGCAAGATGTTGTCTAAGTACAGGGCCCTGTCTTTCATAGACCTAGTCTTACAAAAATAATATGTAGTAGAAGATGCTTAAAATTGATTTAAGATTATGAAAATTTATATTATACATTAGACAACAATCATATTACAGCACCCACTTAGAAGCACCAGCTGAGGTTAGGGAACCATTGTGCTTCAGATGGTCTGAACACATATTAATGGCTTACTACTGCCTCACAAAATCTTATAGGCTAAATTAGAGAAGACAGAATGAGAGGGGAGACAGAGAGACCTGCCCAAGACTAAACCAAGTCAGTGACAGACCCAGAGCTATAACCCAGAACCTAATATAATGCCTCCCACACTGGGCCACAGAAGCGCTGTACTGTAATGCATAATCACAAGTAGTAGTTGTTAATGTTGCATATGCAACTTTGGATTTGGTATTGCTTTGATATAAGAACTTAATAGTGCATTAAACACATTTACTTTTAAATTTTTTTTTTTTTTTAAAAAAAACCGGGGGGGGGGGGGGGAAGAGCAAGGTTTGATCATCAGCTCCTTGGAGCTTTAAACTTGCAAAAGTTACAAAGTCAAAAGCCCAATTCTTATAACTAGAACCATTCAGCTGCCACTGAAAACAATTATGTGATTAAGGACACCCAAATCCCGGTGCCCTCGCTAGAGGAGGATCAATTTTCGCCCTGCCCTGGCTTACTAGAAACATTTGATAAGTGAAACCAAACTAGTAACGTAGACTCAAGTTTAATGGACTTTGCATTTCTTATACATTTTGCAGCACATCCTGTTAGGTGTGGAGTTGATGATACAAAAACTACTACTGATTTAAAAATACTAATGTAGTCAAATGAAAATTAATTTCCTATGCACTCCGTCACATCTGTAAAAACTATTTCCATGCCAAAGTTGTTACTTTCAAATTTCAGCAGTTTCTGGACATGCTCTGTTCAGGTCATAATCAGTAAAGTTTATGGCAGGTAGGAGATTAATTGCATTCATCTGTACAGAGGAATAGAACTCAGGACCTCCTGTCACCCATTCATGTGTGCACAAGGTCATTTTGGTGGGAAAAGGCAACAGAAGCAAGAATAAGAACATTGTCAGATTCTAAGCTTCTTAAAATAAGCAGAAAGATACTCAAGTCAGTCTACAGTGATTCTGCAGACTAGCCACTCCATTGGGCAGCTAAAATAGCTGGGAATCAGTCCCTAGATCTAAAAATCCCTCCCATACATACTGAAAACCAAATTTCTTCTGGCATAAGGCTAGGCACTGATCTAGAATTCATAGCATTTTCCAAGCCAAACTGCAGCTTTCAGTTCTCCAGTGATTTCTTCTCCATAGCTTTTCAAAAAAAGTTAACAGTATATTTGTGCGCATGCACACACGCACGCACACTTATTCCCACTCAAAACCAAACACTCAAAAACAGCTGAACCATTTTTCCCCCTTGACACTTTCAAATAAAA
The DNA here is from genome assembly GCA_007922305.1 of Dermatemys mawii. Taxonomy (NCBI): domain Eukaryota; kingdom Metazoa; phylum Chordata; order Testudines; family Dermatemydidae; genus Dermatemys; species Dermatemys mawii. The sequence continues at coordinate 34,288,906 of ML677350.1, read as the reverse complement.
TCCACTTTGGTGCAGAGCTGAAAGGGGGGGAATGTTTAATGCCAAAAAGGTGAAGGATTGCAAAGTTTGGACAGTTTGAATAGATGAGTTTACTAAGCAAACATTTTCAATCTTAACTATAGCAGTTACCAAAGCTCTATTACTATTTTATGTGCATAGAAGTACTTATTCCTGGATGAAAAACTGTTCTACTAGACAGAACCCATTTGACAATGCCATTCCTTTTAGAAAGGGAATATACATTCCAGTCTCAAAGGCTACAGGTTGATGACAGAAGCTGCAGCTGGAGTACCCATAAGCCATGCAGAACGGCTCCAAGAGAGTCCTAAACAGATGCACAAGAGTCACTACCCTCCATTCCCCCAGTTCTTGTGCCTATGCCTTTATGTTCCATCTTTTCTTCTTAACCAGCCATGGCTGGGGAGCAGAACATTGTGACTGATGTCAAGCGTATTTAACCTTTTATGGAATCTTTAATTCTGACAAAAAGCCACTTCAGGGAAAGGGAAATATTTTTGAAACATGAACGCCTAATGTCGCTGTTACTAGTAGTTGTATTTTTACTGTCATAGGATCTTAACCGCCTTAGTTTTTGAAGCTCACTTCTCTTTTCTTCCTTTTAAAAAGCAGTTCTCTTTTCACATTTTTTAGCATTAAGAACTATTTTTGATAATTGGTGGGTGCTAAAATTACCAACTGTTTTCAGGTTTTCAGACCAGTTCTGCTCAAAGAGCAATTACCAAAGGTAACATAACCATCCATGTAATTCCTTCCTTCACTCATGGTGACAAGTTGGAACTTAGATGAATTTTTTGCACTATTGTTCATGTATTTTCTCGAGAGACAACTTAACACCCTTTCTGTATTAAGAGCAGATCATATCCTTTTTAAGTATTTAATTAAGTTCCCATCATTTGTCACCCAAACTGTTTTTGTTCCTGTAATAAGACATGAAATTCTTACTTATTCCACATATTTAATGTACAGATATATGTGTATACTTTTATTTTGCATCCTTTCAGCCACTATTTAACCTTCCACTCCCTTCTTTATAGTCCACTACTACATCCTTTTTCTATTCTGGGGTCTTAACTTTATCTTGTTCCCCTTTTTTCAGAGATATACGCATCTAAGGTATGTATGTGACCCTAATTACCACATTATGTGCCTCACAATCTCCAAAGCAGTTATCCTCCCAACTGCCTTCGAGGTAGGAAGTAATTTTAGTCTGGAAAAGTGAAGGTAATGGAAGCAGAGAAAGACTAAGAGTAACATTTTCAAATGCACACTAAGGGTATGTCCACACAGCAACTAGACCTCCACAGCTGGCCTGTGCCAGTGGTCTCAGGTTTGAGGGGCTCCTGCTGCGGCGCTTTTTCATGGCTGTGTAGAATTCCAGGCTTGGGCTGGAGCCCAGACCCTGCCAGCCATGGGTTTTTCTTTGCTCTGTAGACATACCCTGTGTGCCCCTTCCTCAGACATGACTTAGGCACATAGGATCCTAAAGTCTCATTGAAATTCAGTGGAACTTAGCCTCCTTAAGTCAAATGGGTGTTTTTGAAAATCTTATCCTATGTGATTTACCCAAGCATCTACAGAAGTCTGTGGTAGAGCAAGGAATTCAAACTGGGCCTCCTAAAGACCAGGCTAGAACAGCAGAACAGAATGCTTAAGCCCATAAATACTCAGAAGGCTTCCCAGAAAAGACTGGATACAAATTTTATTTATAGAGAACCGTCATTTTGTCATTGACAAGAAAATTCAATTGTATGGAAACGAAACATGAAGTTTGTTGCTGACCCTTTTGAATCTCTAATCACTGTAAATTTCATTCAAGGTTTTTGAAACTTTAAAATTTTATTAATATTCTAAGGAAGACTTGTTGTGTTGAAGGTCCACATAAGATAACTGCATTCACAATTTCCCACAAAGTAATATTAGCATACATTATCTTTGTATATAACACAAGATCAGACATATGCATGGAATGTCAATTTTCACTGTAATGCTTGTAAATTCAGTAGTTTCAGCACAGACTCCTTGTACTTCAAAATGTTGTTTTCTGTTTCTCCTTCATTTTTAAGTGCAACTACAGAGGTTTTGTAATTCTCAACTATCTCAGAGGCAAGCAGCTCTTCCCTAGTTACTTCAGTGGTTTTCTCTGCAGCTCTTATTCGAAGTAGTGTGTCCAAAGCACTCTTCTGAGAGGGGCTGTTTTCCCAGATATACTCCTCCATGTCTGCTTCAGTCTTCTCGTTTTCCCACATTTCAGTTTTCTGGAAGAAAAGACACATCACCTTAAAAATATGTAAGTACAGTGCTGAATACTGAAGTAACAACCATCAGGAAAAATCTAAACCCTCACTACCCTTCTCCCACAAAAAAATTGTTTAATTTTGATTTTAACTCTGTGATTAAAGTTCAAATGCTATTGTAAACATAAGGCTGGAAATCCATTTCAAATCTGTATCATTTGGCATAGTTATAGTAATCTGGACAGAAAAAGAGCTGACAGAAGCAATAATTAGTTTTTTAGTTATGTAAAGTTACTGATTACAGTTCAAACTCAAGAGGAAAAAAAAAAAGCCCAAATCCTCCAAAATGTTATTTTAAAATAATGGTCCAAATTTCACTGTCAACACTATTTACACCATTACTGCCAACACCATAACTGAGAAAAGAAATGTAACCATTGTGAACCTTTCATTTTTATGTTATGTTTTTGTTGCATATAATGCTGAGGAAATCACTTCTGAAGAAAGATCTTTCTGTGGAAGTAAGTTAAAACAAGCACTCTACTAAAACCTGATCATATGTCCTTAATGAAATCCCTTAACAGGCAACTTTTCAGTAATCCTCCAGTTTTGCTAGCCATAATTAAGTTGCATTAGCAACAAACAAATGTAAAACAATTTTTTTGCTAGATTTATTTAAGTTGTTTACCTAGTCAACAAAGTAGTTCTATACAAAAAACAATGTTTAATAATGGCCAGTATTATGAAAGCCAAAATTTTTTACATTTCCAGCATACGGATCCAAGTTATGCCTTTGTGCTTGAGCTGAATATCCAAATTTACAGGTGCTTCAAGTGTTGCACCCAGAATAAGGCAAATAGAAGGTTCCTTTTTTAAAATCCACAAGTCCAAATGTTGTTAAATCAGAAACACAGATTAGCATCATGAAAAGTCTCATGTGACTGACATTTATAGAACCTGGGCACAATGCAAAGAAGAAATAAAAACCTTATTCAGCCATTAAAGAGGGAAAACTTAGTACTGTAATCTGCACCTGCAGAGCACCAGTGGACAAATGGTTACAATGAAGTGTTTTCTGTATGCATCATGAGATTTTTCATCCAGTGCTAACACTTAGACTTTTAAAAAAATAAACTTTATTAATAAAATGTTAACACTTATACATTCTTAAAAGTTAGCAAAGTTATCATCCTGCTTTTCATACCAGTCACTTTTCATTGCACACTGGCTCTCTAAGGCAGTTTGTTCAGTTCAGAAAGAATTAAAAACACCCCTCTCACAGGGATTGGGTTTCTCAAAAGTAAAGGAATGAGTGTAGCACCTGGTCAGTCCTGGACCAAACTCTCGTTATTTGCCAGAGTCATGTCCTAGGTTCAACAAAAGATCATTGTGAGGCCTTTGAACACCTTTAAGTTCCAGCAGAGGTAATAAAAACTAATTATGGTCATTACATTCATCTCTTCAGGAAAATCCTTCTCTGATGGGATTTCAAAGATGAATGTTGATAAACAGATTAACACAGCTTCCCATCTCTCCTGAACAGTGCAATGTAAAGGGATTTTAAATTAGACCAATGAAATTGTGAAGTATTACTAGTTTGTAAGTTTTGCAAACAGGTTGGAGCATCAAAGCAATTCTTCAAATAAAACTGACTTTTTCAAGGGATGGGTTATGGGTGTGATTTCAAAATATGTTCCTTTGCTCTGTTACAAGAAGCCAGAATTGTTTGCTGAAATGTTGGTAGCCATCCTTCAAAATGAAATGTTATCCTAGCACACACACATACAAAAAACTAGATTTTTGTAGGCTGATTGTATTAAGTAAACTTAAAGACCCTTTCAACCAGAAGATTTACTGCAAGAATAAAAATAAATGAATCTGGAATTACACTTCTGCCTGATAACACATTAGGGTAATCAAACCCATATGTGAACTCACTAATCGGAATGCTACAACAAAACATTGATGTCTCAGTTTAAAGGGTTATTAAGTGTGCCAATGAGACAGTGATGCAAAAACCAACTACATCAATATGAAGTCTTAACTCAGAATGGTAGCTGCCCATTTCTTCTCCTGCAACCTTAAGAGTGAAGGATGCAGTGAGAGCTTTAACTCTGAATAAAGTTATGACAGCTGAAATATTCAAACTGTCTGTGTTTACCAGTTTTATGGATTCGCTGCTGTATTAGGTTAAAAACCTTAAATATATGCTTACTAATAAGCTGGACTGCAATGACTGCTCTTTCAAACACAGTTTCCAAGAAGCATTAGCCAGACCCTCCTAAAGGTGCATTCAGCTGATAATGCAACTGGTTCTCCAGTAAACACTTCCCATGAAAGCTATAGAACATTTTTCTTTTAATACAAGTTCAGAAAATGTCGGAAACAGATACTACAAATGAGATTTGGGGGGTTTTTGCACTCCACTAGAACAGATGATGAGACTTTTTTTTTTAAATGCCATAAAAAGAATAAAGATATTACTGTGCAAATCTTTTATCTCAATTGTGAACCTCCCAAAATAGGGGCTTATAACTGAATTGCTGACAAAGCTTTAATATTAGAAACTGGATTCAGGACAATATCAAAAAGCCTCATTATAAAAATGACGCTATAAATATACAAAAATGAGTGATTTAAATCACATTTTTCTTGGCTTTTCTTCCAGCTTAGCAAATTGACTGCTGCAGTCATACCCAGGATTAAGATTGCCAAATCTTGTGATGTGTCTTTTTAGACAAGTTAAATAGTTAAAATATTTTAAAAGTCATTGTAAGTGGCACACAGAAAAATTAAAGACAATTAGAAATACTTATGAACTCGCATTAGTCAATTTTTTTGTCAACAGCCTGAATAGTTAACGCCTTAGTCAGAGATTTAATGCTGTTCAACAAAAATGCAAGTATTTTTGTAGTAGTTTTTTAACAACCTTGAAAATGGAAGTTTAACGTGAAGATACCCTGGAATGAGTAAATCTGTTCCTTTCTACTATGTTGAAATAGAATGCATTTTACCTGCTTCATAAACCTGCCACACAAATTTACATGTAGTAATAAAGAGCAATGATTTGGAGCATACTAACTCAGTTGAGCAACTCTAAAAACTGTCAAAACTACTTACATACCCATCACTGTGCATATACTATATCCTTGAACTGCACTTACAAGTTCTTAGCTAGCAACTTGAAAGATAAGTATACATGTAAAAACACTTAATAGGCAAAATATACTTAAAAACATCTGTGTCTAATAGAATTCACTATGTTAACTGTAAATGCTGCTGTAGGGAACTTACTCTAGGTAGCCTTGAAGGTGAGCTTCAAAGCAAAAGATATTTATAGCACAGAAATCTTGCTTTAAAGTTTTAAAACCAAAGCATACTGTCAAATGTCACATCTGAAGCACATCTGCTCCAATGTCAACTGAAATGCCATACACAGAATCAGGGATACAAACAACGAGTGAAGTTTTCTCTTCAGCTCCCTCTTCTGCCAGGTGCTAGAGATTACTCAAGAGATTCTGAACAAGGGGCTTCCACTCATCGCTCTCTTTGTGCCTCTCTAAAGAACACTGGGAACGAATAGGTGGCTAGGACTGCTATGTCCTGGTCCTGAACTGCCTCCCCAGGAAGTAGTCATGATATGCAAGAGAGAGTACCACAGGAGTTAAAGAAATTCAATGGGGGAAACGTGGAGATGGGAGACAGGATCATTGCAGAAAGAGCAAACTAAAAGCAGAAAAAGAAAGAGCCAGGTGGTAGCAAAGAGACAAAGATAAAGAAAAAACTGATATTGTTCTTCTGAGACACACATGCAGGCTATAAACGAGGAAAGATGATCTTATAACTAGCGATAACTCCTGGGTTTCATACCCAGCGCTGCTACTGACTTACTAAGTGACACTATTACATCTATACAGTGGAGATAATATCGATCCTGGGATGGAAGTACCTGCACTTTTTTGCATCTTTAGGTTATGTAATGATCATCTGAAAGGTTTAGTCCAAACAAAGGTTTTCAGAAAAGAAAGATCTTGTTTTCTTTGAAGAAAGACCAAAGAATGAGTGAGATAATGAAAGCCTAACAAGAGGAAAAGGAATATTTTAAGGAGGCTTTAAAACTTTGGGTTTTCTGCTCAATACTTATACCGGATAAACACTTGGGAGAAAGGATGCCTTTGAAGATTAACTTCCCCAGTCTTTCGTCTAAGGTGAGACCCTTCACCATATATTTGAGACCCTTCTCCTCCCCCAAAAAAATTCTCCAGCAGATCCAGAAAAGATACAATTTGACACTGAAGATATTTCTAAAGGAATGGTAAAGCAAATGGAGCCTATTTTTTTTTTAAATTTAAAATATTTTAGTTTCTATTTTTGCTTGAAGTCCATTTTTAGAAGAGACATGCCGACATAGTATTCCACTGGAATACATGGAAGCAATGCATGGTTTGGCATGTATAGGGGTTCACCCCAACAGAAGCCGTGTGTTCGCTAGTAAGAGGTGTGTTCTTGAGTTCACTAGTATTTTAACTTGTGTGTAATTTTCAAACAAATGAGCATATCAGTTTAACTTGATCTGCTAATTTGTATGAAAAATACAAACTACCTTGTCTACACTATGATTTTACCACAAGTTAGTGAACAAGATAAGAACACACCTTTTCTCTTAGTACAGCCTTTGAGATAAGTGCTTGAACCCCAGCCTGCATAGTTTCACAGCACAGACCTACAGAGACATCCATTCAAGTGATTTGTTGTATGTAGGCTTGCTTAGGTTATTTCAAATCTCTCCTCTACCCCAGGGCAACTACTAAATAGAACTCCATTGTGTCATGCTGGCAGACCAGGTGCCAACTCATGCCAAGGCCTCGCTGAACACTGACAAATGCAGAGTTGGAAATTTGTCTGGCTTATCTGTGAGTTAGTATTGTTAAAATATACATTAGTGTTGTAAGAATGTGCTTAGTGTTTAGACTTTATGAAATGCTTGTAGGATGTGCATGTATTAATCCTACTTATAATACATGTATCCAGTGGTATAAAGTTATAGTGTTGCCATTGTCAACCTCTGTAATTGTGTAACTGACCAAAGAGGAAAAGCTGCTTTAATTAGGCTCAAGTGCTAATCCTGCACACAGGATGGCCCACTGAAGGCAAATGAGGTATTGTGTAGCATCAAAGGACAGAGACTGTTGATGGCATTCCTAACTCCATCAAGGGAAAGAGAAACCTGCACACGAACTCATCTCATCGCCTTTGAATCTGGGGTGAAGGGAATAAAAAAGGATCGCTGACAAGGAGAAACTTGGTCTCTGGACTCTGAAGGGTAAAAGTTTCTTAAACATAAGCAATAGACCGCTTATGCTGCTTGGCATGGGTTAGCCCTAAAGAACATACAAAGCTGATTATAGAAGCTTACATTACCTTTATAAATCTAAGACTAACTCATTTGTGTGGATAGGTTTTCTGTTTCAACATTGTAAATAACTTTTAATTTCTTCTCTTGGTTAAAAAATCTTAGTTGGTTTATTACAGGATTGGCTACAGGTGTTTGGTTTGAGATCCGAATACAACTAACCTGGGTTAAGTGACTGGTCCTTTAGGACTGTAAGTAACCTGAATATTGTCATTTTTAAAGTGACCATCTATCACAGAGGTCGGCAACCAAAGGCACACGTGCCAAAGGTGGCATGCGAGCCAATTTCTGCTGGCACGCGGAAGAAGGCTCAGCCCACTGCTGCTCTGGGGTTCCCCCCACAGGCTCCTGCCAGCTGGGGTGTCAGCCCACTGCCAGCCTGGGTTCCCTACCCCACTCAGCTACCGCTGCTAGCGTCGGTGTAGGGAACCCAGGCTGGAAGCAGGCTGAGACCCCGGCTGAACGGAACCTGCAGGGGAAACCTCAGAGCGGCAGGCTGAGCCGCTCAGCCCATCTCCACTCTGGGGTTCTCCCTGCTGGCCCTTTGCCAGCCAGGATCCCCGCCTGCCCAACTCAGCGCCCGCTGCCAGCCTGGGTTTCCTTCACTCAGGCTAGCAGCAGACTGAGACCCCAGCTGGCAGGAGCCTGCGGGGGGAACCCCGAAGCGGGGGGAGGGCTGACCCCCTCAGCCTCTCCCCTTCCGCCCAAAGCTCCACCGCTTCCGGACTCACACACGAAGCCTTAAATTTAACTGAATAAATGAAGACTCGGCACACCACCTCTGAAAGGTTGCCAACTCCTGATCTATCACGTACTCCAGCTTGCTTGGCAGGCAAGACAGACTGGAATATCTCAGGGGACTTTCCGACTCCATGGTAAGACTGTTGCAGTGCTTTAAGAAGTTCATATTTGTTAATGGGTTGGGGAAATCTAATTCTAGAACATACAGCCAGTTTGGGGTTTCTACCCTCCATTTTGATAGTCTGCCCTGTGGTTGGCACTCACGGTTATGAGCCACTCCAGAACAATGCCACATTGTTTCCCATTTAAATACAGAAAGTTTGGAACTTTCCATTACTGGAATCCCTATTCTCATTTGAATCAGTAACACCAAGAATAAAAGTGTAATATTTGAAAAGCTCTTAATGAAAGCCCTTAAAGAGCAGTTCTGGACTAAAGGGGAATGCATCAGAACCTGCACGTGTTATATAATTTAGTTACTCATATATAACTTACTCTCTCACTATTCCAAATAAAGTAAAAGGCTAATTTTAATAGTTATCCCAGAATGGGATATCTATCCCATCGGCCGGGAACAGCAAACCACAGCCACTGGGAGCTGTGGGTGAGTGGTCATGCCTGCAAACAGTCAATGTAAGCAAACTGTCCTGCGGCCTGACAGCAGATTACCCTGAGAGGCCACAGGTTGCCCACCACTGATCTAGACTGAGATTACTGAATTCTCTTCACTTTTGATTTTAAGTATTTGAATCCAGGTTTCCAGGATGGATGGATTACTAATTCCATATTCCTGTATACTGCTTAGCCCCTTGTTTTATATACATTCAGAACTACCTTTTAAAAGTCATTTTAATGGCAGGAATACCCTTTGCAAATTAAATTGTTAATTAGCAGGTAGACAGTAACATATAATCCATCATAATTAAGGCTACATTTATGTCACAGAGGTCATGGAATCTGTGACTTCCAGAGACATTCTCTATACTTCAGCCCGAGGGGCTGCAGGATTTTGGAGCTGGCAGCCAGCGGGGCCCCAGCAACAGTCGTGACAGGCAACAGGGGCCCACTTACAAGGTTCCAGCGACAGGTGAGATTCCCACGAGGGCCCTCCTCAGGGTTTCAGTGACGAGTGACAGCCTCATGCCGGGGGAGACAGAGGGGGAAGAGTAGGACACTCAGGTGAGTTGTCTGGGGCTGTCCTGTCTTTTTGGGGGTGGAAATATTGTCATCCTGCAGCTCCCAGCCACTATGGGGGGAGGAAGGTCCCCCCTGCAGCTGCCTCAGGCAGAGGGGAAGCCGCATAGCTCCCAGCCACCATGGTGGCAGGGGAAACCATGGAGCTGCCGCAGCAAGAGTCACAGATGACTCATGGCTTTAGTGAATTTTTGTTTATTGCCCATGATCTGTCCATGACTTTACTAAAAATAACCACTACAAAATCTTAGCCTTAATCATAAGATATTCAGCGGTCAAAACTAAATATTTTGTTGCAATTTAGTGCACCAGTAAATGTACCGTGACATATTTTGTAAAAGTAATACCTTAGAAAATATAACTTGCTACATCACTCTGAGTAGTACAGGGAGGGAGCCTTTATTGCACTGATTACATTAGCAATTTTCTACTGTATTCTTACGAAGTCCCAAGAAAATAAGGCATAGATGCACAATACACACTGTTCAGGGAAAAACAAATTATGTTCCACAGATGCAGGTTTAACTTCCAAACCTTTAAATCATTTCCTCTTAAAGTTTAACTAGGGATTGAACTACACATAGTTTTTGGACCAATTCATCTAGATTGGTTTAAGAACCAGTTTAGATAAATCAATCCGATCTCCTAACATGGACATATATAAATTTAAGAAGTGCTTTTAGCTTTGCTGATGCAAGCACACACACAGACACACACAGTCTCTGCCTGCCTCACCCCCCAAACACATGTGTTGTTGCTGTTATGTCTTGGTACTTCCTGCAATGCAGATATATTCTCTGTAATTTTATTCTTTCAAAGTGCTGTCATTTCAGTTTTTTGACTGGCCTATGCATTCCATAATTTTATTTCTCTCTTATGCTTAAATTTACTCTGAGTAGCGACTTCTAAAATGGAGACTGGGCACTCTCTCTTTAAGGTTAGCAGCACTCAGTCTGAAGACTTGTTCAGACTGCAGCAGCCATGTCTAACTCCGGAGCCTTGTCCCTCCCCACCCCCCACTCTGCAGAGATGGGGTACATAGGCGGAGAGGGAGAGAGATAGTGTGTCTGTGTGCACGCACATGTGCTGGCTGCTGGGGAAGTGTACAAGGTGAGTGAGATAATATATGTACATTAAATAGCCTCTTAGAATTGGTATGGCAACTTTCACCTTTTCATGTTTTCTGTGTGTATGTTTTATATATCTATATCTCTCTATCTTACCACTATGCATTCCACTCTATGCATCCAATGAAGTGGGCTGTAGCCTAAGAAATGTATTTTTATTTATTGTTATACCGTAACAAAATTTGTTCGTCTCTAAGGTGCCACAAGTATTCCTGTTCTATTTACAGATACAGAGTAACATGGCTGCTACTCTGAAACCCAATATTAAGCAGAGATCCTTACAACATTACTTACTAACCCAATTCCATGTTGAAATTTGATTTTGTATTTCTACTTTGTTTTCTCTCTGATTCCAACCCACAACATAGAAATAATCATTGAGATTTACGGTTATGTAAATGAAGTATTGGTTTATGCCTCCTTTAACCACTCGATGGCAGCAAACTACCATTCTTTTGACACACTAAGAAGATTTATTTTCTTAGTGCTATTATACTTGCATTCATCCAAAATTAATATAAGGACCATTACATGCCTCTTATAATTACTGCTTTGTGCACTGCTATCAACAGTAAGACAGAGACACACTTCATTAAAGTTCTCTCAGTGCTGCCCTTTTTGTTGGGCAACGTAGACCATGTCCACCACAGGCCCTTTCCTGGGAACAATCTGCAAAGCCAAGACAAAAAACACAAGGAACAGAATCTAGACCATCCAGACTGGGAACAGAACAAAACTGCAGTAAACTTTCTCCCCACCAACGCAAACATTGCAGCATCAAATACAGAGTACAGCAGAACAAAGCATAGGGTCATTCAGGTACTGGTTAGAAAATTGCAGTTCATATGAAGAAACTGGCTATTCAGAGAGCTACTACATGGTGTGTAAAAAATTAATAATGTACAAGTGTTAGCTCAATTACTGATTAAGATGAAAAAGCTGTGAAATATAAAATGTTAAGCATTACTATATATTTTCAAAATATTGTAATCGATGTTTTAAAGTTTGTATGTTGGAAACTGTCACCAAAATGTCATCACTTTTGGTGACAAAACATGAAAGCCTGCCTTCCTCCAATTCCTGTGCATAGGCTTATACAACAGAAAATTTGCTACAGAAAGGTAAAGTGTAGCGCATCTATCTTTAAATCTCACCACAAAGTATGACTATCAGCATAACAACGATATCAAAGCTAACCAATTAAGATAACCTCAGATTTTCTAAGGTCATTGATGCAATGAAGAAGTTCATTGTTTGGGAGTACTGTCTCCTGGGTTTTTTTTGTTCTGTGAGCAGCGCTGCAGAGGCAGAGTCAAAGCTGTTTGGGAAAATCTTACTTGTGCATTTTCAAACTTCATCATGTTTTATTTTTTAAATGCACTTAGTTTTTAGTTTCCAGGCTAACATCTAGGCCTCTGAGAAAAGCATAGTTTTCATCTGAAAAGGGATTGTATAATAAAACAAACAATGGAAACAACTCTGTGAGACTCCAACGTTATCTCAATGTCTCCTTATCAAATTGGATTAAAAATTGTGTCAGGAATGCAAATAACCTGGAATCTAAAAATTAATATGGGCATCTGCCTTCTTATGCCTCTTCGCCAGAACTAGAGAGGCTGTAGACATCTTAAGTTCTGCATTAGAGCTACGCAACCCCATTATCCATCCTATAATTTGCACAGGTGTGACCAATGACATAATATAACTTGTAGACAATTACTGGTGAAGCTGCGTGAGGAAAAAAAAAAATCTAACTTGGTTTTAGGATTGCAGGTTGAGTATGCAGGGCTGGCAGTTTGACTTGTTAATCTGATACAGTTGATGTCAAACTCCTCAATGTTGTTCGCAGTACAGTTGTAGCTGTGTTGGTCCCCAGTCCAATGACCTGAAGAAGAGCTCTGTGTGGTCTGTAAGCTTGCATCTCTCTTCATTACAAGCTGGTCCAATCAAAGATTACCTCACTTACCTTGTCTTTCAAAAATCCTCTATGACAGACAGTTAGTTTACTGGGAATAACTATATTAAGTACGACTACAAATATGAATTAATTGCACCTTAATTTAAAAAAAATATAAAACTGCACAGTGACATGATCTAATGAAGTTTGCTCTTCTCTTCCTTGTGTGGCTGTTTCCCTCCCACCCCATAGTTCTGTGCCCAACACCATACTGCCTTGTAAATCAATCACATTTATCATCAGCCCACTGATGTGCTGCCAATATTTTAAACAGGTTCCCACAGAAAATTTTTCACTTAGCCTGTGATTAGAGGATGGATGAGGGATTAGAGGATTTATTACTTTGTTTTCCCATTTAAACAAATGGATTTAAACGAGCTGTAACCAAGGAAGGAAGGAAGCAACACAGTTGGCAAATGAACATAAATGAAATATGATGGAAATGCTTACACTCTATTAAAGAGAAATCTATCAAATATAGGAGAGTAAGAAGTGTTTAACTTCAGTAATTTGAAAAAGGGCGGGGATAACCTTTTTCAATAGGATATAATTTTCAAAAGTAACAAAAGGATTTCGGAGCTTAAATCCCATAGAATTTCATTGAGACAGGGTCCTAAGTACATAATTCTCTTTTGAACATTGTGCTTTTGAAAAATGTACCCAAAGACTTTAGGGAGTCCAGGCATATTTTCCTCCAAGGGTTTCACCCTGCCCCCAAGAAATATCTAACACTTGGGGCAATCCAGTACATTCCAAAGAGAACCAAAGCCCCTCTGATTAAGAAGTCTTCTTATGCCAAGGATGGGTTAGCATTATATTGTGTGGGAGTAAATGCCAGACAAAGGGAAATCATCCTAGTTCTCCCTTCAAAATGACTGTGGAAACTTAAACTTCACACTTTGCCACATACTTACAGATTCTTCCAGGGAAATACACATTTTGGTAAACTTGGGGCCCAATCCTGTAAAAAGTGCTGCGTGTCCTCAACTTACATAGGCGTTTGCAGGATCAAACTATTTCTGGCATCAGCATGGAGGAAGTCACTTTCAGCTATGCCTACATAGTGGCTTCAGGTAAAACAATAAAAAGTGTTAGAAATGTTTCTACACCTTCTTTGGGTGTAGAAACATGGCTCCAACTACCCACCAGTGACTCACAGATTTACTTCTCCCACTCCTGACTTGTCGCCAAGTGTATAATTCCTCATCTCAGCCTGTCTCTCCAGCCCCTCTTTCTAGATATCTCATTGACAAAAACTTAGCACAGCAGAATGTGAATATCTGATCTTTCCTCTCAAGGTTTCATCTTCACCCCATTCTCAGTCTCTGCTGAAACCACAACAATCATCTTTTCATTCATTCAGGATCATAATCTAAGTGGTAGTCAGACTTATTCCTCCTCCTTGCCCCTCACATCCAGTCACAGTTTCTTCCTCCATAGCTTTTCCAAAATGTCACCTTCACACAATCTCCAGTGTTAAAGACTACCTATTGCTTTATTTCTCATCTGGAGTAGTGCAACCTTTTCCTTTCCGGTTCCCCTAACTCACATTACTTATCTACTGTCCATTCAAAGAAGTAGCTACTAAGGTCATTTTCCTTTCACATTATTTTGACCACATCAATAATACACTCTGAATTTCTCCACTGGCTTCACTGCATCAGAGTCTTCTTTTGCTCGCTCTCCAAGCCTTCCCAATTCTGATCCTCCCTGTCTGTTCATCTCAATTTATCGTCTCCACTCCACTTGTGCTAGTCTCATCTGAGTATTTATCAGCTGCTCCCACAATTTTCTCCATGTCTTCAATGCTGCACAGAACACGCTCCCTGAATTAATCCACGCAAGCATTCCTACCTCCAATGATTGACTGGCTCCGTGTCAATCAGGGATAGCTGATATTTGTTTATAGTTAGATAAAAATTAACCCTGTAAGCACAGACACACAAGGAAACTTCATATTAAGCCACAGCTTATCTATGCAACTGTTACTTTATTGGTTACTCCTGCCCTCTCCTTTTTTTCTCATTTAAAGTTTGTCACTGACTTGTTGCACATACAAATTGTGAACACATCAAGGCAGTGACTGTCACTGGCTACTTTTACAGTATCCAGCACAAGGGAGATACAATTCTGATTGGACCCTTCAAGTGCTACTGCACTATATCTATAAAATCAGAGTTCCAATACTAGAAGATCTGGTCCTTAGATTGATGCCTTAGTTAGAAAGGAAGAAACACGCCTCAAGTCCAAACTTGGACCTGGAAGGTAATCTTTGGAGAAAAAAAGTACATGAGTTTTCTGCAAAGAGTGATCCACAGGGGATTTTTTTCAAAACCAATCAACCCAGAATTAACTATGTATGTGTTACTTAGGAACAAAGTTATATTAGCACTTTACTACTGCAGCATCACTTTATACAGATCAATAGCATGCAATTTACCAAGCTTTGGACAAGTCACATAGACATTGGCACATCCCACTTCTCAGAAAAAGTTTAATTAGGATATACTATAGCAAGGCCTCATATTAGTCATATATAATTATTTTGACAAGTTGCTTCCTAATACTAGTACATATGCTGTGGCGCAAACAATTAAAGACAAGTTACACTTGAAAGATAACTACATTTCCTCACCTATATACAGCCTGTGTTTTTTTTCATATTCTGTTTGTTCCCATACTTGCTAATTTGCAAGATTCAGTAATTCACAATAGTTCTTCCAGTCATTAATACAAATTAGAGAGGCTCTACAACAGTGGTAGGCAAACTATGGCCTGCAAGCCATTTTAAGCCAGCCTGTGAGCTCCTGCCAGGGAGCAGGGGCTGGGGTTTGCCCCGCTCCAGCTAGGTTGCTGGGTTGGGGGGCTGCATCATACAGCTCCTGGAAGCCGCGGCATGGCCTCGCTCCAGCTCGTACGCACTTCAGTAGCCTCCTCCAGCTTTCCAATGGAAGGGGCAGTGCCTGCGGACGGGGCTGCACCTGCGGATGGAGCAGCGCGCAGGACCACCTGGTCATGCCTCTGCATAGGAGCCGGAGAAGGGACATGCCACTGTTTCTGGGAGCCGCATAAGGTAAGCACCGCTTGGCACCTGCACCCCTGAGCCTCTCCACATGCCCCAACTCCCTGCTCCAACTCCCTGCCCCAGCCCTGATCCCTCTCCCCAAACCCCTCGATCCCAGCCCAGAGCACTCTCCTACACCCCAAACCTCTCACCCCAAGCCCCACCCCAGAGCCCAAACCCCCAACCTGAATCTGCACCCTTTCCAGCACCTCTACCCGAGCCCTGATCCCCCCCATCTGCCCTCTGAACCCTTCAGTCCCAGTCCAGAGCACCCTCCTACACCCCAAACTCCCCATCCCCAACTAGAGCCCACTCGCCCTCTAGAACCCCAATTTTGTGAGCATTCATGCTCCACTACAGTTTCTATTCCCCGATGTGCCCCTCAGGCCAAAAAGTTTGCTAACCCCTGATCTACAATAAGTAAACCAGCAAGTACTGCACTGGGTCTTTAGGACTCACATCACAACCTGCAACAAAAGGAGTAACAGTCAACAAGGAAAGGAAAGACTGGCCTAATTTTTTTTAATTACATTCCACCAAGCACGCTCATGCAAGCAACGTGGCACTACTCTGTTGGCAACATGACCAAATCTGGTAGTTATTTTTGTCTAATGTTACAGTCTATAGGGAGGACTAATCCCCCCTAATATTTAAAGTTCACACAGAATAAAACAGCCTGTTTGCCTATGGTTAACAAAATGCATCAACACTACCTTTCTGCAGGTCTGTTAAAAGGGATTACTGCTGTTCATGGAAAAAATCAAATATGTCACGGCAGATCATCAATTTTTCATGGAAATCAAAGACAATTACAACTGATTGATGAGTTCATCAAATATTAACATGGAAGTTGAAAGGTAATAAAAGGGCAAGAGACTTGTACGTATTCAATACACAGCAAGCACTCACATGGCAATATCGTATGGCCCTGACTTCTATCACTAAGTAATGCTAGAGCAAAGGACAGATGTGTTGTTTGTCTGGAATTAATAAAAAAGGAACAGTGTTTAGCCTCTGTCGTCACTGTTCTACTATTGGAAACTTTGATCTGTCATCTGAGTTTGAGATTTGTTACACTGTTAAAAAGAAAATACCACTGAAAAGTAAAAGCTTATCTATAAAACTTATTCTTTAAAATATTAAATTTGGCTTATGAATTTATAGCATGTTGTCTATAATTACAACATATGCATCCTTCAGGGTAGTCTCTGAGCAAATGAAAATACTTCACTGAATGAGTTATTACATATTTGAGTAACTATAATGACTGAAGGCAGAAATATTAGACTTTTAAAGAATGTTGGTTATCGGGACTTAAATACTATTGGAAAGTCAACTAAAAATAGGATTATGAAGGGTAACGAAGGGTCTTCTCATACAAAGGCAAGACTAAAAATACAATCCAATTTAACTTCATTCTGACTAAGTACTGCAAGGTTCACAGAGGAGTATATAAAAGCTGGGTAACAAATGCAGTGACACCAAAGCACAACTAAGATGATTGGAGAGAGTGGGAAGGAAGTACCCAACTTATTTTCAGCCTAATATAATTAATCAGATGATTAATGTAAACTGAATGTACTATTTTTTAAAATCAATATTTTGAGATCTACCAGTCTGCTACACTTTACATACCTTGAAAAAAATACTATACTTGTAAACACACCTGCTCACATATACAGTGTGAAAACATGCATGCCGCACAAATGCCATATGTAGTGGCAGTCAAATAACGTCATATATGTCAGCTACTTTCTTGAAATCTATCCAAAATGCAAGTATGGGTTTTCAACATTCCTTTTCCTGGCAAGCATATTATGCTGCTTTTATCATTCTATACAATGTAATAGTTTCCTTTGTAAAAAATGCATTTTAATATTTGTAAACAATAGGAATGACCAGAAGTCAAGGGAAAAGTGGATATGGTGAGTATTAACAGGCCAGTTGAGGGATACATTTTGATAGAGAAAAAGAATATGGATTGAAAAGTTGCCTTATGTCCACTTGATGGCCTCTATGAAATAGTTTTTCATTCTAATTCCTAATGTACAAGTGTTTTTGATACCACACCACAACTGATGCTCCTGTTGACAGCCTCAGCAACTGGGTAGTGGGTGAGTGGGGCGAATCAAACAAAGGGGAAAAGAGAGAGACTGAACTGGAATAAATGCAAAATTACTCTCCCTCTACCCACCATAGGAGAATATTTCACTCACGACAAGGTCACTACTTTTATGGAACTCACTAAGCACAGACCTGTTTTTAATTAAGTTGTACACATTAAAAGAATGTGTTTTGAGTATAAATATTCCCCAAAGGAAATAAAGTGTTTTTCAAGACAAGTGCAAGATTCAAATCTGTGACATCTTTAAAATAACTTCATTCATTGCTTAAAAACACGTGATTTTATCATTTGAATATTTAACTAAATTAAACTTGTATTTAATGCAAGTCTGTCTAATTATTTTGTTTCCTGCTTCTCTATATTTGCTTTGGGTTAAGATAATCAGGTATTACAAAACCATATTTTTTAAAAATAAACATTTTATACTGATTTCTTATCTCATTTTCAATTGTGTGCAATTAATCTTTTAAAAAGCTGCTTCATTTCTGTTTAGCTTTTTAATACTGCATCAGGATAAATTCAATCAAAATTATTCTTAAGTCCTGTCAGAAGAAAGGAATGTATTTCTAAGACCTCCTGTGAGGTGATATTTATTGTGGGCATATGAATTCAAGTAAACAATAAAATAGCGGCATCCTGGAAACATATTAGAAGTGCTTTCTGTGGTTCACATTGGACAGAACAGGGTTGTTATGCTTTTTGTAAAACTTCCAAGCATGCTGAAGATGGAGAGTTATTCCACCCACCACACAAGTCAGGACTTATAACTAAATGTGGTCCTAGGTGAAAGTGTTATATTTTCTGAATTAAAAGCACTGTTTATTTTGCTAGAGCCATTCAGTTGCTTACCCACGATTCATGGTACAAAACAGTGAGGAGATAGATTCCATAGTCATAGTTCTGTCTCCTTAATGGACACCTGAAATGTAAAAACAAAAACAAATTTTAAAACTATTTTGAAATAGTCACTATTCTGTTTTTGGAAATTAAGAATACGTAGCTAAGATTTATTTTGTTTAATCTGTGTCCGCAGACTCTGAGAAGATTTTGTATCACTTCAGTTCCTCGTTAATTGCTCATTGTACATTTCTGAATTAAATTTGATTTATACAAATTTTTAGGCTTTTAGTGTGATGTCAAGGAAATATCTCCCTCAGTGACTGATCTGCATCTGCCAAGTGGAAGAAAATTATGACAAACTAGAACTGATGGGGTACATATTCAGCAACCACTCAAGTCTCTGAACTCTTGGCAAGAGCCAGCTTTCAATGAAATTTTGTTTTCCACGAGCACAGGTAAGTGTAGACAGCATGAGACTCTGGTACTGAGAAAAATATATTGTTCAGTTAGCAAGCGAAGAAAAACTAACAAAACTTTAAATAAAATATTAACTTCTAATGTAAGAAAAATTAGGTCAACCTAATACCAAAGTTAGAGAAAGACACCCCCAGGTATGTGTAGCCAGAAAGGGAAAGGATACTACACAGACCATGGTGTGCACTTTTTTGCCTCATGGTCAAGTGCTTTAAGTATGCATCAGGCACCAACAGTTGTAGATCTCAGAACCCAAGTAATGCATCTTGAAACCAAGGGTGCAGATCTTGAGGTCCAGAGGGAGAGAGAATTACTTTCAGATATAACATAACATAAGGACACTAGGGCCAGGTCTACACTAGCACGGGGTGGAGGGTCGACCTAAGATATGCAACTTAGGCATCTTTGGTCGACTTACCTGGTATCCTCACGGCAGCAGCGGGCTCCCCGTCGACTCTGCTTACTCCTCTCAGCGAGCTGGAGAACTGGAGTCGACAGGGAGCACTTTTGGGGATTGATTTATCACGTTTAGATGAGACGCGATAAATCGATGCCCGATAGATTGATCCGTACCCGCCAATCCAGCGGGTAGTGAAGACAAACCTTAGGACAGGCTGTCACAATCCTTTAATTGATGAAGCTGGTGTTAAACGCACAACGCTCCAACACTCCTTCACACTAACTGCCCCCAGTGTTTCTGGGGGCTTCTTTCCAGGCTGAAAGGTTGGGTTCTCCCTTCTCCACTGAGTTACAATGGGGTGCAGGAAGGAGAGTCATTCTGTATTAAGTGATCTCCTGGGCTCAGGCAGGGCCAGTACAGCACTTCTTTTGCTCCAAGCTCTCAGGCAGTCCCACAGTCCAGCAAAGTAGGCAGTGCAACAGACAGTGACTCTTTCCCACCTCCCTCCATAAGGCAGGAGGTGATGTCGGCTGGGGAGGTAGTACTCCTCCAACTCTATTTTCCCAGTGTTGGACCCAACTAATGGTACCTAGAAGTTACCACTATAAAAGTTTGAATGGAAAGGAAAATACAAATGGTATCCATAAAAAACTATAATTCCCAAGCCTAAAAATGTAAACATACAAATACATTTATACTACCAGCTCCTGGATCAGGAAAGATATTGCATGTGCAACGTTGAGAGAGATCCTAGATACAACTAGGATTTAATAAACCAGTAATAATGCTTGATTCAAGTACCCACTTACAGAAAGTGTATCAGTGTCATATCAGGACAAGGTCTAGAGAAGCTATTTCTCAATGTCTTAAAATGACTGCTTTTTTGCAAAAGCTACTTCTATGGCACACAAGAGTAGCTGCTATGCCTGATTTAGTCCTAAGTAAAACACAGGAGCTGAGTCAGTAAGTAATTATAATTGACCCACTAAGTAACAGTGGGAGTAGATTTAAAATAAAATAGGAGGCTACCTGAAAACACCCTATATTAAAAAGAAAGGAAGTTAAAATCTTTTCACTTATCAAGGGAATTACTTAAGCTTTCCCTGTAAGAATCACAGAAGGTATCTATAGGTGGCATACACCCTTAACTTCCGTAAAAAAAAGGACAGAAAAAAACTAAATCACGCTATGATTAAATGGCAAAGGACAAGAGAGTATTTGAGACAAACAGGTATCCTTCAAAAACTGAAATTCAGCTAAAGTGAAGCCAATAAAAAGGAACCAACTATGGCAGGAAAAAATGTAAGATGGGCAAGATGGAATTTTGGAAGAAAATAACTAAAGGAAAAAAACAAGGCAAGAAGTTTTGTAAGTAACAGAAACAAGATGCCTACAAGAGAATCACAGGGATACCAGGGAGTAAAGGGACTAACTGATGACAAAGGGATTGCAGAGAAACTAATATTTCTTCATTACAAAAGATACTGTTGTCAACCTGTTCTTTTCAGATAACAAACATGGCGGCTTTCTCAGAGACTAAGTGTGGAGTATGTCTTCACAGTTAATGCAGGTGATTAGCAACTGGGTCTGGGCACCTGGTAGTCTTGCCTGGGTGTAAGGATCCCCACAGCAAAAGTCCTACTTGGGTTACTGCGTTTTTTGTTTCTGTACTCACCTAGGTGTGTCTGGGGGCATATCCCACAATTCAGTGTACTGAGACAACCTAGGATCCTTTCTCTGTCAACCGCAGAAGAACATGTCTGTTCTTCGGGGGGAATTGCAGGCAGACACTGAGGACTGCCTGTATCCTCACTTAAAAATGGATAGGAGACAACTTGAGTTAAACTGGAGCCTGGGCTCTAACCTTTACCCCCAACTGGTTAAGATAGCCTGGGCTTAAAGTACCTGCAGATCCAGGTCACAGGTTTTTAAACCAGGGCAGGATTTCTTCTGTGAGATGGTTGTGGAACACAATCTGTTCTTTTTTGTGCATCTGGAGTAATGTCTGCTAATTGCTGCTGCTTTTAATTTCCACTAATCTTGTAGAGCAGACAGAATTAAGATTGAGGGTGTTACTTTATATGCCTTCTGCATTAACAGAACAGTTCATCAAGTCAAAACAGCAAGACTTGTGCAAATTCATTAAAAGCCACAGGATTACACAGGTGTAATTGACTCATCTGTCCCACAGAAACTTATTATTGGTGATGCTCGACATAGGGACAACTTCTTTTGACTTACAAGCACCAGATACTTTGATAGCCAAGGCATGAAAGATATCATGATCACAGCACGTTAGCAATGATCATAAAGGTAAAGTCTACAATCTACAGTTTAAACTAGCTTACATTGGATTTAAACACTTGCCAACCATTGTCCCTAATCCACAACACAGAATCTAACTTTTCACAATTTAAAGAGTGAATATTTCTTCAAAGAACACATACCTTGTTTGAATTATTTCTTTCATAATAGCTGCAGAAGCCTTCAATTTCTCTATTTGTGCCCAGGGCTTTCTTTTAGTTTAGTGTAATTAAAAAATATCTAGCCGCCAAATGGGAGTTGGGCCAAACCACTCTGTCACCAAATGAAGCTTGCCTCTATTATCACCTGAGCAGCTTTGAGAACATATAAAATCCTGCTTCACAGGATCTTCAGCTGGGGATTTTTGAGGTAATAGTTTGATCCTTAGTTATTTCTTAAAAATAAGATTGAGCACAAAGAGAACTGCACCAAAGGCAAAATTAAGCATTAGGAAAGCAATCTAAAATTTTTTAAAAATAACATTAAACAAATGTAAGTATTGTGATATACCAACATAACAGGTTTCTCTCCCATCTCAAGAACATAATCAGCACAAAGTATTGGTTTCCAGTGCATTCCCACACTTAGAGGTTCTTTACAGCCCCCGGGTGGAAGACATTTTCATAAAAACAAACAACAGAAATGCTTCAATCAACTAATATATTACAACCACTAAAACTTAAAAGACATAATAGTTACACAAAATAACCTAGAAAGTATGAACCAAAGAATGTACTAACAACAGTACTGCGGATAAAATGGGAAATATAATTAGGAATCAGAGTTGTCACCACATATAAATATTTGGATGACAACCCTCAAAATATCTGGACAAAGTCTGAGATATATACCTAAACCAGTAACTGAAGTAGAGTATCTATGTTCCAAATGAAATATACAAAATGCAGGTGTCCAAGATTAATTCTAAATGTATCACAATTTTTTTCATATTTCTGAAGACAGCTAAGTTGTACTTTAATTTTCAATTAACTTGAGACTGACAAGGGGCTTTGAAATTCACTTTAATTACAAGTTGTAGCAGAAAGGCTCAAGAAATAGTAAAAGCTTTTTTATTCCTCAAGCAAAAGTAATTACTTGCGCTATGTACTTTGCTGAGGCCATGAAATTTGTCTGAAGCTCTTCTGAACACCACAAACCATTTGGAAAGGATATTTAATGAATTTTTAATTTGAAGCTGCCAGATTATTGGAAGAATAAATTCCTTCTACAAGTGAAATGAGATGTATCATTATTTACTATTCTGATGCAAACTTCCTAAAGGCTAGTATCTAAAATTCATAACTGATAACCATGATTAGAGAGCCTAGTGTCAGCATTCAAGTAGTAAGCTATTGAGGACACATTGAAAAGCTATGTATAACTGAATACTGAACAAGTTGCATCATCCTTAATCAACAAAAGACAGTTACTTATCTGTTCTGTAACTGTTCTTCAAGATACGGGTGCAGACATGTATTCCATTCAAATGTGCGCACTCTACAGTGCGCCAAAGTCAGAGAACACCATGGAGCAGTACCCATATAGGTAATGCTTATAACCACTGGCCCTTTAGGCCCTCCCCCAAGCTATTTAAGGGCAACACAAGCCTAATCTCTCAGTTCTCCTTCATACCAAACATCAATAATTGATGTTCAATGGACAGGGGGATGAAGGGTTGATTGTGAAATTAACATCTACATCCACATCTTGAAAAATAACGTGACTGAATGGGTAAATAACCATCTTTTCTTCGAGTGATTGCAGACATGCATTCTACTCAGGTAACTCAAAAGCTGTATCAGAAGGAGATGGGACTTGGGAGTCTACTTTAAAAAGCAACTGCAAGAATACCTTTCCAAAATTCAAATCTAATTTGGAAACAAAAAGAATAGGGGGAAAATGAGCCCCAAGACTTTTTGCCCATACTTTTTCCTCAGAGGAAGAGCCCTTGTGTGAACTGAGTGAAAGTTGCTCTAGTCCTTTTCATGCTCAAAATACCTCACAGCACTTTATAAACAGCAGTTTGAATAGTGTACCTTAGGCCAATGTAGAAGGCCTTGTAGATGGAGCAACAGCTTTCCTTCAAAGCCTTGGACATTAGAATCTGTTTATTAAGAGGTTAAAATTTAACATTGCCTAAAATATCAAGTTTATAGTCTTATTCTTTCAAAATCCAGTATGAGATTGTTAATTTCCATTACAGAAACCATTGCAGACTGGAAGAAGGGACCTCAAGTTAAGATTTTGCTACAAATATAAAATAACCTACAAAGTCAGTTTCAGTAAAGAAGTTTACAAAACTGTATTAAACAATAGTTGTATAAAATATGGTTGTAACAGTCAATTGTGAACTTGGAATACAAAGGCCTGTGACCAAAAAGTTACACCTTATGTTTATTTTAACTTCAGTTATGTAGTTTTCCACTGAAAGATGCACATTAACTTAAAATATACATATTTTTACTTTTTTTATTATTAAAAATGGTAACATGATCAAGTGGATTGAACATGGAACTGGTAGCCAGAACTCCAAAGCTCTGAACTTGGCTCTAGTAACTTGCTATGGAACCCTGAGCAACATTGTCTTAATTTCCCCAGCAGTAAAATGAGGATAATACTGCTGAGGTGCATAAGTGTTCTGAAGATTACCTAGTTAATGCTTTTATATTGGTAGTGCTTTACAAACACGAACATGTATACATCAACAGATTTTACCCC
The DNA here is from genome assembly GCA_007922305.1 of Dermatemys mawii. NCBI lineage: Eukaryota > Metazoa > Chordata > Testudines > Dermatemydidae > Dermatemys > Dermatemys mawii. Next base: position 34,264,294 of record ML677350.1, on the reverse strand, counting down.
ATTATTGAATTAAATTCTGAATCTGTAGGATATTCTGGTTTATAAACAACTTCATATTTTGATTATCCTCTTAAACGCCACAGTGTGAGACAGAAAACAGACTCCGCCAGGGCAATCTGCCGAAATGTAACTACAAATAACTACGATTAGTGACCTATAAATATATGAGAATTTTGAAGAGATGTTTGGATTGGAACAAAGCCCTTTTCGTTTTCTACCTGATACTCTTTCTAGTGTTGGTAAAGTTCATATAATCCAATTGTCACACATTCCTAAACATAAATTTTAAAATAATGATTTACATATATGTATTTCTCCAGCACCTACTGATACTTTAGACACCTAAAAGATTTGCCTTTACAAAAATATAGTTCCAAACTGAATACTTGTAATTACGTTTAATCAGTAGATTTTAGTGCAGAAAGAGATGTGAGTTTAGTAAGACAAACTGATATATTAGTGCAACAGGCCCTCACTACTTTCCAATAGTGCCAATGCTCCATTTTTCTTTACCATACCTGTCTGTTGTAATGGTAAGCATATCTGTGTCCTTGCAGTACCGTTCTCCTACAAGTTTAATGAGCTTCTTCTTTGCATGGTCATCCAAGTTCAATTTGGAAAGCTTAACCTTGAAGTACAAGAGAAAACATCTTTAGTTCTTTTGCAGATCCAATCCATACACACACACGATGTTTTCAGAATTCGTTAGACAGTATCTTTTACTGAGGAATTAAAAGCCAGGAATTGAGATATGTGCATTCACAGAATTCTCTTCAAAAGCATTAATTGTCAAAAATATTTAAAATACAGACAAGGGACCATTTGAGAACAGAGAGTTTTGGGGTGAATTTGTCCATCTCCCCTTTTATCCAGATGCAGAGAAAACAAACAACAGGTATCCTTTGCAGATCACTTGTCCTAAATGTCTAAAAAACAGAAGGACACTAAAACAGAGGTACTCCAAAATACCACAACACTTACTGGGGAATCTTTATTACCCAACTGACAAAAACGAGCAAGCATCAAAAATATTCATAGATATTATGGCTAGAAGAAATCATATTGACCATATAGGCTGCATAACACAGGCCACAGAGTTTTCCCCAGTAGTTCCTGCATCAAGCCTATAGTCCTTGGATGCATAGAAAATAACTTTACAATGCAGAAGAATCCAGCTAAGAGGAAATCAACCTGAATCTACTTATGTGCGTGCAGAACCTAAGTAAGAATGATAAATTGGTACTAGTGGCTATGAACTACTTGAACTCACTAGAAAATAATGGATTCACAAAATGCACTTGTACAAGATTAGATGAGATGGGATGACATATTAGAATACACTAGCGGGAAGACATTTGAGGAATCCCAAAAGGTGTTACTGCTAATCAGCAATAGTCTAATTCCTCTGAAAAGGACAGAATGCAAGGAATGAGCACCAGCCATTGCAGCTCTTTGAGGGACTGCTCAAAGATCAGAATTAGGGCTTGTCCAGGAGGTGACTTTGTGCACAGAAAACTGGAGTATAAATCTATGGTGCTCTAACCCAGTGGTCTCCAAAGTGGGGTGTGCGCACCCCCAGAGGTGTGCAAGACCCTGGCACCGCAGCCGATCCCACGCGGGAGACTGCCAAACTCTATTTTTGTACTGCCAAAATGCTGCCTCAGAAAGCGGAAGCTTTTCGTTTGGCGACATTTCAGCGGACATACCCCAGGGGCCATGAGCGGACGCCGCACCGCGAAAAGGGGGCGCAGCCAAAAAACTTTGAGGACTGCTGCTCTAGCCTGCTGTGCATTAACTGGTCACGTGGACCCCGCTTCTGTACACTCAGAGTACCAGAATGTGCTCTGACAATTAAAGAGGATGCAGGGCTGTTGTAGTCGTGTTAGTCTCAGTATATTAGAGAGACAAGATGGGTGAGGCAATATCTTTTATTTCACCAACGTCTGTTGGTGAGAGGCAGAAGCTTTCAAGCTTCCACAGAGCTCTTTGAGGTCTGGGAAACTTACAGATGGATGTCTACACTACAAATTACTTCTGTGTAACTTACATCGCTCAGAGGTGTGAATAACCCACACCCCAAAGCAACAAAGTTGTACCTACCTAAGCACTGGTGTGGATAGCACTATGTTGGTGGGAGAGCTTCTCTCGCCAACACAGCTACTACCTCTTGCAGAGCTCTCTCGTATTGGATTAAAGCATCTTTACCAGAAGCACTACAGTGGCAACACAGCATCAGTGCTGCTGTGCCACTGTCATGTAGACAGAGCCTAAGTGTCCAGATAAATGGGACAGATTGTTTAGTATAAGTAGATGACACATTTCAAGGGACAATTCAACGTGAAGTGACCTGTTAACACCTCTCCAGTCAAAGGGAGGAAGGGAAGGGATGGGTTTGTCAAGAAAAGGCCAACAAACCCCCCAGAGTGAGGGCTTGTATACACTCATGCTTACTTTGGTATAACTCAAGTTGCTCTCGGGTGTGAAAAAGCCACCCTCCACCCCCCAGGCAACATAAACTACACCGACCTAAGCACCAGTGTGGACAGTGCTGTGTTGGTGGGGAAAGCTCTCCCACTGACATAGCCACCACCACTTGAGGGAAGTGGCTAATTATGCCGACAGGAGAGCTCTCTCCTGTCGGCATAGGGCATCTGCACTAGCAGCACTACCACTGCGTCGCTGTAGAGATTCTAGCGTAGACTAGCTCTGAGTCAATGTTAGCTTAAGGGCTAACAGAATTAGGAGGCTTTAACAAACTTCAGGAAAAATTTACTAGATTAATAAGGAGTAGGATTAAATTAATGACTTAAAATGGCTAAGGCAGAGAACTTGGAATATGTATCCTTAACAGTACTAACTTCACCTAACCTTTTACAAATACACAAAAGCTATGTTACCTGTTCTGAAGGTCTTAGGATTTAAGAAAATATGGCAATGCTACTGAGGAAGATTGTTTTCGTCTATGTCCCGACTATGTAAGAACAATTTCTAGAATTTTAGCAATGTGTAGAGCAGACAAGCTTACAGAGAAAATGGAAGTCTGATAGCATGTGACATCACAATCAAAAAGTTTGACAAACGACCTAAATGTAGATTACCTATATTTTGTTGCATGTCACACCACAATTTACAGAACTGATTTTAAACTGTAAATTCTGTTTTAAACAAGGTTCTATTAACGACATTAACCACTTTCTAGAAAGAAACTAAAAAACACATTGTCACATGCAACTGTAATTACCCTCCACATGAATTTGAAACCTGAACCTTTAGATCCCAATACAAACTTTTAACAAATGCTGACCTATATGTGGACTAGCCACTAGAAGATGACTCATCACACACAATTACTTACTAGGTAAGCATTATAATTTTGGAGATCACAATATTAAGTTCTCATCCTTGCTTTAGGAGAGGAGGGTAGTGCAATGATTGGAAATAGGATAACCAAAGCACATATCTAGCACGTTCAGTCTGAAAGGCAATTTGAATGGAAGTGAGCTCTAATCTCAGTATTGCTTGCGATTTCCTTATGCGCTCTCTGTAAAGTTATTTGTAAGAAGGGGATCTTCACTACCTTTTAGTATCAGGATATGAGGTTTTAGTAATAAGGGCTGTGCATATGTATGGAAATATAAAAAGCAGTCAGTAGATGTCAGATGTGAATTCTGTCTCTTGCTTACAGTTCAGCCCACATTACCCTATAGGTACGGGGATGGGTTTGAGAATTTCCTCCTATTATTCACCAGACAGCCTGATTCACCCTAAATTCAGAATGTCGCACAAGATCCAGTACACTTGAGAGGTCTGGCTCCACGCAAGACAGACATCAGTGTCTGCAAGAGTGGGTCTCACGTATGTTCAATGCCATTTAAAAATGGAATCTCTTCTAGGGGGAATGGCTATACCATCACAGAGCACTTTTAAAAAAGGTACTGAGTAAACACCTCTGCTCTCATGAAATTTTTCCACTGGATCCTTAAGATTTACATAGAGTAGGCTGAATGAGCTCTTAGAAACCAAAGTTTAAGTAGTATAACTTTTCTTTAAAGCTTCAACAATAAAAACCCTTCCATAAGCCACCATTTAAAACAGTTAAGAGAGGTTATTTTTACTGCCAGTTTTAACATGTATTTTTGGATGACAGTCTTCAATTAAATATTTTGTGGCTAAAATTTTGGAAAAGTTGTTGTGGGGTATCTGCATCTGTTATATTCGCATGTGCATAGTGTAATTATCCCAAACTCATGACAATGAACACCTTTATAGCACTCTCATATTACTGTGTTTCATAAGTAATATTTGTCTGTTCAGTTTGTGTTACAGGAATTTAAAAAGAAGATTTCATTTTTATTTCTGCTCATCAAAGGCTGTGTTACTATGACAGACAGTTAGCTAGCTCAAGCAGGATATCAACTAGACTGCTCCATACTGTTTTATGATAGTTAATATTTATAAGCCATAGCATCATTAATAGTGGATGATATACAATGACAGCAAATTATATTTTCAGTCCTATAACACTAGGTTAGACTAACAGCTGACAAGATTCCTGTTTGAGATTAGAACGAAGCAAGTGCATTAGAGGGGGCGGAAACACAAAATTGGGGGGTCAAATTAAGATCTTAAAGAGCTTCTACACAATTTTTTCTTCAAAAGCAACAATTTATGCACTTTTATTTTATAAAAGAAATCTGTATTTGCACATCAGCAACAGAGATTTCCTTATTCTATGGCACAATGGAGACTGTTGCAGTAAATACCTGCAAAAATCATTGATAGAATCTCAGTCACTATTTGACCTAATGTCATCTGCTTTCCACCTTAAAATCTCCCATGCCACACACACCAGGCAGATTACGTTGTCAGAGGATTAATCAGAGAACATTAAAGACAGAATTCATTAATGAGGTCTGGGGTATGATCATTAGTGCTTGGAAGGCCATGTGGCTGGCTGTTTCATTTTTATTCCCTTTTTTTGGTTGAAAACCAATAATAAATATTCACATGCTGCCCTAAACACAATATACCACGTTAATACCAGCGGAGAGATTTCAGCTAGACAGGACAGTATGTGTTTCAGGGGCAGTCACAGGTGTGCGTAGGTATGTGTGAACATACAGCTACCTCTAAAACAATGAGGAGTCCAGTGGCACATTAAAGACTAACAGATTTATTTGGGCATAAGTTTTTATGGGTAAAAAACCCCACTTCTTCAAATGCATCAAATGAAAATTACAGAAACAGGCATAAATATACTGGCACAGGAAGAGAAGGGACATACCTTACAAGTGGAGATCCAATGCTCACAAGGCCAATTCAGTCAGAGTGGACGTGGTCCACTCCCAATAACTGATGAGGAGGTGCCAATACCAAGAGAGGGAAAATCTCTTTTGCAGAGAGCCAGCCACTTCCAGGTCCTATTCAAGCTCAAATTAATGGTGTTAAGTTTGCAAATGAATTGTAGCTCTAAAGTTACTCTTTGAAGTCTGTTCTGGAGTTTTTTTGTTGAAGGATGGCTACTTTTAAATCTGTTATTGAATGTCCAGGGAGACTGAAGCGTTCACCTACTGGCTTCACTCCTATAGCATCACTTGCCCCATAACCTCAGCCGTGCAGAACGCAACGCCATCCACAGCCTCAGAAACAACTCTGACTGTTATAATCAAAGGGGCTTACAAAGGAGGTCTGTAGTCATCACGAACAGGTTGGATTATGAAGAGGAGGCTGTCAGGCAACTTTCCAACACCATATTCTACAGGCCACTATCCTTTGACCCCACTGAGGAGAACCAAAAGAAATTACACCATCTGCTCAAGAAACTCCCTGTATAGCACAGGAACAAATCCACACCGACACACACCTAGAGCCCCGGCCAGTGGTATTCTGTTACCCAAGATCCATAAACTTTGAAATCCTGGACCCTCATCATCTCAAGCATCAGCACTCTGACAGCAAGATTATCTGGCTAGCTAGACTCTCTCTACTGACCCTACGCTACCAGCACTCCTAGCTATCTTCGAGACACCACCATCTTCCTGAGGAAACTATAATGCATTGGTGATCTTCCTGAAAATCCTGGCCACTATGAATGTAGAAGCTCTTTACACCAATATTCCATGTGAGGATGGACTACAAGCTGTCTGGAACAGTATCCCCCATGAGGCCACGACACACCTGGTGACTGAGCTTCGTGACTTTGTCCTCACCCACAACCATTTCAGATTTGGAGACAACTTATACGTTCAAGTCAGTGGCTCTGCTATGGGTACCCACATGGCCCCACAGTATGCCAACATTTTTATGGCTGACTTAGAACAAAGCTTCCTCAGCTCACGTCCCCTAGGACCTCTCCTCCTCTTATGCTACATTGATGACATCATATGGATGCATGGGAAGGATTTTTTTTTTACCACTCTATACCGGAAACCTACTGACCACTATACTTACCTACATGACTCTGGCTTCCATCCAGGACATATCACACGATCCACTGTTTACAGTCAAGCCCTAAGATATAACTGCATTTGCTCCAATCCCTCAGACAGAGACAAACAACTACAAGACCTCTATCAAGCATTTTTAAAACTACAATACCCAGCTGGGGAAGTGAGGAAACAGATTGACAGAGCGAGATGGATACCCAGAAGACACCTACTACAAGACAGGCCCAACAGGGAAAACAACAGAACACCACTGGCCATCACATACAGCACCCAGCTAAAACCTCTTCAGGTCATCATCAACAATGTACAACCTATCCTGGAAAATGACCCCCCCACTCTCACAGGCAAGCAGGGCAATCCACACTTACAGACAGCCCCCAAACCAGAAGCAAATACTCACCAGCAACTACACGTCACAGAAACACAAACCCAGGAACCAATCCCTGTAAGATACCCTGTTGCTTTCTCTGTCTCTATATCTATTCTATCAACACCATCATAGGATCCAACCACACCATTAGGGACTCATTCACTTGCACATCTACTAATGTGATATGTGCCAGATGTTCCAGCAATGCCCCTCTGCCACGTACATTGACCAAACCGGACAGTCTCTACGTAAAAGGATAAGTAGTCACAAATCAGACATCAGGAATGGTAACATACAAAGGCCAGTAAGAGAACTCTTCAATCTCCCTGGACACTCAACAACAGATTTAAAAGTAGCCATTCTTCGGGGGGGGGGGGGATCAAAGAGACTTCAAAGAGAAACTGCCAAGCTACAATTCATTTGCCAACCTAACACCGTTAATTTAGGCTTGAATAGAGACTGGGAGTGGCTGGCTCACTACAAAAGCAATTTTCTTTCTCTTGGAATTGGCACCTCTTCATCAATTCTTGGGAGTGGACCACATTCACCCTAAGGGCTTGGCTACACTTGAAATTTCAAAGCGCTGCCGCAGGAATGCTCCCGCAGCAGCACTTTGAAGTATGTGTGGGGCCATGCGCGAGCGCTGGGAGAGAGGTCTCCCAGTGCTCTTGATAATCCACCTCCACAAGGGGATTAGCTCCGAACACTGGGAGCCCATCCACACTAGCACTTGAAAGCGCTCAGACTTGTTGCGCTCAGGGGAGTGATTTTTCAAGATATGACTTAATATTCTGTCAGGTCTCAGGTTAATATCAAGCAGAATTATACTATCACAAGCATTCTGCTTCACTAACTCCTTTCCCCTTTGTAAGTCACCTTGAAGAAAGAGAATAAAATATCTGAAATGACTACACTCAGGACTAGATTTCTGTTTTTGGGAACAGTTCCAATCCAAGCTTTTGTTACTATCACATTCTAGCAAATTAATAATGAGCATCACGAGTCAGAGCACATTAACCTGATGACATTAGATTAGAAAGCATGAGAGATTAATTAGAAAGCTGTTAAACAGATCCCTGTGGCCACAACATACATTAACTCATTATAATAAAAGTCTTACTGTTACAGCAAACAAATGAAAAAATGCAAAAGCAATAATGGATCCTAAAAGATATCGGGCCCACAAAATGTCAGTCATTGGTCAGAGATTACTTAAATAAGATTCCTTAAACCAAGGAATAATTAAGACTTTGGCTTTATCAAGCTTGATGTCATTTCCGTTTCTAAAATAAATTCACGTGGCTGATAACTGTATCTGTCTCTGCCTTACAGAAAAGTCTGAATGACAGAAGGCATGCCACTTTGGCTTTACTTTAAACTGCTCCTCAATTATATCTGATACAGGTCATACTAACATGAATAAGTTTCCACAAGTTGCTCTATATTTAAAGTAATGTACTGCCTTTCATTTGAGTCTCAATTGCAACACTTCTTGAAAGAGCTTGAAAAATACCTTTGTTGTTTACTTACTCTTAAAGTCACCACTCTTGCTTTGGGATTACGAACAGATGGCCCTGCTGAAACATAATCTACTGTCTCGATTTCAATAGGAAAATGCTGCTCACATTTCTCATCACTATCCAGTGCAGTTGGCCACTCAGTGCAGAAATCTGAGGGATAAAATAGTTTTAAAAAAATTATTGTTGCTTACCCGTATTTATAGTTTTACATATTTTTTTTTGTATATTTATAGAGAAACCGTATTCCCTTACTTAATGAAAAACACAAAGCTGTTATTGGTTTACAAGCATCACCACAATATTTCCTCATTTTTGAAATCAGCTCATCAACTTCATGCTCGAAGAACCCTTTCAAGAAAAGATGGGCTTTGCAGCACACTCTAAAGCAGGCTTAGGCAACGTATGGCACACGTGCCAAAAGCGGCATGCAAGCCGAATTTCAGTGGCACTCACACTGCATAGGTCCTGGTCACTAGTCTGGGAGGGCTCTGCATTTCAATTTAAATTTTAAATGATGCTCCTTAAACATTTTAAAAACTTTAATATATAACTAAACTATTGTTGTATGTAAAGTAAATAAAGACTTAGAAAGAGACTTTCTAAAAATGTTAAAATGTATTACTGGCACATGAAACCTTAAATTAGAGTAAATAAATGAAGACGTGGCACACCACTTCTGAAAGGTTGCCAACCTCTGCTCTAAAGGCTAATATCAGAGCTGGGTGCAAAACTATTTTCCCATCTCACAAATATTTGAGAATTTTATTATACTTATATAGCTTATATTTCAGAAGTTTTTCCCCACTCCCATCTCAAATCAGGGGAAAAAAGTCAATTTTGAAAACATTTGAAAACAAAAAAGCTATTTTTAATCCCCAAAAGGTCAGCTTTTGGGGGGGGGGGGGGGGAATATTTGTCAAACCTGGCCCTGTTTTAAGGTCGGTTTTAGAACACAGACATTTTTCAAAAAAATTCCTGACCAGCTCTAGTTAACAGATCATCTGTATCTGGGCAGATGGTGAAAACAAAACTTCAAAACAGAACACCCCTGAATTTCAAACTAGAGAATTCCTCACAGAAAGCACACTGCCAGTAGATCCCCCTCTTCTATATGGAGGGGGCTCCCACTTGAAATGTCTTTACTCATCTCAGAGGGGGGGAAGAGACAGGTGGATCTCTCAAGTAACCGGGTTCCAAGCTATTTAAGGATCTATAAATTGAAACCAACATTTTGAATTCCACCTGGAAACTTACTGGCACAGAGTAGAGATTTTACAGCACCGCAGAATGTGCCCTGGCATAAAACTCCACCTAAAAAGGGGACGTCTACGTTCTTCATTAGCTTTAATTTCCAAGCCATTACAAGTTGTAGAACCAAGCAGAATACATTACAGTAATTAGTTCTGAGAGGACATTAACTTGGATAAGTATGGCAAGATCTTCACTAGAAGACAGGTTGCATTTCTCAAAAGACAGATAAAAACACTCTTGGCCTCAGTCACTACCTGGGTTTTCAAGAGCAACCAAATATCTAATACAGCTAGATTTTATCAGCTGTGCAAGCTCAGCTGAAGAACTTATACAATCTTTCTCAACTCTTCCAACTGCTTTCCTCAGGCCTTATACTGGTATAGCTAAAATGTACAGTTAAAGCAGTACAACCCCAGCGTGGATGAAATTACACAAGTATAAATGTATATCAGTATAGCTTCCCCTTCTACCCCATTCAGAAGAACATTTATGTAACTGATATAAATGCATCCAGACTTGGGGTTGTACTAGAAAACCTTATATCGTTTTAGAAAAAAATGCAGTCCTAACCAACAGTTTTACCATACAAAACCCCGTGCATAAACCAGGCCGTAGTTTTCTCTGAACTGAGTCATATCCAAGCCGCATACTCATCAAGACATCAGGTAATCCATTTCCCTACATTAGCTGAGTCTAACAGAAGAGCAAAGCAATCTCACAAGCACACTGAATACACTGCAACCCTGGGTCACACATTAAGCCTCCCAGTAGCCTCTTTTTGGCGGAGGGCAAAACATAATTCACTCAGAGTTCAGGAAACATGAATATATAGACTAATGTGAAATATGATTCCATATCAATGTGACAAAAGAAAAACAGCACTGGACAACATTGAGAAAGAAGTCTGACAAGCAGCAAGCTTTGCATGTGGATTTTTTTATCCTACCACACTGTTGTGTAATCAAATTACTTGTGAAACTGTCTTAAAAATTCCAAGGAGAATGTTTTAAAGAAAAGGCAAAAAACTCACCTTTAAGAGCTGTGCAGTGTTTCTTAATTGCTGGGGGAGTCAGATGCAAAAAGTTGGGGATCTGAAATAAGATATTTAATTATTTTTTAGTAACCTAGTTTGCTTATAAACAAAAACTGCTGTGTAAACTTAAAATTGAAGGCACTCTCTTGAGCAGATAACTTGCTCAATGAACAAAGTCTGACTACTTATTCTATTTACACTACTACTTTCACTACTTATTCTCTTTAGACCAAGTGTGTGTGGTAGGCGATTCAAATGAGAGGATTAAATAAGTGTCTCTTCTCACCTCTGACCCAGCACTAGTCTCATTAACTAGTTATGAGAGCAAGTCAGCAAGATCAGACCTTGTATGCATGAAAGTTTAAGGGATCACAGTAAATTGATAGTAAAGCTGAACTGATTCTCTTCATCTTCATTCACGAGTTGCGCGCATAGTTGTATTATGTTAAATATATTGTGTGATAAATATATCAAGTATGAAGTGCTATCTGGAAAAAATATTTTGATAAAGCCATACTGCAAACCATTGGCCTTTGAGAGCTGAAATAAAACTAAGTTATATAAAGACTATTGTTATGTACCCTACCTTTATAAGCTCCAAATTGCCTTCTTTTGGTGGAGGTACCCCACTCTTCACAGGATAGCCCATTCGGATGGGAAGAGGCACTGAAGAAGGATTAAATGCCGCTGCAGTTGGATAAACACTGCTCCAGTCCTGATCAACAGCCATCTTTTCAGTTCTAGGAGTTCCAGGCTAAAGAAATCAGAAGTGATACAAAATAGGTGGTCAAGAATCAGAGAGGTAGCCGTGTTAGTCTGGAATTGCAGAAGTGACAAAGAGTCCTGTGGCACCTTAAAGACTAACTAAAATTTTAGAGCATAAGCTTTCGTAAGTTAATACCCACTTCGTCGGATGCATGCAGTGGAAGTATCCAGGGGCAGGTATAAATAGGTAGGCAAGAACCAGGTGGGAGATAACAAGGTTAGTCCAATCAGGCTGAACCAGCTTGTTATCTCTAATCAGGGAGGGTGAGGTGTTCCTCTAGCAGCTGAACTGGAGGTGTGACTAGCGAGAGAAGAGAAGCTACTTTTGTAGTTAGCTAGCCATTCAAAATCTCTATTCGGTCCCAAACTGATTGTGTCAAATTTGCAAATGAATTGCAGCTCTGCAGTCTCTCTTTTTTTTGCAGCAAAAAAACTTCAAGTCCAGACTGCAAAGAGAGACTGCAGAGCTGCAATTCATTTGCAAATTTGACACAATCAGTTTGGGACCGAATAGAGATTTTGAATGGCTAGCTAACTACAAAAGCAGCTTCTCTTCTCTCGCTAGTCACACCTCCAGTTCAGCTGCTAGAGGAACACCTCACCCTCTCTGATTAGAGATAACAAGCTGGTTCAGCCTCATTGGACTAACCTTGTTATCTCCCACCTGGTTCTTGCCTACCTATTTATACCTGCCCCTGGATAATTCCACTGCATGCATCCGACGAAGTGGGTATTAACCCACGAAAGCTTATGCTCTAAAATTTTAGTTAGTCTTTAAGGTGCCACAGGACTCTGTCACTTCTACAAAATAGGTGGGGGTCAGTTATTTTGAGAGAAACCAGTAATAGTCAAAGAGAACGCTGTTCTCAGGAATAAATTGACTGGCTGCCTATCGTGGATCTTCTTAAGGCCAGTAACTTCAAGGAATGCCTTTTGCTAAAGTCACTGTTGAGTTTTAAGAAAAGATACTTTTGTAGTAAGTGTTTAATAAATTCCTTTTCAATTGTAGAACATTTATTCTATCATATAAACATCTTATTTTAACCGAACAACTACATTCACCATGTTCTACCCAAAAAAACAACTATGTTCACTCCAAGAAAGTCTCTCTCTTTACCCTGAGGTAGTGTGTGTGCGCACACGCCTGCACGTTTCAAACCTGCAAACGTAAAAAGTGAAGATGAGTCCAACCCAAATTTTAGACCACTATTCTATATCACATTTCTTATTTCATTCTGAGAAAAGTTCAAAAGGGACATACAAAGGAATTTAAGAAAGAGACTTGTGCCCTCTGTGGTTACTTCATGATGCATAAAGAAAGGGTTCCCCTTTCTCTCCCCGCCACCCCCGCTTGTATTCTAGAAGTCTTCCTCTGTATTCTGATCTTTGATGGTTTTGTTATAAATTCATAGAGATGACCAAGTAATGTTTAATGTGAACTCTTAGGGACAGATCTGGAAAGGTATTCAGATGCCGAAAGATGCCAATAGGCATCAAGTGGGATTTTTCAGAGTGCCTAAGCAGGTAAACTAAATTCCAATAGGACAAACAACAAAACAGAAGTTAAAAATTATGGTATTTTGAAAATGTAACTGAAGTTTGCTTGATTTTTTTTTTAAAAAAACACCTTTTTTAAAACTAATAATATCCACAAGGTAGTTTGATTTAGAATTCATTATATATTATTTGTACTGCAGTAGTGCCTTAGGAGTCCCAATCATGAATCAGGACCCCATTGTGTCAGGCACTGTACAAACACAACAAAGAGACCATTCCTGCCACAAAGTGCTTATTATTTTACTGGAAGAATGAAACACATTGATATAAACAGAATGAGGAGCATAGGATAACAATGACAATACTGGCCACCTTAAAACCCAGAGGTCACAGCTGTGTCAACCTCATGACAGAGAAGAGTTTTGGAAGATTTGCAGGCCAGCAATGAAAAGGCTTTGCAAATGTTTACAGGTTGCTCTTTCCATGCACCAAGGGCAGCTTGGAAGAAAGTATGAAGGTACCCGTTTCAAAAATTTAAGTAGAAGTGGGTGATGTAGGCTGGCATCATTGGCAGACCAGATATGGAACTCTGCATCTTAACAGCATAAGAAGTGATAGATATGGCAGGAAAAAAGCCCATGAAAAGCTTAAAAGAAGACCAAAAAAATTACCTTTGATGCAGTACAGAAAGGAAACAAGCAGAAAAACCCAAAGGGGGTGATGTGGTAAATCAACAAAATGATCTTTGCACCAGTATTTTGAATAGATTGTTTAGGCACTGGTCACGTTTCCACAGCTAAGGCTGAGTTTGCCTTTGTTTTGTATGAAAAATACAATGTATTCTCCCTGATCTTAATGCCCTTAGTCTTTGAGCATAGAATGGATTATCTGTTAGTTTAGAGATTTTTAAAAGTAATTAAAAACTGGATCAAGTAACAAGCAGGGCCAATGTGACAGAGATAACCTAAGCCATCACCACAGCAATCTACAGATGGTTGTAATGATTCAGTGGTATGAGGGAGACTGGACACGTGTCAAACATTCTCACTGGTAGATTACTTGGCATAACTGTCACTGTTCTTTAAAGGTTCAATGGCTGCAATGTAGTTTAGGTTTTAGTGCTTCAAAGGCCCCCATGGCATTGATACTTCATCTCCACTGCACATAGAGAGTACTGATGAGGGAGCCAAGACAGGGATCTTTTAAAGCACAGCCACACTGGGCCTCAGACTGAGCTCTATCCCACCACTGCACATACCACATATCTTACTAACACAACCCTTTAAACCAATAAGTCAACTGCAAATTAAGAGCTAGATTCACCGGTGTTTTGGCCCCTTTGCACTGCTCTGCTATGACAAAGCAGTTGTAGACTCTGCTTAACAGACTGCTGTGCTCTGGCTGCTTTGGTATGGCACTGAATCTGCCCTTAAGAGTGTGTGCACATGTGCATATATATGTATATAAAGTTTTATAAGTAATGAATATATATATTTTTAAAACTCAAAAATAATGCATTCCCTTTGGATTTCTTGTTAAGTGACCATGTGTTTATTTAAAAAGAACATAGGAGATTCCCAGACAAAAAAGCCGATCAGACAGAGTTAATGTTGAGAGTATGCATGAGTAGTTTAGTGTCAAAGACATGATAGTTGATGTAATTATCCTAAAATCAAGAATTGCAAATGCAGAAAACTAAGAGCCACACTTCAACATATATGGATTTCTTTCACCTGTAACCTTAACTCCGAGGACCTGGAGTCGCCAATGCTTGGAGTCAGTACAATTACAGTCTCTCTCTAAGTCTTTACATCATGCTATGTCTAAGGCTAGATTGGTGGGTAGTAATCGATTGGGGATCGATTTATCAGGTCTAGTGTAGATGTGATAAACTGATCCCTGAGCACTCTCCCTGTTGACTCCGGAACTCCACTGCCGCAAGAGGTGGAAGTGAAGTCGATGGGGGAGCAGCAGCGGTCGACTTGCCACCATGAGGATGCCCAGGTAAGTCGACCTGATATGCTGACTTCAGCTACGCTATTCACTGGTGTGATGAAACTGCTGCCTGTCATACTGACCAATAGCATCTCATAGCTTCTTTGTATTCCCATGACTGTCTGGATCTATCTATTGTTTTATGGTTGGATTGTAACTTTCTTGGGACAGGGAGGGTTAATGGACCAATTACTAACACACGCAGTAAAGACTCTTCAAAGTCTTGCAGATAAATTAGTTGCAAACATTTTTATTTCTTACCACTCTTTTAGTTCTTGCAATTTGTGATGTCCTGCTTCTTCTTGATGCTGCAACTACAAGATAAAACAATATCTTCAGTAAGACTTAAGCAGCACTGATAAAAACTTGAACATTCAACAATTTTTACTTTGCCTCATCATTCCACAGCCTCTCAAAACAGCAGTAAAACTAAACAGTCAATCCAACAACCTACGAAATTAAATAGTTAGGGTTAGATACAAAACAGTGGCAAGAACTGGCTTTCACATCAGGATTATTTAAAAAAAAAAAATCACAGGGCCTGGTCCCGAGTCCCCCCAGTCCCCGGGGGCGGGGTCTCACCTAGGGTGACCTGAAAGCAAGTATAAAAAATCAAGACAGGGAGTGGGGGATAATAGGAGCCTATATAAGAAAAACACCCCAAAATTGGGACTTTCCCTATAAAATCAGGACATCTGGTCACCCTAGTCTCACCTTGTCTCTGGCTGGGCGCCCCGCTGCCCACGACCAGGGCGGTGGAATAAGCCGGTGCCCTGAGCAGCGAGCCGGGCCCGGCACCCAGCCCCCCGCAAAGCCGCGGCAGCATCGGGCGGGCGCAAGAGGAAAGGCAGCCACTGGCGGCCGCCATGTTACTTTGCGGCTTGCGCACGCGCACGTCAGACGACTCACGGAAGCCGCGGTAGGCCAAACGGCTTAGGCGAAGCGTGAGGTTCCCCGCGCGCGCTCTGTCCAGGGCGGGGCTTCTCGCGTGCGCCCGTGTGTTTGGCCGGCGGGGCGCGCGCGCGGCTCTTGCCTTAGTGGCTGGGGAGCTCGCAGAGTGGCCCGCTGAGGCGGTGGCTGCCTCTCTCTGGAAGCACGCGAGGAAAAATGCACATGCGAGTGTTTTGAGAGGGAGGGAGGAGTGATAAATTCCCGGCAGCAAAAACCAATATTTAATAATAACCCCTGTAGAGCGGAAGCCAAACAAATGGTAACTGGTAGCAAAGGATTATCTTAAAAGGAGGATGAAAAGAAAGAAAGGGAGGAAGAGGAGCAAAGTGGTGTCTTGTTCAATAAGTGGCAAGCCACTGCTCTTTCCACACATCATTAAACACGTAGCTGCCCCCCACTGTTGCCAGTCTTCATCCTCTTATCAGGACTCTTGCAACATTTGTTTTTCTTAAAACCCTCCACTCCTGGATTCATGTGATTGCGGGAGAATCTTCGCTTTTGGGGAATTGAAGTAACTTTTTAGGTGTCACAGTTGTGTGAAGAAGCTTGAAAATATAGCCCAAGAGTACTCTGTGAAGTTCACAATCTAGAATCGATGACAAGTAAAAAGCACCCTCAATGTATTACTTCAAAAATGCATGTTTTTGGGTGTCTTGAACTAGGTACATAATCAGGTGCACAAGGAATGAAAGGCTTGGCTGTCAGTTGTCTTTCGGCTATGGCTCTAATTACACTTGTGTTCAGCTATATTTCTACATAGTCCCACATATGCAAATCATGAGATTGGCTTTAAAATCGTGAGATTTTTTAAAACTAAATTTCACATTCTTTGCTTGACTTTTGGTTTCTGGGTCTTAGGTTGGGTCATGTTTTTAAGCTTTTATCCACAATCATAAAAATCATAAACTTGTGGCAGAGTTTTCTCCTGAGTGAAAGATGGGGGTTCTCACGTATTTTCATAACTCAGAAATCTGGAGCTTGAGAACACCAATTACTATGAGAGCTAGCAATATTGCAGATATCAAGGAACAGGCACTGTAAAGTCATTGGTTCATCACAACTAGCTAACTAGGCTCATTTCGAGGTACAGTTTTCTGGAAGTCTCCGGTTGTGATGTCAAGGCATGAGCTCTGTGATAGTCCTAGCTTTTATTTCTGGCTCACTGAGCTAATCTTGAGGCAGAGGTGGTTACTGAAATTATTGGCCTAGTAGCTCAGTTCCTGTAGCTAGGATCATATTAAAGACTCGCAGAAACCAGAGGCGTGGATAAGGGCTACAGGGATCCCGTGCTCCAGGATCTATGTATTACTTTGCGAAAAAATATAATGTAAAAATGAAAGCCTCTGTGACACAGGATCATCATAGAGTTTAAGGCCAGAAGGTGTCGGGAAGAAACAGACGGAGACAGCTTGCGGAAGGAGGCGACCTGGGAAAGTCCCAGCTTGCCGCTTTTATTAAGTACAAACGTGCTGTAAGGCGTGTATGACAGTGATAAGTAGGCTTGTTTACTTCATTGTGATAGGTGGTGAAAGAAGAGCTCTCCTCATGGTCTCCTCGTGGACAGCTAGAGCAGCAAGCGTGCCTGTGATTTTCCAGTGCTTAAGCTTACTACTAGACCTTGAGAGATAACAAGGGTTCAGAAGTTTATAGAGCGTGGTTTGCCAGCACTCAAGGCCTTCAAGAAGGTCCACTAGATCATCTAATCTGACCTCCTGTATATCACACGCCATCAGCACACCCCAGCATCTGCACACTAAACCCAACAACCCAAATGAGACCAAAGTATTATATCCCAAAGTATTATGTGCCAAAAGCAGTGATTAGGAGGGATCAAAGTGCACTAGTCCGTGAGGCCTCCCACAATGGCAAGGAAATGCTAAGTGAGATTTCTCAGATGGTCCTGGCAAATGACCCACACTCACAAATGCTGCAGAGTAAGGCAAACCCTTCCCCACAACGTCACTGTTACTATGACTACAACATCACTACATATGATGATCAGTTAGACCCTTAGCATGTAAGCAAAACCCAGTTAGCCAAACACCTGAGAGAGAGAATACTCAGTACACCTCAGAGTTCTCACCCACCCTGCCCCATGTCCCATGCCCAGCCATCCTTGAGCTTTAGAAGGAGATAAAAACAACTCCTAGAATTCTTTGGGTGGGGAGGGGAAGATCGCTTCCAGTGACCAGCTGAAACCCTAAAGCATGAGCTTTAGAAATGTAAGACATAAACTGGTAGTAAGCCCCAGCTTTCTCTTAAAACTCTTGACTCTTCAATGGAATGCAAGAAGGATGTGCACATGACTAGCTGCAAGAAGTCTGGAAATTGTAATGGAGAATAGGTTATTAATTATGCGAAACACCTCAGAGAGCTGGGTCATCTTAACTCTAATATGCAGAAAGAGTTGTGCTATCCCTAAAGAAATCAAAAGGTACCAGAACAAAAAGGAAAACACTGAATATATTATCTACTGCTAATCAGAAAATTGCAGGCTAAGGATGAAATTCACACCTGTGCAGAAGGCCTGTGCACCAGGTAAGTGTTCAAAACAGAACTAAAGTTTTACTTTAAATTGATCAGAGCCACATAGGACAACAAAGAGGAGAATAGCTGGATGTTTTTCAAAGTGTTCCTATCAAAGATAGTCCCCAAAATTGTCAATTTTTTCTACTGAAAATCTTCAACATGTTTCAGCCAGCTCTGTTTCTCATTGTTTGAAAAACCATTCGTTCTGCAGGTTTCAGAATAACCCCGAGCGGGAATCTCTTTGTTTGTTACAGAAGCTGTCAACAACAAATGGAGACTGGTAAGTATTTTCTTTTTATCTTTCATTTCTTTATTTTCTTCTGCTCTACATTTTTAATGCTTAAATTCAGTTTTTGACATTTACATATGAACATCAGTTGCACTTGTCATCTTCATAGCATTTCTGCTAATCTTCCATGAATGTAGATTCTGCTCTACAGTCAGGCTTCCATTTCTCTTTCGCCCCCCAATGCTGAGGTTAATCATAAACAAATTCCAAAATTTAGACTACATGGCTAGCACTTTCTTTACATCATCAGACAAAAAATGACATTGTTTGAGATTGCATATCAATAATTTAAGGTAAAATATAATACAGGAATGCTGTGACTATCCCAAAATAAAGCAGACCGACAGTTAATGCACCCAAACAGCCTTAACTCTGCCCAGCTACATATTCTTCAGATTTCCCATGTAGTTAAAGCTCATGGAAGTCTTGTGCAGAAGCTACATCTGAAGATTTTTTTTTTTTGGATGAATGGTCATTTCCTCCCTCTCTCATTATTCTTTGTAATTTAGATTAAAATGATTTTTAAAGACACATTAGATTATTTCCCCTTTTGCCCCTTGCTCTCACAGGTGGTCACTACAGATCAGCTAAAGTTGTTTAAGTGCCCTAGAAATACATTTCCATGCCTTGTCATGTTTCAATTTATTTTAAGTTTAGCCTTAACTGTGAATTTTCTGGATTGAATACACTTGGTTTTAGTATAATTACAATGTCTCTGTAATGTAATTTACCCTAAATTACTGATATATACTCTCAACCTTAATTCCATTTTAATGAAGTTTTTGTCTAGAATATAATCAGAAGAATTAGATGCAATAATTGATAACAACTTACATTAACTACAACCAAATTTCTTTCCAACCAGTTTGTGCGTACGAAGAGAAAAACAAGGGGGCCATTAGAGTGTGAAAGTTTGAGTCATAAGTTAATTATCAACACTTATAATACTTAATATATATTCATTTTAATTTACAAATATTAACCAGTCAGTTAGGTTGGCCTTTACAAGATGTCAACTTCACCAGCTTGTTACTAACTTAAGATAACTTTATTCAGGATCATCAAAAATTCTCGAATCCTGCTATATATTCAATAGCTGATTGAAGTAATCCTAGTTAGAGGTTGCTGTCAATTTTATTTCTCCTTTTCTCTGCAGGGTAACACAAGAAAGGGTTCTTTGTTGTTGATTGTTTGCACTGCCAGTAATGTAACAAGTTCCTAACGGCAGGTGTTAAATGTTATGTTGCAGTTCCTGTTTCATGAGTTTGGTGTGGGTTACTTTATATGTAGTGTTGAGAAGATTCATGTTGAATGGCAGGGCCTATAGTGTACATTTTCTTTTAAAATGACCTTAAATCATGCACTTTTTTTGTAAAATAAATCAAAATACTGGGTGCCTGGGATGGACCACACTGAGAATGCCATGCTCAGGGCAGACTGCAAGAATCAGGGCAGACAATTGCCCCAAACCAACGGTTTACTCTGTAATTAGATTTACCAAGCCAGTAACAAAACAGCTTCTGCAACACCACCCTGGTTAACCAGAAGTCAAACACAGTCCCCCTTGGTTCCCATCCAGATGAATCGAACACTCCAATTTGAATCCACTTCCTACTGGATTCCGCCCATATCACAAAAAGCATTATCAGAACTGGCTTTGTTAGTCTAAACAGAGAGGGCAGAAATGGATTGTTCATTAAAACTAAGCCATCCTATCCCTGCAATTGGCCCCTTTAGGGTTAGAACTGTTGTCTTTTGATTAGTCACAGTGGAGGAAACTACAGCTTCAGACTTTGAGTAGTGCCCAGTGGTGCAAGCATGGAAAATGGCCTCTGGTGTTTCAGGGGTTAAGTTATTTAAAAAGTAGTTTATCCTTTTTATAATTAGCTGTGCTGATTCAAATATTAAGTTACACTGCAGTTTCTTTAAAAAGAATTATTTTGACTTTATTGCACTGCATGTGGTAATTGAATACAGAAAAGAGCCTTATGGGAACCTTAAATCAAAAGCAGAAATTCTTATTGCCTTTACTTTTATTATGACTGACATCTCAGCAAATGCCAAAGTCTCTCCTCAGTTACAGACATGTAATTCTCATAAAAAAATGTGCCAAAGCAGTAATTGTATTTTGATCAATTACTTCAAATATACTTGTAATGTGTCCAATTTTATTAATAATATTCTGTTACCACCATGGTATCACGAACAGTATACTTCTCTTCTAGTGCATCAGTAATGATTTAAACAAATGCAATAAAACAATGCTAGAACACTTAATATAATTGGAGTAAGGAATCAAATTACAGTTGAGGTTCACTGTGCAAGAATTTAAATTGTCCCTTATTATTTGAAAGCTCTCCAGTGCTGCCATCTGATACCTCTTCATCAATTAGAATAGATCCAATATTTCAAGCAGTAATTTTTGCCTTTCCTTTCTATAACACAGTGATATCAACAGACACTTTTCCCCACACTGTATGTAAATACATTCTTTGTTAATACATACAATTTCTTCATAATTTCTCTTATATGGATATTAAAACGATCATGGATTTTTATGCAATATCATACTATAATTACTTTAAGAATTCTATTAAACTATCAAAGAGTATTTAAAAAATAAAAATAAAGGGCTAAATCTCAAGCTTTTAATTAAGGGACGTTTGGATCCAGTTGGGTTGATGTAAGGCAAGCAGGATTTGGCCTTAAGAGTGCAATGAGAAACTTCAGCATATGGCACTGTAATTATTCTTAGTGTTGCAGTAGTTCCTAAAGTACCAATCAAGATCAGGGCTTCATTGTGCTGGGCTTTGAACAGTAAAATGCCCATAATTACTATGTAAGTACAAAGTTAGAAAAATGTACTGTTATTATGAAATTTTCTTAATTTCATATAACTTTAATATAACAAGTCACTTCCTCAAAAAGTCAACTGCCTGTTGAAATGACAATTTAAATATTGTCATCACAATACAACTATTGTGTACAGAATGACACTACTTAAGAATGGACAGAGAAGCATATATAGCTATATCACAGATCACTCATAAGGACCTTAATATAGTATTCACTTGATAGCAAATAATTTATCTGAAGTATAGTTTTACTCTAGAAAAAAAAAACGTAAGAATTACCAGCATCTTATTCATATTTGCTTTTTTTGGATGCAATCCACCCAGTACATGGGGCTAACAGAAGACATACACACCAGTTGTATGCTCTAGAAATTATCTGGGGGAAAATTCTATGGCCTGTGTTATACTGGAGGTCAGATGAGATGACCACACTGGTCCATTCTGGCCTTGGAATCTAAAAAAGGGGTAGTTCATAGGTCTTGTGGAAGTCCTCTGCAGAAAGGTGACTTTCACCCTGAAATACACAAGTCAAGTCAAACCACATGTGTGACCTGAGTAGAAGAGATAGTCAAGTCTGACCAACATATGGCCAGATCTTGAAGTACTGGGTAAAAGTATTGTGGAGGAAACAGAAAATGTCTGTACTTTTTGGAAAACTGGCATAAGTTTATTTAATCATGAAGCAGAAACAGTGGATATCTCCCCTCCAAAAGGTGACTAATGAAGGATTTTTAAGAATTTGAGCTTGTGCCCTTTAAGTCAGGCCTGAAAGGTTCATTTTTTCCCTGCATGTTCTTTACTTTAGAAAAGTCAGGAATGTCAAGTTAAGTCTTTCCTGATTTTGCTGGAGAAACTGTGAGGACTTAAGGATGTTACCTGTGAGATCTAAGATTATAGTAACTGAAATTAATTATTATTGTAATGTATTACTTGTATTAATAAGAGTGTTTAATCAGTGTTTAAGCTTCCTTTATCCAAAATATGTAATCATGAAAATTTAAACAAAAAAAGCAAAGGTTACAACAGTGACTAAAAATACCTTCCCTTCAATTACTCAGCTTTCACTTTATTGACTCTTCTGACATCACCATATTATTCCTGCCCAGAGAAGACCCTCATTTCTAATTTAACAGATTTTTATAAGACTTTTCAGACTTTATACATCATAAAGGAGCAAGAAGCGCATACACCTAATTTAGGTTTGTCCTAATAAGCCATCATTGATATTATGGGAAATAGTAGAAGAACTATATCAGACCAGTAATGAAACACTACGTGAAATGGTGCGACAGGCAGAAATAGCAGACACAGTTCTTGGTACCATTATGGGCCTGGAGGTGCAGGTTTTGTTGACTATGTGACCAATCACAAATGTTTATCTTTTTCTGGTAACCCCCCACAAAAAAATCACTAGAACAATTCAGAAAGTACAAGAGAACTCAACACAAAGCAAGAATTAGCAGGCAAAAGTTAAAACTTGAAGGGATAGATTTTTTCCCCTCCCCACTTGAGTTGTCTAAGGTTTTATCTGCTTTTTAAATCAGTGCAAGCCTTACATCTAGAACTCTGTATCACACTGTGGAATGTTTCCCTTGGAATATATTAAATTGTTCCTTGTATCAGGGCAGCCTCCAGAGCACCCTCTCATGGCCAAAAGTGGCCCCACAGTGTCTATTTCTCCTCTGTCTGTGTTTCCCCTCTTCGGAGTCTTTCTTGAGGCTAACACCATCTCCTGCCTGGTTTTTTTTCAGTAACTGAAACAGTTCAAAATAATCCTCAAGGTTCTAAAATACAGCCTATTAATAGCAACACAAAAGTTTATATTAATCTCAGTCTCTTCTGCCACACACTGTGCTCTTTCTTTGTCCTAGTCTGCTCTTCACAAAGTCAACTCTCCTAGCCCTTCCTAACTGGATCTCTGCCTTCTGGCTCTGGATTCCTTCTGCCGGCATCATGCCTGTTTTGAGGGAGAAGGCAGCATATATACTGTCCGTCTTCAAAGGGCTGCTCCCAATTGGTTGGAGAGAGAGGACCTCTGCCCACCGTACACTACTTGGCTACTAATCCTGGGCCCTTACAGGAACATGTCTTTTTTCCCATCCAACTACTAATTCCCCAAGACCACTTCCTGTCTTCTGGCTTTGGCCATTTCCTGTGTCTTTGTTCATTCTAGTGCAGAGATGGGCAAACTAAGGCAGGCCATGGGACCCTCCTGCCCAGCCCCTGAGCCCCTGGCCCCTCCCCTGCTGTTCCCGCTCCCCTGCAGCCTTAGCTCACTGTGCCGCCAGTGAAAAGTTCTGGGTGCGGGGCTGCGAGCTCTTGCCAGGCAGCACAGCTGCAGAGTCATGGCCTGACCCGGTGCTCTGTGCTACACAGTGCATGGCTGGCTTCAGCCAGGCAGCACAGCTGGCTATAGCTGGGTGGCACGGGTGCCTGTCTTGGTGCTCTGGGGGACGTGGCTGTAGTGCTGATAGCCGCTGGTGCTCCAGGCAGTGCGGTGAGGGAACAGGGAAAAGTTGGAAAGAGGGCAGGGGAGTTTGGGGTAGTGGTTTAGGGGCAGGGGTGTGGATAGGGGTTGGGGCAGTCAGAGGGCAGGGAACAGGGGGGGTTGAATGGGGGCAGCGGTCCCAGGGGGGCAGCTAGGAGGGAGGGGAGGTCAGATAGGGTGGCAGGGATTCCAGGGGTGGTCAGGGAGAAGGAGTAGGTGGATGGGACCTGGGTCCCGGGGGAGCGAGGGAAGTCAGGAAAGAGAGGGGGGGTTGGATGGGGTGACAGGGGGCAGTAGGGGTAGGGGGTCCAGGGCCGTCGGGGACAGGGAGGGTTGGATGGGGCAGGAGTCCCCGACGGGGCATCGAGGGGCGAGAAGTGGGGTCAGGTAGGTGGCAGGGGCCAAGCCATGCCTGGCTGTTTCGGGAAGCACAGCTTCCCCTAACCGGCCCTCCATACAATTTCGGAAATGAGATGTGGCCCACCCCTGTTCTAGTGTTCTTGCAGTGGGGTCTTCTGGCCCCTTCTAGGCTTTAAGAGCCACCACACTCTGTTACAAGCCTCAAAGGAGACAGGTAGACTGTGTCTGCATACTGTCTATAATCATGGAGAGTAAAAAAGCTGAGTTTTCTTCTAGTGCCCAGCTATCACATTCCTGGGTTGAAGAATAATAAGTATTTAGGGCCCAGATTCTGCATCAGGACCCACTAGCACATATCCGTATTGGTAGATCCTGAAGCAGCAATAGCATCATAATAGGTTAATCTATCTTGATTCTGAAAGAGGGAATTGGAATTTCCTCCTTTTTACTCAGGCTATCTAAAATAACCTCTAGAGAAAATGAAGAATATAGTACTGACTCCAGTGCTGTTTAGCATCCTAGGGTTAGATCCTACAGTCCTTATACTAGTCAGATTACTTGCATGTCCCTGCAGCCTGCCACTTCTCGCAGCTCCCACTGGCCGGGAATGGTGAGCCGTGGCCACTGAGTGCTGCAGGGGGTCATGCCTGCAGATGGTTAACGTCTGCAAAATGTCTCGCAGCCCACAATCATATCACTCTGATGGGCCGCATGTGGCCTGTGGGCTGCAGGTTACCCACCACTGATCTAGACCATCTCTGACTGTCTAACCTGCTCTTAAAAGCCTCTAATGATAGAGATTCCATAACCTCCCTAGCTGGAGTCCCCCATCGCCAACAAGTCCTATGGTTAGGATGATTTTGTTGTTTAAAAAAAGACTCATCCACCTTTTGTTCCTGGTTAGGTGGTCTGTAATAGAACTCTACCATGACATCATCCTTGTTTTTTACCCCTTTTATCCTCACCCCGAGACTTTTAACAAGTCTGTCTCCTACCTCCATCTCAACCTCAGTCAAACTATATACATCTTTGATATTAGGCACCCCCTCTCTTTTTTCCCTGCCTTCCTGAGTAAACTGTGCCCTTCTACACCAATATTCCAGTCATGTGTATTATCCCAACAAGCCTCGGTGATGCCATCTATGTCATAGCTGTGTTTATTAACTAGCATTTAATAAACATGTAGTTTAGGCATCTAGTTCTTCTTGCTTATTGTCCATATTTCTCCCATTAGTATAGACATCTAAAATACTAATTTCATTTCCCTTCTATATTCCTTCTTGTCCTCCCCCTGATCCCTGCTATAATAGCCCATGTTCCATCAGATTCCAACCCTTTCCCCATATCTCTGTTTTTGACTTACTGTGGGCTTTTTTCTCCTCTCCCCATCAAATCTAGTTTAAAGCCCTTCTCACGAGGTTAGCCAGTCTGTATCCAAAGATGCTCTTCCTCTTCCTCAATAGTTAGACCGCATCTCTGCTCATAATCTAACGTATTTATCTGCTCAGCACTCGGTTAGGTGCTGCATACTGTCCAGGTTTCAAAGCATTTTATAGACCATGAAACTATACAACACCCCTTTCAGAAAGGTAGTTCCTAACCCCATTTTACAGATGAGGATCTGAGGCACAGAGATAAATGACTTGTCCAGTTGAACTGGAATTGAACCCATTTTTCCCAGCAGCTCAAGGTAGCTGTCTTGCTGCTGGGAAATCCTTCTTCTCCCAGTCCAGGACAATCTGGGTTCTAATGCTGCTACATATTCACTGTGGGATCTGTCATTATTTGGTACTTCAGTTTCTTAAAAAGAATGGCGAGAGTACTTTTCCACAGGGATATTGTATAGTTTGTCCACAAAATGCTGTGAGGTAAAATGCTCAGAGGTGTTCAAAAGTAATTATTTCCATAATCTTGGAGACACGTTATTCCCGTTATAACTTTGTTGGACAATTTGCAAGTGGGAATAGAAACAAGAGGGTTTGGAGGGGAATGCAACCAATAATAATTGTTTCAATTGGAAAACTACCATATGAAAGGATGAGGAAGAAATCACAGAGAATGTTAATAAAGGCAAAAGGGAGCTTACTGTAGAAGGGGTGAGTGAAAGCCAGCGTGGTACAAAACTTTTATAAGAGACCAAAGACATGGGCCAAGTTTTCTAACAGACTCAAACTTTTCATTGAAACTGGGCCACCTTCCTGGAAAAGCATGTATGGTGATGATCCTTCTCTATGGTTCACATGCAGCAGTACCTGGACACTATATAACCAGAAAGCAGCAAATGAAAGAGAGCAACAAAAATTCAGTGTTCTGGAGGGACTGATCTGTGGAAAGAGGTGAATGTGTATAGATTACCTTGTAGATAGCTAAGGACTAGTTAACATGGTAAATCTAAAAATATTTGAAACGGTACACACCTGAGAATAGAAGAATTTTTGGGGGTATAACTAGGAGCAGTCAGACGAAATTAAGAAACTAAGAACTTCCTGAAAGTGTTTGACTAGAATATTCTTCCAAGGGAAAAGATGCAAGCCTCCTTGTTTGGAACATTTAGAACTGGAGTACAAAGCAAAGGAAAATGGCAACAGTCCTGCATTGCCAGGAGAGTGGAGGGAATGGGCCTTTCCCACTCTAGTTTCTTTGATTCACCCTTAGGTAAGTGATCTTGCACATACTGGGCAAAAACTCTGGGTCAAATTCCTGGCATTTCCCACAGGAAACTATTTTCTCTTTCAGAGAAATGAGACAATAAAAAAAAATAAATTCACAACTTTTCTGGCATGATCACAAGGTTCAGCAACAAGCTGAGAAACATAATGTTGAGGAGTCTACATTTTGTGTGCTTTCTTCCTTCCATCGGAATAAGAAAAATGAGTGTTAGTTCAGAAAAGGCAATGAAAAAAAAAATAAGTCCATCCTGACATGGACTAGATATAGTATAGATAATGATCCTCCACTATTGGCTTCACAAAATTTTCAGTGAAAAAAAAGATAGGCAGCCTGCTTAGATCTAGAATATAAGGGTATGTCTTCACTACCCGCCGTATCGGCGGGTAGTGATTGATCTATTGGTGATCGATTGATCGAGTCTCATCAGGACGCAATAAATCGATTGCCAACGGCGCTCCCGTCGACTCCAGAACTCCAGCTCACTGAAAGGTGCAAACTGGAGTCGACGGGGGAGCCTGCTGCCAATCACTGCCGCCGTGAGGACGGCAGGTAAGTTGGCTGAAGATGTGCCGACTTCAGCTACCTTATTCACGTAGCTGAAGTTGCATATCTTCTCCCCCTAGTGTAGACCAGCCCTAAGAGACTGCTGCAAAGGCATAGAGCCAGCTTGTACCAGTGCAAAATTTAATTCAAAAGGTTGGGTAGGAAACACCATTATTAATTCTTTTAATTAGTTATACACAGTTAGTAAAAGATGGGTGGTTGTGTTGTGAGTTGGGGGGGAGAGAACTGAACATCTAAACTATTGCTTGTGTCTGCTGCTAGTGACAGAGAAGCACAAATGCTCCTCTCTGACATGATAAAACCATCAGAACTGGGAGTTCCTAATTCCTTTTTTGCCTCACACCTACTTCCAAGGGAAAACAGACAAGGGAATATAAGGGAGGTTACCCTGGATGAGTAAGGGTGGGGCTTGATAAGCTAGGGGGCAGAGTCAGACAACAGTTCTCTCTGCACCTATGAAATCTGCCATATGTAGCTAAGGAGCAGAGAAGAGGAGAAAAGGGACGTACAACAGGAGAGAGTATGCGCTGCTTGCCAGATGGTTTCAGGTTTTTCTTCATTTTATTTCTGTCTGTGTGTGGAATTTCCCTTTTTTGGATTAAGCACGCTGGTAAATGCTTTTTATGTAGCTTTGGTCGCAAATGCTGCTTAACAGACCTTTGTTAGTAGCACTTGTCTGCTTACCCTTAAGCCCTGTAAAATGAATTGGACTGAGTGAGAATAGTTCTGATATTTGTTTAACACAGGTTCATCTTGTTGGGTGGGCTGAAAGGTGTCTTGCTTTAAATTTGCAGTTGCTCTCGATAGCTTTTTAGCACTGAGGGAAATGGCTAGAGAAAATTAAGATTAGAAGTATTTATCCATCAGCAGTGTGATTAACAAGGATATTTTTCTCATTGCAAAATGCATTAAGAAAAAAAATAGTTTATTTGGTAACAAGTCCACTACCCCATGTAATCATTTCTGAAATACCTTGGAAGAGAGGCTCTGCTTAGACATATTAAAACAACAATTTATTCACTTGTGCACTGAGATCTTAGCAACAAAATTAATACATTTAATTTGACAAAAGCCAGGAGATTAAGGTTGAAATTCCATTTTAAATTATTCTGTTATGCTGAGGTAATAGCAGATCATATGGTATGTTTGAGGCCCCTCTGACAGAGCAGCAAATAAACTGCAACTAATTGGCATCCTGACTTGAGTTCTAGCCATCATTTCAGCATTAATTCCAATATTACCTTGCTTTTGTGAGGGTAAGCAAAACCTGTAATGTTATATTTTTATAGATGTGTGTAAGAATTGAGGCAAATTTAAAAATGTCTCTTCAGAAAACAGACTTCTAGCACCTGCTAAACTGTTATGTTCTGTTATAAAAATAAATGTAGACATATGTTAGTATGTATTAGACTATAGCTATTCAAGTCTATCTTATGAAATACACATTGAGCTTTATTGGCCAAATTTTCCACACTATTCCACCAGCAGGACTTCACTTAGGTCAGTGTAATTGCCACCAATATAAAGCTGTTGTAGCAAAACAAAATCAGGCCCTAGATCTTTCATTTAACACACTGCACCAACACAGATCTACCAAAATTGTGCTAACGGAGCATAATAAAGACCCAGTCCTGCTTGTTTGTTTGTTTGTTGTTGTTGATTGGGCAAAACTTTAACTGAGCACACCAGGAGTTACAAGTGCAGGCCTCTTATGTATGAAATTGCTCATTCTCAATCTTAAAGTTGTTCTGCAGTGTAGACATCCTAGCCAAGTCTTTCAGAATGCAACTTAATAATGAGGGAAATGGCTAGAGAAAATTAAGATTAGAAGTATTTATCCATCAGCAGTGTGATTAACAAGGATATTTTAAACCTATGTAAACCTCCATATTTTAAACCTATGTATACTGTGTTTTAGCCAACAGTGAGCTTATAGTCAATGTATAGGCTCTCAGAAAACAGAAGCACTGATAAATGTGCAGCTGTAGCAATTCTATCTGCAGTAAAGGACACTTCTGTATTCACTGAATTTAAAATGATTTGCTAGAATCACCTAAGAGGATGTAAGGTGCTTCTGTTACTTGTGTTGTGCTATTTTAGTGATCTTTAAGCTTGATTTTGTTTAATTGTCATTACACTGAATCTAAATTTTCCACCCCCTTCAATAGTCTTACCGTCTAGTTACTTCTTGTGTCTCCATTGTCTAATATGTTCTTCTGATTTAATTTCAGAGCCTCTGAGTGACAACAGGTGACAGGTTGGTGGCTCACACTCTTGTGTCACAGAGGAGTTCCAGGATAACGGCAGAAAGACATCTTATCAGTTATTGGAGAACACCCAGGACAGAAAGGACATACAATACCTTCTTTTATGATTTTAAATATTGATCAGGGTTAGTAATACTTGTGAGTCATACAGGATGTCCTGTGGTAATGGTGAAACTGGTGGACACTCTATGTATAACCTCTGTGGTCAGGGTCAAAGCTCCATCTCCCAGTCAGGTAGTCTGAATTGTCATAGGAAGTCTTCAGGATTGTTGGAAGTCACAGAGAACTTAAACAATAAACAATATTCTTCAGTGGCACTAGCTCCAGATACCATGGTGAATAATGGATCAGGAATTCCCCCTAACTCTGAGGAAGACACAAAGGATTCTGCATTCCAGCTCAGCAACCAACCCATGACAGGAAGCGAAATCCGTAGGACCTACACAACCAAGTGTTTCTATGGCCCTTATTTAACCAAAACTAGCATGCAGGGAGATGTCTACAACTTCCTTGAGAGGCCTAGTGGATGGAAGTGTTTTATTTACCATTTCACTGTGTAAGTACCTATACTTTCACATAATTTCTGATGTAAGAGCTATATGAAAATGTGCAGTCATGGTCTACTGGAAACCAGAGTATTATGAGTCAGAGTCTGGCATCCTGACTACTCACATGGACAGTCTTTGCTCAATGGGTAATCCCACTGAAATGGATGGAACAACTTGTTCCACAAAGGATCAGGCCTTATATATGCTGACTTTTCCAGTGCGGTTCACTGGAGTCCTTCAGTGTTTTCATTTTTACATGCAGCTTTTCTTTCAACTACTGTTCTTCATCCTTGTTATATCCAAGATAAAAAAGGTCCAGTACTATTACCACACCTTTTTTATCTCTGTCTTAATTTATTTACATTGTTCCAGTAGACAAGGAGATGTATAAGACTTAGTTCTGATCAGATACAATCATATGCCTGTAGATGCACATTGATCATACTGCAGTTGCAAAACTGGCTTCAAGCCATTTTTGAAGTCAATATTTTGTACAAGCACCTGAACACTACACTTCTAATTTCAGTTTAGATTAATTTACACAACTTGGAGTTATCAGTATTAGATATGAACTTTGCAGCAAGTTAGTCATTTTACCACATGTGCGGTACACAGTGAGAGGAAATGAAGGCTTTGATTTATCCGTCTAGTAGCAAATTAATACAGCTGTTAATATTTTCTTTGAGCTGCTTATAGCATCTACCAGGACAGTACAGTTCAGTTATCACTTCACATGCTCCTTAAGGGCAGTAGCAAGTCTCCCCACTCTCTTGCCCAGATTAACACTGGTGCTTGTGGGGCTCATGCTACCATGCTACAAATAGCTGTGTAGACATTGCAGCTCAGGCTGGAGCTTGGGCTTTGAACCCTAGGGAGAGGGGTGGGCTTCAGAGCCCAAGCTACAGCCCCAGCTGAAATTTAAAAATGCTGTCCACAAAGCTATTTTTAGCATGATAGCGCAAGTCCTGTCAGCCCCAAGGCTGGCATTAGGGGTGGGCCACCCAGGCGACTGCTCAGAGTTCCATGGTCAAGGGGGGCACTGTGCAGCAGTGCAGAATGCACACTGCCAGGGTAGTGTCGGAAACTGCTCTTGGCTGGCAGGGGAGTGCCACATGGGGGGATAACCAGATTTCTCCCTACTTCCTCCCGACGGAGGAACATGGGGGAGCCAGTGGTGACACACCGATACTTCTTGCCTCCCCGATGTTCCTCTGCACCCCCTAGGAGGCAGTAAATGGGGAAGTGAGGAGCACAACACCAAGTACTCCGTGCATCCAGGTCACAGCTCAGGTTGGGAAAGAGACCTGGATGCAAGGAGTCCTGATGTCTCTCCTCGCTCCTCCGCTCACAGCCCCCTAGGGGCATGTGGAAGGGCAGCATTGCAGTGGGGTGGGGAAGAGCAAGCAGCAATGCCAGCTGTTCTGTGCATCAAGATTAGTTTTCCCACATAGGCACAGAAGGGGAGTGCAGGGATTAGGAGGTGCAGGAGGGGAGTGCAGAGGTTGGGGCGAAGCAGGCAGAGTGCAGGGATTAGGGGCACAGAAGAGGGGTGGGGAGTCTGGGGAAACCAGAGGGGCCAAGGGAAATGGTGGGCACCCACAGGGGCCAGAGGAGCCAAAATACAAGTACACCCAAGGCGCCATTTTCCCTAAGGCCGGCCCTGGTGAGTCCTAATCTATTTGACCGAGGCTGAGAGGATCTCTGCCATGGGCTGCCATGGGATATACCTTAAAAGTAACTATTACTTGCTTTTTGCTACAGTAAAGGGCCTGATCACGCCCCCATTGAATCAAGTGGGAGTTTCACCGTTTACTGGAATAAGATTAGGATTGAGCAAAAAAAAAAAAAATTCTTTCTTATGAACAAAAACCGGAGTGTATAGCTCTTGTGTTTGTCTTTCTTAGGGCCTGATCATGCATTCTTGTCCTAAGAAAACCATCACTCATTTCAAGTAAGCAGGGCAGTGTCAAATGCCTACTTTTTGGAAAAAAGACTTGGAAAGGTACAGCAATGTTTTAAAATGAGGGTAACCATGATCCTCTGTTAGTCATAGAATAGATAGTCTTATTACTATTTATTTCCTTTCTGCCTCAAGATTATCTTGTCTTTTATCTAATGATGTTTTGATTCATGAAATTTTGCCAAGTAAACAGATAGAGCCTCTTTCAAGGACTATTCTTATAGTATATAATCATGCCTAAGGCTTAAACAGATTTCATTTGTGTAGATTTAAATATGTGAATGGTCATGGTTTAAGCCTATTTGAGATTGGGATTTATTTGTCTCACTAAAATGTGTTTGAGATATGAAATAGTGATGATAAGAGCAAACTAAGGTTGACCTCTAATTTGTGCTTGTGGCAGTGCTTTTTTAAAAAACAAGACCACAATTTGGGGAAACCACTGGAGTTAATAGAAAATTATTGTTTGTTTTTTTTAGTGGCATAATGATTTTAGTAAAACTAAAAACCACTTAATTCCCCCATCCACTCCACTTTTAAAAACTTTTCACTAAGAAGTGCTTATTTTGATTAAAAGAAAACTTGTAAATGATTTGACGTTAATTGCATCTAAGTGTCCACAGAAATGCTTTAGCTCCCAAATGATCATATACTATCTACACTTATAGTACAAGGATTTTTACAAAGTGTAGATATACCACACAATAGTAAATATGATTAAAGGACATAATGACATGAATAAAAACTGAGTATGAAAAGTTGAGATGTAATTATTAATTTTATTATTTAACTAAGCTGGTATCTTAAAAAGACATTTAAAAAATGTTGCCCATTTCATTTATGCACTACAGGCATAATTAATTTGTAAGTGATCCACGTTACATGGATCATTAGGATTGTAATTCCTTTTTTCCTGGTATGTAACTGAAGTTTTATGACTAAATCTATTTGTGTAGAATGTGGGGAATTGGATGCACAGCTTTCATTAACTCTTCTTAAATTCTCCACATACTACAGTGACAACATTAGTTATTTACAAATCTGTGGGGAACTTATATCCAAATGGGACTGGTGTCAGATAAAAAAAACACAGGTATTTCCAGTTCAGCTATGAAGGGTGCACATACTGTGAAAAAAGGCAAGGCAGGATGATCACAAGTTCTGTGGAACTTGCCAACAATCTTGTATTCTGAAATTACTATGACAACCTACTGTCTCACATAGTATTTGGTACCTGGTACCTGAAACTTTTTTTAAAGCCACAAACTTGACCGGATATGATTAAAAATGTATTAATTAATCCTTACACTGTTGTAACCTGTGTGTTAGAAAACCAGAAAAGGGAACAGATTTTTTTCTTAATTAAATCCATGTTAGCTATATTTCTCAGTGGAATTATTTCAGATTTACACTGGTGTAACTAACTTCATGATTATGCACTAAGCTTCATTGATCAACAATTTTGAAGGATGGGTTTGCTTAGGAATTTTTCCATCCCTGCCCTGTATGTCTTACATATTTACTTACAAATTAAGATCCCAATCCTGCAAATCCTTAGTTACCCACGTAGTTCTCACTTTTGTTTGGACTGTTTGGGCAAGTGAACCCTGGAAGGACTCTTATGAACAGAGTGAAAGATTATATTTGTGGGCAGAAGGAGAACAGAGGGCAGCAAAGATAGCAGTGGTGCATAGTATGTGGTGTCTTGGTTCTCTTTTGTGCCAACCATTTTTCTGCTCCCACTGAAGCTCCTGAAAGTATTGGGTATCAATATATCGTAGAGTCCAGCTGCTGTCCATATGGTCTTTAGTCCAGATATAGGAGTGCCTTGCTTGAATTTGAGTTCTAAACTATTGTATGCATTTGCTTAAATCCCATTCATGAGCCAAATAGCACTGTATAACCCTCAGATTTTGTTTATGAAGTAGTTGTGTGAAGTGTAATTTTGACCCTGGGGTATTGTAGCATGGCAGACAAATTCACTTTAATAAGACATAGGTATTGCATTTCTCCCTTTATGCACCAAAGTTCTGGTTTTTATCCCTCCAATTACTTTCTACTATGTGCATTAAAAAAAGATGAAGGAAGATTATATTTAATTAAATTACTATGCAAATCCAGACAGCTAAATCCTATAACTATGATTGGGACATCTTATATGTTTTGGATCTTGGTGAAACATTTTGCTTTTCAGTCTGGAAACTCGAAATCTCAGTCCTAAATTCCACCCCAAATTTAGCAATCAGATAACAATGAACATAAGCATAGTACAATACACTTTATCTGACTAATGTTCTAGACTATGTGACAGGGTACGCTATGTGTCCAGGTCTTCAGGAACTTCCCAAGAGTTTGGTGAGAGAAATTTCATTAGGATTCAAATGCACAGTCCAGTTTTAATACCAGATCTCAGGGGCAGAAAAAGCAGACACGGATGGGGTAAGAAAATAGATGCAGCTGAGGCTCACATCAACTGTTGTATATACACTCAGTTCAGCTCATTAACCACACTACAAGACACCCAGGTGGAGCTGCCACAGGCTGTAACTGATGTGAGGGGCACAGGACCAACTTTAACAACGCTGGCCTTCCATGGTTCCCTGGAGGGAGGAGAGCTTAGCAGGGGCCCTGTAGCCTTTTCTACATGGAGGTAATACCACTTTCCCAACAACTTACTGTAGGGTAATGTGCAGGTTTCTATGGGAAGTGTTCCTTTTTTACATAGGTGAGAGAATCTGGCCCGTTTTGATTTCTAAGTCAAAGTTTATATTTACATCAGAAACCTTTTACATTTGTATTTATTTGTATTATGGAGCAATGAAAATATGTGAAGTTGATGATACTATTAACTTATCACAGACACTGTTACTGTCCAAGATGGATGAGTTAGTATTTTAGTACAGTTGGCTTAGTTGCTGAAAATAATTTAGATGGAGGTGTGGGGGAAGGGACATCAGGATGGCTCAGAGATTTATCATGACAGAATGAACCTTTCCCCTGTAGGCAACTGGTTTGAGTCTGGGCCAAGTCAGTAGTGAAGACAGACTTACTGTCTGTTGCAGGAGATATGAAAGAAGTTTTTGGCCTCAGTTGAGTTCTTAGTGAATAGATGTTCACATTATAATCACTGGTACAGTTAGGTTGAAACCCACATTGGCACTCAGCAGAGAAAACAAGGACAGTATGAAAAACGAGATGAAATTCTTGTCTATGTTCATGGCAAGCTGGGTCGTGACTCTACCCTGAACTAGCTTGCCATAAACCAGCTGTCCATGTGAACCCCGCTGACATGCATTAAGTGTTCATTAATGAATTTTAATCTAGTCCTGTTTGAAAGGGGTCTAGATCGAAGCACATTAACAAATGGTTAATAGGCAGCAGCAATGTCCCCATGGACAGTAGGTCCATACCAGATAAGTACAAGCTAGCTTTACACCCCAGCTTAGCCTAGTGTTTAGAGCAGAGGACTATGTGACAGACACCTGGGTTCTATTCCCACCTATGCTGTTTTCTTGTTTTGTGAATGTTAAAGGTTACTTTATACAAATAGTCAAATTACAGCATGATGATTGCAATACCTTCTTCACAGGGATACGCTGAGGTCTACGTAGTAATCTAAAAGGGTGTTGAGGTCCTTGAGTGAAAAATACTGTCTAGATTCTAAATAAGAAAAATCTTATTCTTATAGCAAACATCCCAGATTACTTCACTGAGGTGTATTCAAAAACCAAACAAATGAACAGCAGCCTCTCTCATTCCTTAAGTGTCTTGGCAGCTAAGAGCTACACAGCTTCTAATGAGCACACAAGAGGGATTTTGTACTGCAGACCTCATGTGTAGGAGTGGGACATTCTAGGATTATCAAGCCACATATGAGCACATTATGGAAGGTTTTTTTTTCCTTTCAACCCCCTCCCCAGCTCAGACTATATATATTTTTTAAAACCTATATTAAGAGAACTTTAAGATCCCATGGTGAAGCAGTCAAGCGAGAAAGTGACCAAGACTGTATGCACAAATTTACCTGACCTGGGCATATCTTCATTATACTTCAGTCCTTTATATGATCACATATTGTTTCTCATCTAATTTATTATCAGCTTTTTTCCATCTACTTTTGAATCTGAGTTGTAAAATTGATCAGCCGTAGCAAGACCCTTGTTGGGCTTAATGGAATCTCCAACTGTTCTCTTTTCAGGTTATTAGAAACTCTCCTTGGGATAGGGTTTACCACAACCTTAGACACAACTAAGCTGTGTAGCATCTGAAGTAGTACTCGACTTATGTCAGACAAACCATTATAGTCATTTGAGAAGTATGGAATAATTACTTGCATGTGGTGTAAAATGGTACAAGTATAACTACAAAGAGTAAAAGTGAACATTTATTGGCATGTAGCATGGCATTTTAGGCCCTAGATTGCCACTAAGTTAAGCTTAGTTAACTGCTTCTTTAAGACTATATCCAATAAATGCTGAGCTGCTGCTTGAGAAGAAATTGCATAATATATGGCTAGTTCCCATTGATTTCTATGGGAGTTAGGCACCTAAAAGCCTTTGAGAATCTGAGGCTGTTATTAAAATATATGCCTTAGAGAAAAGATTAAAAAATGTTTCAGTAAAGATACTGAATATTATAACACTGAAAATAAGTATACAAAAATGAAAGTGTATCAGGGAAAAAGATATGGATGTAAATCTAAATTCTTTGTAAAAAAAAAAAAATGTGAAAAAATGTGATCCAGTAGTTGAAGGCTATATCATAAAGTATATAAATATGAAACAGAGTTAAGGTTGTGAAGGCACCCTAAATATTGCCATTTCGTGATCTGAGTAATTAAATATTCATCCTTACTAATCTCATGTTATTGTACTCCCTAAATTTAGTGTAGGAAATACTGTGGTAATGTTAATGACTAAGGTAATTGAAAACTTCAGGACTGCTGCTATAGTTTACATTTTAAAAGTATTTAGCTAAGTATTGTCATGTTTCAGAGCTCATTAGCAGGGTCTACTTAAGTTGTGGAGAAATAACACTTTTTGCAGGTTGGTCACAGCATAAATAGCAAATTTCATGGATGTGTTACACATCTGCAAAATTTGCTATTTATGCTGTGCCAACCCAAGAAATATATGTGATTTCTCCACAGTATTTCTCAAACTGTGGGCTCTGGCCCAAAAGGAGAGTTGCGAGTCTATTGGGCGTTGTGCTATTGCCACCCTTACTTTTCTGCCGCTGCTGGAGGCAGCACTGTCTAAGAAAGGTGACAAGTGAGCAGCACCACCAGCAGCAGGGAATAAGTAAGAGTGGGATGGTATTGGCACCCTTGCTTTTGTGCAACTGCTGGCTGTGGTGCTGCCTTCAGAGCTGGGTGCCAGGTCAGAAGTTGCCGCTCTGCCTTCAGATTTCACAGAGGAGACCAGATTTCATGGTCTGTGACGTGATTTTTCATGGCCACAAATTTGGTAGACCCCTAATCATTAGCAGTAAATAGTTCTTACATTGAAAATTATAGAAAGCTTGAACTTGTGGACTTTCTGTAGACTCTCTCTAATGTAACAACTCTCATTTAGCGATACTAAAAGCAGTAGTTTTCAACATTTCTTTTCATTTGCAAACCCCTAAAAATTGTAAAATGGAAGTGCAGACCCCTTTGGAAATCTTAGACATAGTTTGTAGACCCCTAGAGATCCAGGGACCACAGACTGAAAACCACTGCTAAAAGCATTCAGCAAGTAAATTAGCGTAGTGTTTCTCTTACTGTTATCAGTAAATGGAACTTACAGCCCATTATTTGCAATTCTTTATCTCTAAGGCACCCTCTAATTCCCTTTTGGATCCTGGGAACATATATCTCTAGAGTGCAGACAGATATTTTCCCCTTAACAAGAGTCCTCAAATGATGTGATTGCAATATGCACAACATAAATAACACCTAAAGTTCAAAGCAATAAGAAGCATATGACTGCACGTCTGAGTCTCATGATTTCAAAATCAAAATTCATATTTGAATGTGGCAATAGTCTCACTAAGGTATTACATAGAGAAGGTTTAATTTAGTAACTGCTTGTACTGGTAAGAAACTATTTAGAATGTTTACACAGAAGTTGAGCTGCTAAGTGTTCTGAATTAGAAATGTACTAGTTATATTTGCCAGTTGCAGACTTGTCTGTTGATAGGTTTTTCCCCTGGTATAGCAGACTTTAGATGCTCAGGGAAGTGTAAGAGTACTGCTCTATTTCCGGTGTCTGAGAACAATATTAGAAAGAAGTGAAATCTATTATGGAAAGTCATAAAAGATTAGGAAAAAAGCTGAACACAGTTTCATTTATTTCTTAGAGGGGATGTTTCTTTAACTGTTTAAGGTGGCGTGTTTGATTGGATGATTGTCATGGATTAGGAGGAGGTTGCTACTGGATGCATATGCTTTAACACAAAATACACTTCTCTTTGTGATTCTCTCAAGTCTTATGTTTGTATTCTTCATTAAATCCATGGGGACACATAATTTGTTTTGCTAGAGTTATTGAATGATTGTGGTGGAATCTTTTTGTATGCCATTTACTGCATATTTTAAAAAGATAATTTTTAGTTTCATGGGAAAGACTGTAAAGTAGATACCATTAGAAACATTTACTGCACCACAGTATTTGAGTTACTGTGACATTTCATTCCCTGTAGCCAAAAAAACAAAAAAAAAAACAAAAAAACCCATACATAAGAAAACATTTCTGAAAGTCATTGGTCATTTGGTCTCCCTTAGAACTTTACACATTAATTTGCTATTGCTGCAAGTTTAAAGGGATTGAGGGCCCAATCCTGTGACATGTGCAGTGTCCTCTCAGGGAAGGACATGCCACATCTTCCAGGAGTAAGCTTTAAAGGCTTGATTCTGTAAGATGCTTAGCACGTTGCAGGACTGAGCCCCTAAAGGTGCCACGAAGCAATTTAGGCACCTACCTTTGGAGTTTAGGCACCTGAGTTCCTGAGCATGGCACCATTGTGATCCATAAAATATCTGCTTGGCTGCCACCTAAACTCATTTGTCACCTAACTTTCCCCTGTAAAAGTTCTCTGGGTACAAGTTTTTAGATCCTGAGGCATGCACAGTGCTGCCTTCCTCCAGGCATCCAGATGCCCATGTCCCACCTAAAATCTAGAGCAGCAGTCCCCAAACTTTTTGCCACACCTCCCTGAAGGTTCCTCCATGCTCCCCTTGGGATGTGTGCCCCACAGTTTGAGGACCTCTGATCTAGAGGAATTCACAAACCAGGAAAGATAGGTGCTCACCCCCTTCTGTTGCATGCTGCTGATTCAGTAGGCAGCCTCTAAGCATGTTATTGAATAGGGTCCTATTCAAAGTCCACCAGGAAGAGGAGGTGGTGGTGGAGGAGGTAGAAGACCCATAGGTTCATTACTTCACCCTGCTCCAACCCATCAGAGAGGGATTGAACAGTGGTCTCCCCAACTCAGGAGCATGCTCTAACCACTGAGCTAAGGGATATTCTCAGCTGGGGAGGGGGGACTCCTTCAGTCTCTTATGTTGAAGCAGTAGATAAATAGTGAGAGACTGAATAGAACAAGGAGACTGAACCCTGGGTCTTCCACTTACAAGGTGGGTACCCTAATCATTAGGCTACAGAGTCTCTCACTCCACCCCCTTCCCTGACCTTTTTATGGGGAGCAACACAGGTGCTAAACTCATTCCTGCAAGAAACCCTTTAGGCATCTAAACTGCTTGATTTCAGGTCACTGGTTCCTGTTTAGGAATCACTAGCAGCAATAGGTGCTTCCCTGCAGCCTAGACTTAGACACCAACTCTGCAACAGGGGAGGGTATCACACCTCTCTGGTCAGCATCTCCCATTGGCTAACTCAGATGGCTCCCCCCAGCCTGGTACCTTTTGTGGATCACATTCTTAAGTGCCTATTTCTCCCCCATTCCTTGTATAGGGAGCATGGGTGCCTAACTCTGCTTTGTGGATCATAATGTTGTTCCTATGATTTTTCTAAGCTACTAAAAGTTAGGTGCCGTAATGCTCAGTGTTGCAATGTTTAAGTCCATTCACAAATCCTATCCTTGGAGATGAGAAGTGAAGGGTATCTTGAGATAAGCAGATGGTGAAGACTGTGGTATGTGCTGAATGAATCATATAGCAGAATAAAGCTGTGTTCAGCAGGCTTGCTCTTTCTTTCAGTTTACAGAGCAGCTCACCACACCTGAGCACAATGATAAAGATATTAAAATCCTGAAAACTGATCCTTGAAGTCTGGTTTGCCACACAAGTGAAAGCTGTATGGACATTTAGAGGAATTACCAGGCCTGTAATAGAAGGTGTTGGTGTGCTGTACATAGTGTAGAAAGAGAACGGTGTTTTGATTGCTGTGGAAAAAAGATAAAGAGGAAGACACATCCAAGTGCACATATGCCATCTAAGAAGATACACTGGGAATAAAACAACATCAATAAGGCCAAAAAATTAGTGGAGAATACCAAATGTGAGGTACTCAAA
The DNA here is from genome assembly GCA_007922305.1 of Dermatemys mawii. Classification (NCBI taxonomy): domain Eukaryota; kingdom Metazoa; phylum Chordata; order Testudines; family Dermatemydidae; genus Dermatemys; species Dermatemys mawii. The sequence continues at coordinate 34,223,424 of ML677350.1, read as the reverse complement.
AGAATTACTAGGGGCATTGCTACACTTGCAGATATAGAGCACTGGGAGTTAAATCAGCCTTCGGAGACAACAGCAGGGAAAACACTGCCAAGTGTCTACACTGTCAGCTGCAAGCACGCTGGTGTGGCCAAGTTAACAGCTCTTGCAACACCACAAAGAGCAGTGCATTGTGGAAGCTATCCCAGTGTGCAAGTGGCTGCAACATGCTTTTCAAACAGGGGAGTGGAGCTGGAGTGTGATAGGGAGTGTGTTGTGTGTATGTGGGTGGGGGGAGAGAGTGGGTTTTTGAGGAACTGAGAGCATGTCAGCATGCTGTCTTGTAAGTTCAGACAGCAGCAGACTCCCCTCCCCTCTCTTACACACATTCACAGCAGCAACATTCCACACTAATGACTTGCTTTGCCCTGGAACAAATAAGCATGCCAGCTGTCAGAAACGGAGCTTTGAAAGGGCAGATCCCCATTCCTGCCACTGATTTCAATACAATGACGAGAGTGCCCATTTGACTTCAGGGGATTATGGGATGTTTCCGGAGCCTGATTATTGCGCAGTAATGCAACACTTCGTCCACACTGATGCCCGGGCATTTTGGCCAAGGCACAGAAAGCATTATGTTTCTCATGGAGGCGGATTACCAGGAGTGCTCTAGCTGCAGAGTCCAGGCGCTCTCAGTGCCATGCCAGTGTGGATGGGTCATGAGTTAGGGTGCCTGGAGCTGATTCAATACACTCTAACTTGAAAGTATAGCCAAGCCCTAAGGTTACAGAACTGAGTTAGAGAGTTTTAACCACAGGGAAAACAAGGAGTAGAAAAACAGATTATCTAAGAAGTTAAGTGGATCCCCATTAAGTATTGCTATCAAACCCAGAGAATGTGTGAACATAGTCTATCAGTCCTGGATTGGTGCAAACAGAACTTAAGACCCCTCAAAAGGGAATTATATTAACTTGTAAAGTACTTTAAAGCTGTGAAGAGCTAAATATTAATACTGGGTGTTAAAGCTTGAAAAATAACTCATATTTGTGCCAGTTTGATAAAAAGTGTCTGAAATAGCAAGAAGTTTTATGTTTTTCTGCTTGCAACTCAAAGTTATTGTGAAGGACCATTGGTCTCCTGCACTCAAAACTTGTCCATGACCAGTTATACAGATATAGTTTGAAGTTGCCCAATAAGTGTGATTTTTAATATTTATAAACTGCTTTTTGATACAAGGTGCATTACAAGTGTTAGTTATTCCTCATATTATATCTATGAAATAAGTTCCTCCCCATTTTACAGAGGGGGAAACGGAGTCAACAATTAATTTACTTGACCAGAGACAAATAGATTGGATAGATCAGTTCCTGAGTAGTATTACTGATGGGTTCAGCTAGACAGGAAGTATTCAAAATTAGCCTTGGCAGGCATTTAGCTCATCTTCTCAATGCAGCAATGGTTAGAAGTTTATTTGGAGAATGTCAAATAGCACTATGTATTTGAGCAAATTTGAAGTAGCACTGGAAATACATTTGAAACTTGAAATGTTTGACTTGGTTTCAGTAAACTAGACTAAACCACTTGGCAACAGAAGTGTAGGAGTTTATATGTATTGGATGCATATTTATAAGAGTTAGTGGGCTGTCATCTCTTTGCTAGGTGGCTGTTTATTACCCTGCTAAAGATAATTATGCATGTGTTAACCTAAGCAGTTTGCCCTTGAAATGTTAGTACAACGTTTAATGGAACAGTGTAATTGTAATGAAATAGCTCAAAATACACTTTGGAAAGTGAGCCATTCAGTCTCAGTGAAAGATTGCTTGATCTTTTAAATAACTCATTGGCTCTAAAAACTTACCTATTCTGACAACCAAGATGTAAAGGTCAAGATAATGTAGGTCTAGGGTGGCTAGGTTTTCAGAGTGAAATCCAAGCCACCTGTTGCTGGGGCAGCACAGTGGACAGTTTTGGTGTGATTAAGGCTGGGTGCATAAGAGGGTTTTACCCACTCCTCCCCCACTAGCCTGCCCTTTTTCCAGGGAAAAAAGTGTGTCACAAGCTAACACTAACCCCTTAGGAAGAAGCAGGGGTAGTGATCCTGTATCTTATCTGCTGCCTCCCACTTAGGCTTAAAAGAGAGCACCTGGTACCTACAAGCAGGAAAGATTTGCTGAGTCAGAGCAGCCTGAGTTTGTCAGGAGATAGGGGTTACTAGACCTGGCACATTGTATGTGGTTCTTGAGGAAAGGCTGAAGTCAGGAGAGCAGCAGGAGATTTGCTGTCTGGCATGTTGAGCCCTGAGAACCAGGGCAGAAAGTCAAGGAGTAGCTGAGGGACGTGCATGCTGCCCCTAAGCTGGGGAGGTGGACTTAAGGGTAGGGAAGGAGCTGACATTTTCAGGGCTGGAGACTTGGACTCATGGAAACAGTGAGACAGTCTACGGGAGTTAAGGTGTTCCCAGCAGCAGCTGGGGGCAGTTCCCTCTGAGAAGAGCTGAGATGGCTCTCTAGGGCAAGAAGAGGACTGACAGAGACTGGGTATGGTCATAGGCACTTGTATGTGGGGTGTTGACAGATGAGATGTCTTGGGATTTTTATGACTACTTCCAGTGGGTTGATGCAGGGACTATGTGGTGGGACATAAATTTTGGCCTGTTTGCACAACGTTGTTAGTAATAAACCAGTCCCAAGGAGGGGTGTTATTGAGAAAGAGGAGCTTGAAGTGAAGTTATTGGCTGACAGGAGGGGAAACTGAGGCATGGTGTTGTAGCATCACCCTATGCACAAGGGGGTGCTCAGAGGTGGCCTCCCTATTTTCAGTAATACACTTCAATTCTGCTCTTCTTTGTTTACTTCTTTATGCTGCTTTTTGTTTCCCTCTTCTAACTTTTTCTACTACTGTTCATATTTTGTCTTCCTCTGGGCATTCTCACCACACTCTTTATCTTCCCTCACTTGAGGCTCTTGCTTCCTTTTTGCCTATTCTTCTCTGTTCTCCTCAATTACTTATCTCTGGGGCTTGGGAGGTGAAGAAGAGTGGAGTTGCTGACTCAGACTCGATCAGTGGCTTCCTAAAGAAGATAGTAATGTATTTTAGCTAGCTGAAGGTATACTGCTTGAAGAACAGTCCTCTGATTGAATCAAGATGTAGATGCACGAGAGGGACAGCTTATGGAGTAAGATTTAGTGATGTGGGAGAATGTACTGTTGCCAAATTTCAACACTTAAAAAGCAGTCACCGCTTCTGGCTGCTCTATGCAATGATGAGGGCTAGGTGTTTTAGAAAAATGTGAAAACAGAAATTCTCACTAGAGCTGTGTGGGAACTGGAATTTCCTGACAGTGGAAAATTTCACAACTTGGAAAAACATGTTCTAAATTGGAACAAAAAGTTGGATGTTTGAATTTTTCCACAGAATGGTGAGACCAGAAATGCCCCACCAGTTCACAGCTGAGGAGCCAGTCAGAAAACCAGCCAGGCTTCTGTCAGGAATGTGTGTGGCTTTGGACAAAAGTTTTTGTGAAAATAAGCACATTCCTCAGAATGCTTTTTTTTATATATATACAAATCAGCCAGCATTTTCTGATGGAAAAATGTTCTATCAGAAAACTTGTGATCAGTTCTAATTCTCACAGTTGTATCCATGAGCTGGGGTTTTAAATAAAACCACCAAATATCATGAGACTTGTAATAAAACCAAGAGAATTAGTGCCACTGATAGTGGTCCCTGAAGCCTTCTGTTAATTTTACCTCTTCAGTTAAGCCAGCAACTTCTTTAGCTATCTAAAGTCCATAGGAACAAGAGTTTTTTGGATTAAAAACTGCTGAAAGGTAAGAATGTTTTACAGGAACATATGGTTTCCAAATGTAAACCACAGTAATCATATTTAAAGAAAGTGAGAACTCAAACCCATAGGATAATGATTATTTGCTTTCTATAACATGTAAGGAGGATATGCCTAGATTAAAGATACCCCTAAATTAGCCACTTTAAAAAATCTCCTTTCTGCTGGGAAATCCTATTCACTCTCCCAATCAATGACTACATTGAATGCTATGGAAGATAGGCAACTAGGCTGTCTGCCACCAAAAACAAACCAATTTTTGGTCAGCTATAATTGCATATACATAATTTGACTCCTTACCCTTGGTGTCCTCTCTTTGCTTCGGTTACAGAAAAGCAGCTAAGATATTTGACTTCTATTTCAGTGCACTGCTGGAGTGACTTGTTACATTTATGTTACTAGAGCAAAGGGAAGCAAAAAGCACAAAATCAAAAATGAAAGTGTCCCAAAATAAATATGGGTTATAGCTTCACATTGAAGATAGAGCTTTAATCTGGTAAAGTTATCTGCTAAATTGTCTTATGTAGCTGAGTAGCTCACTGCAACTTGGTTCTTTCTTGGGGACTGAAAATTATCATGTATGACTTTGAATCAGTCACACCTGGAGTGCCTAAACACAATATAAATTATTTATTGGCAAGACATTGAGAACAGATTTAGTTCATTAGTCTGGATTATTTATGCTGCTGTTGTAATACTACTAGTAATATGGTAGTAGCTCTTAACCTGGAAATCATGAGGGAGGGGTGCTTTTCTCTGGTGTTTTTATTACATTTTCTCTGTTGCAGGACTTGCCTTTTTTTCTTTTTTGATAGGAACTTTTCCTAGTATGCCTTTTTAGGGTTGACCCATTAAATTTGGCAAACCTAAACAGCTGCAGCCCTAAACTGCTCATTTTGGATCTATCTGTTGTGGACTGTCTTTGTTTTCTAATTTGTAAATGTTTGTTTTTTCCTTGTTTCTGAAGAGAGAGTTCTAGCACTTTCACTACAGTAGATGAAGAGACAGTCCTTATAGCTATATAAATAACATGCTATTTGTTATAAGACTTGAAGGAATAACTCATTTTTCTTTTAAGAGTTTCTACCTTCATTGTGTTTCTTTATTAGAAAACTTGTTCCTTTTTTTTAAATGAGGATGAGTATTTGAATATAACACTTTGAATATAATTTTGTTCTCTGTTGTTTAGCATTATACCAGCAGGTGATAGTGAACCTAGCTTCCAACAGGGTTTACTCATAGCCACTTGACATGTGTCTTTGCTAGTCATCTTTAATACTGTTAGCTAACATAACACCTCAAGGCTGTGTTCTGAGGTGAAGTAATATTCAAGCAGAGACCAGTCTAGTAGGAGACACTAATCTCTATTTTAAACTTTTTTTGATCGATCACCCCTTGCACTACTCAGTTAACTAGGTGGCACATGGAAAAGAAAAAAAATGACTTGCTTGACTTTCAAGTTTTCCCTAAATCAAAAGTTGCAAGGGGGGGGGGGGGGGGGGAAAGAGAGAACTTTCATATATTGCCTATATTAAACTCACCTGTACACACACAAGTAGTTAGTGCAGAGAAATAACTAAATGTAAAGGGACAAGGTGGATGAGATCTTAACCTGAAGAAGAGCTCTGTGTAAGCTCTAAAGTTTGTCTCTTTATTTCAACAACAGAAGTTGGTCAAAACAAGCATTACCTCACTCATGTTGTGTCTCTAATATCTTGGGATAAAGATACCTACAACAGTACAACAGCAGTAAACATTAAAGGGTCACATAATCAGCATCTGAAAGAGGGGGAGAAATGGAATTTCCACCTTCCACCTGCAGCATCTTTGCTGTCTGTGATTCCATAACAAAACACACATTAAAAGTCAAGCACTGTAGTTCTTTATGTAGATACTAGAGAGATGTCTGCCCCAGGTAAATTGAAAGAGGAGAAAAAATACTTGTATCAAGGGAGGGACAAACTCTTTGTTTTCCATATCAGGGAAAAGATGCTGATGCAACTTTGAGGAAAGTGAAGGTTATGATAGGGAAGGAGGAACTTCAAGGTTAAGGAGTTGGAGAGCAAATAATGGTCTCATTCTTGTGAGGTCAGTAGTGTAGAAGATAAGAGGGAAAATGTCTTTTAAAGCAAACATTCAGGACCTTGAGCCAGCGTACTGAAAGGAGGCACGTAGCATCACAGTGCTCTGTAACACCCTGCTGATGCTCTATCTGAAATAGGATTCCACCTGCTGAAACCCTAAGAGTTCCTGCAGCTTCTGAGAATTCAGGACAAATGTTGATTTTTCCCCGATTAGCGTCTCCACTCACAATGTTGCAACTTAAACATTTTTTCAGTAAAAGAGAGTATATGTGGCAAGCATCAAGAGAAACAGTCCACTGCTGAGGAGATGGAAAGTGCCACAGGGCATGCATTAAGGGCCAAGGGGATACATGCTCTTCTCCCCATTTCAAACATTCTATAATTTTTGGTTTAACTCCTATTCATCCACTTACTCTACTGCTGGGTAAGTCAAAAATCCCATCAGAAACAGGATATGCGCATGGAGGCCCTGAATCTGGAACTACTTGTTTGATAAATTAACTTTAGTGACAGATCTCTAGAGAAAACCTGGCCCTTAAACTAAGATAGGAGGTTGGACTTGGAGCATAGCCACAAATGGGTAGTGAATCATGTTAAAGTTTTAGGTGGGTGTGACATTCTGGGGTGCAATGCAGACCAATGAGGGGTTGTCACTCTTACATTGAAACTTGGGGTGCCTCACACAATGCTTTGGTGCTATAGCTCCCGCCCTGGGCCACTCACAAACAGTATGCAGTCATACCTGGAGTGCCTGTGTGGAGTCACAGCCCTGTCCAACAACTCAGACCCTAGCAGCCTGTTAGCAAACACCAGCCACAGTCTGGCTCCCATCAGCCTTGGTTACTACTTGCAGGGTGACCCCAATGCACTCTTAGTTCTGGATGAGGTTCAAGGTGAAATTCTTACAACAGGTTCCCAGTAACGTTGCTGATCAACTTTTAGAGTAGGATCTTCTCCCGAAGTCCAACTGCTGTTCCTTTTGTCATCTTAGGTGAAAAAGAGAGAGAACTTGGAGTGTTTTCCCCCTCACTTTTACAGTCACCCTGTGAAATGCATTTTCCTGAGGGTAACTCCTTGATAAAATTTGTTCCTGCTGTGAGATTGGAGTCAGGGAGTCTTATTGTGAAAGAAATTTCAGGTAGTCATTTGCTAAGATGCAGATCAGTTTGTTCCTGCCTCCCTCCTTGCCAAAGAATTGCTACTTGGTAGATGATTGCCCATCAGCTTTGATGACACCTGGCTAGAGGTACCATCCTGTCCTTTGTTGTTGAGGAACAGAGTTAGCCATTTTCCAGACTTGTCTGGTAAACACACTTCAGTCATGATTTCAGCCTATGTTCACAACTTTTCACGTACTGTTACTACATAGTTCACCTTGTTATTCACCAGTGATTTATTAGTTATCAAATGATACCCTACAAGGCACTTTTTTTTTACAAAGATTATTACAATAGTGTGCAGAATAAAGGGGCACATTCTGTCAGTGTGGTACTGTAAATTCAGCTATACATGTGTTCATAAGGCATTTTTGTTAACCATAGGGCATTCATTCCCCATAGGCCCTGCTGAGTGCCCAAAACTTGTTTGCACCCCACTATTCAGAGGGTTCATTAGGTATCATAAACCACAGACAGATTGCTAGATATGTAAGATGCAAATAAAACTAAATCATTTGGGGTTTTGCAGTAATTAAACTGCTTCTTTAAAATTGAACTTCTCAAAGGTAACCCAAAGCCTGAGTCTAGTTAATGTTACTTTGTTGCATGTCCTGTAACATGAACATGATCTGTTAATTTATGCACATAGTAATATGACTGCAGATCTGCTTTCAGTTAATAATAGAAAAAGCTTGATGGTTGCAGAGAAAAGCTTGAAAACATGAACTTTAAAGGCTAAAAAAACCCCAGAAGGCAAATAACTTCAAATATATTATTTTTTAACTTTCTTTATTTTAAGCCCTGATAACATGATTTTGGAGACCTTGAACACTTGTTCTTAGCAGTACTTGATATCATTCAGAGGATGCTGAGCACCTGCAGCTCCCAATTAGTTTCAGCTACATTTGTAGGTCCTCATCGCCTCTGAAAATTAAAGCCTGAGTGCCTTTAATTTTCAGAGGCCATGAGGACCTACAAATGTAGCTGAAACTAATTGGGAGCTGCCGGTGCTCAGCATCCTCTGAAAATCGGGTTCAGGGTGTCATGTTATACACCTAAAAAAGGAGGCACCCAAAATTAATTACCACTCTAGGAAACACTGACCTTTTGTATCATGTGTACACATGATACCTGGTGGGATAACCTCCTTGTCTGTTTGACGGACAAGAAACTGTATAGTGTGAACAAGCCAACAGAAGCTTAAAAAGAGTAACAAGCAAAAAATAATTTCAGCATGGGGAACAATCTAGTCTTCAGAACTGGCTTTACCTATGGCTGGTCTCCCCAGCAGCCCTTCTCCGTAGGCCCTTTGCCTGAGTTCTGGTGCAGAGAGATGAGAAAATGACATTGGAGTTAATCTTTCATACTGGGGACAAAGGTATTTCTCCTGCACCTTGTTATAACACCTAATTAGCTGAATATTAAAATACTATAACAAGCAACATAATTTATTCCTGAGTGAAATTTCATGCTGGAGAGAACCTTTTAATTGTGTAGCAGGAGTCCAAGAGAGATGCATCTTAAGGATACAAAGAAGTGTTTTGCATTGTCAGTCAATGACATTTTTCTTTCCTTTCTTTTTTTTAAACTTTGTTCATCCTTGATTTAATCAGTGAATTGAAGTCTAACCAGAGACCCCAGCTGCTTTCTTTAATCAGATCTCCAGGGTTGATTCCCTAAAAATCTAAAAGCTGGACTTGATTTGTGACAGGTTGCCTAGCTAATGGCTCACACAGCAAAATATTCTCATTTTGAATGAGTAATCACATGAGAAGTCATTCAGCAGAAGGCAAAATTAGGTCAAATGATGGGATTTCAGCTGTCTCTCACTAATAAATCAGGAAGCAAAATGGTCTTTAGCAGTTGGGATGATTTGCTGGTAATATGCCCTTTAATTCGGATTAAGAGGCAGATCTGCTGTGGTAACTTCATTGGGTATTGCATCAAAAAAGCATTACATTTAAAGTGGTTACAGTCTATTTTAGTTGTCTGTCTTTAATCCAGCAGTTGCTAAAGAAACAGCATTTTTGCAAGTTTACATAAAGCTGCCAAATCGCTTGTATTATTTTAGACTTTCAATGCATTGTTAAATTTTTAAAGTTTGTTTTATCAGTATGTGTCAACGCAGTTGGTGTGGTGTATAAAGTATTATGGCTGTTCAATAATACGGGAACTAGAATAAACTGCAGAGTTGTATGGTATGATTGACTTTTATCTGAAGATACATTTTAGTACAGGCTGAGCAGGCAAGAAGTTTTTTAGACTCGTGATTAGTTTTGGTACTTCTGAATGATCCCTGATTATTGTACTATTTTATCTTTAAAATAATTGTTCATTGAGGTAATCTTGAGATACACATGTCCTCTTTGTGATAGTCCTAGATTTACAGCAAATATTGAACAGAAGTAAGATAAATCATGTAAAGGGGGTAATACAAATCATTCAAAAATAGATGAGCATTCAGCAGGCACAATTTCAGTTCTCAGTGACAGACCTTTTAAGACAACAGATTCAGAGTTTCTTGAAGCTATTTTATGGGGTTGACTATTTCAATGGAATTAGGAAACTTAATTTAAATGTATTCAGATATACAGCAGGAAGTACGTCCATATGAATAGTTAGTTCAGCTACCTCATGGAAAGATTCTGCTAATTAGTTATCTGCTCTAGTATCTAGCCAACTCTTGAGTGACACTTAAGTACTATTAAAAAGACTCAGTCCCAGTTCAACAAAGGGACTAAGGTGTTGCAATGCCTAAGGACTTGGTTACACTTACAGCTTTATAGCGGTTTTGGTTATACCTGCCTTCAGATACAGCTCCAGGGATAGCACTCCAACATGTCCACACTCACAGCCACAACCGCACTGGCATGGCCACATTTGCGGGGCTTGCAGCGGCACGGGGAGTGGTGCATTATGGGCAGCTATCCCAGCATTCAGCTGGGTGCAATGTACTTTTCAAACGAGGGGGGTGAATGGGAGCGTGTTGTGTGTATACGGAGGGAAAGAGTGAGTGGATTTTTGGCATGCTGAGAGTGTGTCAGCAAACTGTCTTTGAAATGTGAAACCTGCTACTCTTCTCCTTCACGCTCGCTCGCAAGGTAAACATTTGCATTGTTGATTTGCCAAGTTTCAGCTGAGCTCTGAAAACGTACTTCAGCATTCCTTCAGCTGACTTCAGAACACAGAGAAGAGAGGCTTAATTGGCTTAAATAGCTTAGGGGCGGTTCCAGAGATCACTCAAAGTGATGTATTGTTAGTACCCATTTACACTGGAGTTAAAACAGAGCACCCAATGTGCTATAGCTGTTAATCCTTTGGCAAGGAGGATTACCAGGACTGGTATAACTGTGTACTTATAGCGCTCTACGTGCCTCGCCAGTCTGGATGGATAGTGAATTATAGCGTTCCTGGTGGCTTTATAGCGCTATAAAGTACCAGTGTAATCAAGCCCTAAGGCTTGGTCTACATTACACTTAGTCCAACATATGTCAGTATAACTCTCACTCAAGGTGTGGATTTTCCACCTCCCTGAGTAACACAGTTATACCGACTTAGCCCTCTGTGTAGACAGCACTATGCTGGTGGAAGGGTTTCAGCTGGTGACATAGTTACTGCTTATGGAGTACCTACACTGAAGTTAGTGTCTTCACTAAGAACTACAATGGTGCAGGTGCACCAGTACAGCTATGCTGCTGCATCACTGTAAGTACATCAAGCCTCACTTTTAGCTGCTTTGAATTCACAAACCCTGGGTTTTACACCTAGGCTACCTATACAAAGCATAGGGGAAAAGAGGTGCCTAAGAACGAGATCCACAAAAAACAGAATGCTATGTGGGAAGCTTCTGAAGCTAGCCAATGAGAGATGCCAATGAGAGAGGTGTTCTCTAAACTCTGCAGCTCTCATGGAGTTTAATGCCTAAGTCCAGGCTACATGGAGGGGCATATCTCTGCAATCCAGAGCCTCAAAACTTCTCTTGAAGGGGAGACTCTTTATTCCTAGAAGATCTTTGGTACCTGCTTAACTCTGCACTAAACAGAGGGATCAGGGGGTGGGGGGGAATGTGGTTAAGGAACTTGCCCAAAATGTCGGATATCCCAGTTCAATTGACTTCTTTTCTTGATGATGATGATGATGAATTTGAACAGAGGTCTTCTATCTCTCATGGGAGTACACACTGAACACTATCACAGAGTCCTGTGGTGCTGGATGAGTGGTAAGGAAGATAGGAGCAGTGATCTCTGGGAGTCTTTGGTCACAAATCTGCATGCAGGCAGCAGCTGTGTGATGGTTGTCTTGTGCTTGGTTGAGACTGAAGTGCATTTTGTCATTAGTGGCTGTGACTGAGCAGGCCTTTTCAGGATTCCCTCTGCTCACCCCAAATGGGGAGAGGCTAAAAAAGGTGCCCCAAGGGTAGGCTGTCTCTCGCTCTTCCAACTGAATGGTCATATCCAGTGGGATCACTCAACTCTGTGGCCGAAAGAAGAGACCTAAAACAATAAATTTCACCACCTGGAATGTCTGCACCCTTATGGACTCTCAACACAGTGAATGCCCAGAAAGAACAAATACCATAATCGCCAGAGAACTGGAAAGACTCAGCATTGACATTGCAGCTCTTAGTGAGACCCACTGGGCTGATGAGGGCCAATTAAACGAGAACGGAGGTGACTACACTGTTTTTTGGAAAGGAAACCCAGCTGAAGAGAGGAACATTCATGAGATTGTTTTGCCATCAAAAATAAGATCGCCTGTCAGCTTTTGGAGCTTCCTGTGGGGATCAACAAGTGTCTCATGACTTTTTGGCTCAAGCTCAGTAAGAACCAATATGTCATGGTCATCAGCGCATATGCCCCAACACTCGATGATGAGGAAGACAATCTCACCCTTTTGGGAGATTTCAGTGCGAGAGTCAGACAGGGCTTCCAACTCTAGAGAGGCACAATAGGCAAAGAAGGGGTGGGAAATATAAACCCCAGTGGTATTCTCCTGCTCAGCAAATGTGTGGAGCATGACCTGCTCATCACACATGCCATCTTCAGGCAGAGTAACAAATTTAAGACCACCTGGAAATATCCTCGGTCCAAACATTTGCACCTCCTTGACTATGTTATAGCCAGAGCCTGAGATTATACCAACACCCATATAACATGAGCTCTGAGAGGTACTGATCACTGTAGGACAGACTGTCAATTAGTAAGATCAGTCATGTACTTGAGCTCACTCCACCACACCACAAACACCCAAAGACTAAGTGAAAGCACTTTAAAAGCAAGCCAGCTGTGAGGTATTCTAGCATCATCTGTCTGAGAGAGTCTCTAACCTGCCTGACAACATCGCTGATACTGAAGAGAACTGAGATCAACTTAAAAACACCAGTCACAATGCATGTGCTGAAACCATAGGGTATTCCACTCAATGGCACCAAGACTGGTTTGATGAAAACAATGAGGAAATCTTAGCATTCATTCAACAGAAAGGAACTTTATTTTGTAATTGGCAAAATTATTCATCTAACAAATGAGAACATGAGGCTTCATCACCTGCTTAAAGCCAAAGGAGGCTATGTGACATCAAAAACAAGTGGTGGCAAGAGAAGGCCTCTGAGATCCAGGGTTTCATAGACCAAGATGACATGAGAAGCTTCTTTCAAGCAAAAAAAGCTATATAAAGGCCAAGCTCCAAAGGCCCAACCACTTTTGTTCTTGGGATGGTTTCACCCTCCTCAAGTAAAATGCAGCCATTAAACAATGCTGGAAGGAACACTTTGAGACCCTACTAAATCGCGAATCCACGGTCTCTGAAGAAAACCATTGAGTTAATTCTACAACACTCAGCAATGGAACACTTTGCTGATTTTTCCCTCTCCCTCATCTTCTGAGGATCATCACCCAGACAAAAAAATCACAAAGCACAAGGCCCAGATGGTGTCCCCACTGAGGTTTTTAAAGCTGGTGGAACAATGCTCCAGCACAAACTTTGCCAACTCCTCGACAAAATCTGGACCTGTGAAGAAATTCCACCTGACTTTAAGAACACCAGCATTGTTACAATATTAAAGAAAGGGGATAAATCTTTGTGTGGAAACTACAGAGGCTAGCTCTCCTCTCCATCGTAGGGAAGATTCTTGCCTGGATCCTACTTAACCGTCTCCTCCCCTTTGCCAAGGAACTCCTTCCCAAATCACAGTGTGGCTTTAGGCCATCCTGAGGCACAACTGATGTAACCTTTGTGGCGTGGCAGATCCAGAAGTGCAGAGAGCAACACCAGGAACTGTTCATGGCATTAATCGAACTAGCCAAGACCCTTGACTCTATCAATCTTGATGCCCTATAGAAGGTGCTGTGTAGATCTAGCTGTCCACAGAAATTCACTTCCATCATCAGACTACTCCATGATGGGATGATTGCCACTATTTTGTGGCAGAGACCAAACCATTAACTATTCACACCAGTGTCTAGCAGGGCTATGTCATTGCTCCAATACTCTTCTCCATTTATCTTGATGTGATCCTGATTCTCATTCACAACTGCTTTCCTGATGGAATCGGGATTGAGTATCGTATGGATGGCCAACTCCTCAGTCTTCATCTCCAAACAAAATCTTAGATGAGAATCGGGATCACTGACCTTCAGAACGCAGGTGATGGAGGCGGACCTGCAAAGCACCCTAAATCTTTTTGCAGATGCCCATCACAGCCTACATATCTCTCTCTCTCTCAGCTTTGGGAAAACCAAGGTACTCTACCAGCCTTCACCTGCACAAACTACACTTTGTACTCCATAAATCACCATCAGTGTAGAACCCCTGGAAAATGTGGACCATTTTCCATACCTTGGCAGCCACCTCTCCCAAACAGCCAGCATTGACACAGAAATTTAGTACAGGACCTGCTGTGCCAGCACATCTTTTGGAAGATTACTCAAATGAGCCTTCAATGATAGGGATCTACAAACAGGTACCAAGATCTTGGTTTACAAGGTAGTTTGTTATCCCAATGCTTCTCTATCAGTGGGAGACCTGGGTAATCTACAGATGTCATCTCAAGTGGCTGAAGTGGTTCCAACAGCGCTGTCTCAGGAGGATTCAGAGGATCAGCTGGGAAGACTGATGCACTAACATCAGTGTTCTCTCTGCAGCCAACATCAGCAGTATAGAAGCGCAGGTCATGAAACACCAGCTCCACTGGGTTGGCTACATATATATGCCTGACATTCATCTCCTGAAGCAAGTACACTTCTCTCAGTTAAGTCAGGGAAGAATGGCTCACGGAGGGCAGCAGAAGTGTTTCAAAGACATGCCTTCCTTTTTAAAATGTACTTTTGGTATCAACCCAACCCAGATGTGCTCATCAGACAGAGAAGCGACAAAAAGGGAAAGAAAGGACACCACACTCCTCCAACATCTAATGTCTCCCTCAAGATTATACCTGTCATTTCTGCGGGAAAATCTGCAGGGCAAGAATTGGACTCCTCAGCCACTTAAAAACTCCCCAATAACGCCCCCTTTGGCAGACATCCTCACATCAAGGGCTAGCCAAAGAGATATATTTCAAAGTACCTCTCTAGGGCTTGGTACATTTGCAATTTATGCAAAAATTGTGCTTTGTATTAGAATTCTTCCTCTTTTTTTAAACTATTTTATTCCATCTCAGGCATTGTATCTTGCCCTTTCATTTATCTGTATCTTTTTATTTGAAACAATTTCTTCATTTAGTATTTGCCTCCCTTGCAACTCCTGAAAGAAATAAAATTAAGATTCATTGTTGTATTTTCTTTTGAAATATTTTCCCTTTGTTTGCTGGGCTGTATAAATATTAACTGACACTGAGCACTGTCTTAGGCTCTGAAGTCATGTTAAAGAAAAGGGTCAGAGCTTGGTTCATGCTAGGATTTATTCAATCCACTTCCTGTTTTTGACAAATCAGATGTAGTCATCAGATTAAAAGTGGCTTCTTCTGACTTTATGACTTGACCTTAGTTTGTTTGCACAGTTATCTAATCACTGTTTCTTTCTGCTCAGATGATAGTCCACTTTAGGATGTAGAAACATCTACTTGTATCAACTCAAAACTTTTTCTGACCTTCCCATGAGACAGAGGTACAGGGCTTATAAAAATTGAGAACTCTGTAATTCTAAATAACAAACACTTCTTGTTTTGTGTGATTTTTAAAGGATACTCTTGTTTTAAATCCCTTATTAAAAGTACAGAATAACTTCTTTAAATCTCATTTGACTAATCCTGAAACCCAGAATTCTCACCAAAATCTGGAGCAGTCTTGCCTCAAAGATTTGAGTGCTGGAAAAAAGGGCTTATATTAAAACGTCCTACCACAGTGAATTTGCTATTACATTATAAATAACCCCAGATCCTTTATTGAGGTACTCCTTCGTAGGCAGTCATTTCCCATTTTGTATTTGTGCAGCTGATTTTTCCTTCTGAAGTGTAGTATTTCACATTTCATTGAATTTCATCATATTTCTCCCATTTATCATGATTATTTTGAATTCTTATCCTGTCTTCCCAAGTGCTGGTAAGTGTGCTCAGTGTGGTATCATCTGCAAACATTATAAGTGCATGCTGTACACCACTATCCAAATCATTTATGAAAATATTGATCCAAAAGAGATCCCAGCAGGACTCCTTCCAGCTTGACTGTGTACCATTGGTAATTACTCCTTGAGGAGGCATTTCTAACTAATTGTGCCTCAACTTACAGTAGGTTTACCTAGACTGTATATTTCCTCTAGTTAAGAAGGTCATGTGAGACAGTAACAAAAGCCTTACTAAAGTCAAGATAGATCACATCTACTGCTTCCCCCTTGGGAAGGCGGAAGGCTTGTTATCCTGTCAGAGAAGCATGTTAGATTCATTTGACATGATTTGTTCTTGATAAATCCATGCTGACCACTACTTCTGATCTTAGTGGCTTCTAGGTCCTTACAAATTGATTGTTTTGATTACTTGCTCCATTATCTTTCTGGGTACTGAAGTTAAGCTGACTGTCCTATAATTCCCTGGGTTGTCCTTATTGCCTTTTTTATATAGGTACTTGTGATGGGTTCCCCCTGTAGTGCCAGTTGAAACTGGGGTACCACTGAGCCTACCTGGGCTCCCTTCACACTGTAGTGCTGAGGTAAGTCAGCCAAGCCCTCCTTCAGGCTTCAGACTGCACTTTGTCAGCACACATGCCCAGCTGCAGCTTTACACATTGATGCTGAGATCAGCTCTGAATGGGAAGACTCTACTAAGGATTGCCCAGTACTCAAGTGCACCCCGCCCCAATCTTGCAGTGCTCAGAGAATTATACAGCGTAAGCTTCTGACCTTTACTCTCTCCCTAAATGTGGAGAGAGAGGCAAGAGCTTTTTGCTCCGTGGTTATGAATTCCACACTCTGGGTTTTAGACAAAACAAAAACGAGTTTATTAACTACAAAAGACAGATTTTTGTGATTATAAGGGAAAGCAGACAGACCAAAGCAGATTACCCGCAAATAAAACAAAAATGCAATCTAAGCTTAAGATACTAAAGAAACTGGTTACAAGTAATAATTTCTCACCCTAAACATTGTTTTAGGCAGATTGCAGAGATTCTTGAAGGCCAGCTGCACTTGGCTATAGCTTAAACCTTCGGATATTTCATTCACAAGCTAGACAGCCTCCAGCCTGGGCTAAGTCATTATTCCCTTATTAAGTCTGTTTCTTAGATGTTTACAGCAGCCATCTTGGGTGGGAATGCAGTGAAGAACGAACCACAGATTATGTCACTCCCCTGCCTTAAATAGGTTTTGCATATGGCAGGTAGCCTTTGTCTTCCAGAATGATTCCCATCCCCAGCCAGTGGAAAAATACTAATATTATTATTGTGTCCAGTATAGGTGACTCGATCACATGACGCTGAAGCCATAACTCAGTCTGTTTGCCATGTCTTCGGGAAGCCTTTCCTGGAAGAAGATTAGCATTTTCTAAGACCTATTGTTCTTCCTACTGGCCCTTTCCACCAGCAATTTAGATTGATTACATTCTGTCTAGTGGGCATTCCCCAAGTGTGAACATGTTTGTAATAGATGCATAGACAATATTCCTAACTTTAGATACAAAAATGATACATGCATACAAATATAATCTTATTCAGTAAATCATAACTTTTCCAATATCTCACATGTCTTTTCTTTCACAAAATACATCATAATTATGCTATACTCATTCTTCATATTAATATTATTATGATATATGAGGCATAATGCCACAATACTAATTTGTCCTTTCCTTGTCTTCTGGGTCATCTCCCATCCTCCATGAGTTCTGAAAGGTTCTTGCTAATGGCTCGGTTTCCTGCAGCTGGTTCCTGAAGTATTCTAGGATGTATTTTGTCAGGCTCTGCTGACTTGAAGATATTTAACTTGTCTAAGGAATTCTTTTCCTATTATAGCCTCAACCCCTACCCCATTCAAACTGACTTTTGCCTTGTTCATAATCTAATCACTGCTAACTCTTTTTCTGGTAAATAAGACAAGGAAGACGTTGTAGCACCTTAGAGACTAACCAGTTTATTTCAGCATAAGCTTTCGTGGGCTATAGCCCACAAAAATGGCATTTAACGTTTCAGCCATTGCTGCATTTTCTGTTATTGCCTTTCCTTCCTTATTTTGCTGTCTTTCCTCCTACCATTCCTTTGAAACATGAACTTTATCCTATTATGATCACTTTCATCCAAGCTGCCTTCCACCTTCAAATTCTCAAGCTGCACTTCCCTATCAGAATCAAATCTAGAATGGCCTCTCCCCTAGTCACTTTCCCAGCTTCTGTAATAAAAAGTTTTCTCCAGTGCATTCCAAAAACTTGTTGGAAAATCTGTGCCCTGCTGTATTTTCCCAATAGATATTTGGGTAATTGCATTCCCCCATTGCCACTAAGTCCTGTATTTTGGATGATTATTAAGTTTTAAAAAGACCTCATATACCACTTCTTCTGGGTTAGGTGGTCTTAAGTAACCCCTACCATGACATTATCCATGTTGTATGGCTTTTTTAATTTACTGAGAGACGTACAATAGTTCTGCCTCCCACTTTTATCTCTACCTCAGTGCAAGTGTGTATATCTTTGATATACCAAACAACATCATCTTCCTTTTCCCCCAAGCTGTACCCTTCTATGCTAGTATTCCAGTCATGTGAAGCATCCCACCATGTCTGTGATGCTAATTGTGATTATTCACCAATATTTCTAGTTCTTCCTTTTATTTCCCCATACTTCTTGCATTAGTATATAGACATCTAAGATTTCTATAGTTCTATGGACCTCCATTGGAAGAGCAAAAATAACTCGTTAATTTCACTCTAATGCTGCCTGTCATTGCAAAAAATGCAAAGGTTGTAAAAAATTTGTTTTAGTGTGTATTCTTGATGCCCAGTGCACAAATTAATTCATTTTAGTGGTAACAGTAGTTTGTAATGCCAACAAATGTGAGGTGCTAAGGTCATTCAGCCATAATGGAACTGTCCTTTGACATTCCTTTGTTAGGCCTAATATTTTTTTTTGACTTACTCATTGATGAGTGAATAGATATGAATATATATAAATAGGATTAATCTTTTAAAGAATGTGCTAGTTTAACATGTACTGCAGTGGTTCAGGGATTTCTTAAAAAGGCAATGCAACTCAAGCTATCAAAATATCAGACCTGTGGAATAAAAACTTAACATATAAGTTCAATTTTAAAATGGAAAGTATTAGCATGTTGTGAAAAGGCTTCATTAGCAAAACACTGATAAATGTATATGTTTTGGGAGATCAGCCTTTTAGCTTACCTTTGAAAGTCTACCTATCAGCTGCTTAAGACATAAGGCTAACCTACCTTGAGAGCTCTCCCAGTAGGCAGCTGTCTCCTTAAGGATTACAGCCATTTGTTTTCCCAAGAGTCTTGGGTTCTGGTTCCAACTTTACTGCAGACTTACTGTGTGACTTTGGCTAGGTCATTTAAAGTCAGATCTTGACCTTGCTTATATGAAGCAGCTAAGGGTGAAGTGGCACTGGTCAAGTGGAAGCCTTGGAAAGACTATGGCTGCTGAACCTGACAAGGGCTCTGAAAACAGAATGCTGCTTAAAGAATGAGAAGCATGTTCTTACCCATTGCTGACTGCCAACAGGTTAGATGACTGGCTATCTCCCCCTGGAGCTGTGCAGTGCCTCTGGCAGGTGCATTAGCAATGCCCCAGTGACACTGAGAAGTGTCTCTTTTTTGTTCTGCTCAGGTGTGTCCTGAGAAGTAGAGGGAGAACAGAGGCTTCTTACACACTTTCCTTTTCTCTTTAGCCGTCAGGCAGGATTTCATCTTTAATATCTACCTGTTTTCTTCTGTAAAATGTGGGTAATTCATACCTCCTTCACAAATGGTTGTGAGAGTTAATTTGTTTGCATACTGCTTTGAGAAAAAGGCCCTGTAAATGCAGCATAATATTAATTATTTGTTTTTATGTCCTAAGATTGCATTACCGCAGAAAACCGAGCCTAGCAAAAAGGAGAATCTCATAAACCAATCTAGGAAGTCACCATACATTAAAGAGACAGGCAGATGTTCAGATTCAGAATCACAGAGCTCAGACTCAGGCCCTTTCATGACAATGATCGTTTAGTAAAACAAAACAACCACCCCACCCCAGGAAATTAAACTTTAGTGCTCAAAGTGAAATAGGGGTTGGAATGGAAGAATTCTAGTAAATATTTTCCTCCACCATCTGAAAGGAATCATTTATCCTATTGCCTGTGGTATTGGAAGAGTTTATTGAGGCTGACTGAGAACTGCAAAGTAAAAGTTGAAAATCTGAGCAAATATACACAGTCCAGATTGTTGTATCATTTTACCTCCTAAGATCTATAAAGCAGTCACTTTTGGGTCCAGAGATCAAGTCATTTTGTTAGTGATTTCTTGAAGAGCTGGCAGGCTGAAAAACTGAACCTAGTGAAGAAGAACGTGAGGCTTTAAGTTACAATTTTAAGACCATATGTTAGATACAAGTTCTTGAAAGTTGTGAGGGAATATGAGCAATACTAGTTTTAAAATGTACCAACAAAGACTCAAAGAAATGCATATTTCATATAGGAACACTGAAATCTCTTCTGCCATTAATATTCCAAAGGGATTTTTTGACGTCAATGGATCTTTTGGATCTAAGACTTTAAGAACTTCTTTTAATATAAACAAAGCTGCACAAATAAGTAGTTAAATCTCCTCTTTATAAGAAGTGCTTTTAATACACACAATGTTTGTATCTATCTTTCAAAATATATTGCATTAAATGTTTTAAAAACTGAAGGAAGAAGAGTTGGACTGGGAGGTGTTTTGCTCCTGATATTCCCCTTCAGTCAGCTCTTCGCAGTGACCATCCCTGAGCGGGCTCAGTCTATGAGGTTCATGGTATAAGGTCCTTCCATTTAAATGAGTTCTTCATTAAGATGAATGGAACAATTCCTACACCCTGCTTGAGATGTGTATGTTTTGATTCTCCCTTTTTTTAAAAAAAACTGCACATGGAATGTCAGAGGAATAATGCTGTCTCGTGATCCGTGTGTGCTAAAAGTAAACCTGTTCCTCCATACCATCTGCAACATCAGTGAATCTAGCCAATAGAACAACTGATACAAACTGCTCCTGAGGCTTGTATACAATGAAAAACACAACCAGAACAAAATTCTACCACTTTGGTTTGGCAAAAGCCCTGGAGATTCTTTGTAGTACAGATAGCAGTGTTCTGTTTAAGCAGAATATACCTTTTGCTCTGTATTTGATGACATTTTAAGCAGAGAAAATCTTTTTTGCTTCCTTCATCCCTGGTTGAATGTAATAAGCAGCAGAAAAAAGAAATGTACATCCATCTGGGAATTGTATAACAAACACTTTCCCTCATGTCTTTGACAGAAAATGCAGAAGCAATTGCCATTTGAAGTGAAACAATGATCACTTCAGCTAAGAATGTAATTAAGGTTACTCACAGCATTTATTTTATGCATAACAGTAACGGAATGGTCACATCTTCATATGACTGAGAATACTACATACGTTTTTCTCTCTTTATCCATACTTGAGATATGGAAAATGTGGTCTCTGATGGGTGGACTGTGATAAGAACATAAGAACGGCTGTACTGGGTCAGACCGGGTCCATCTAGCCCAGTATCCTGTCTACCGACAGTGGCCAATGCCAGGTGCCCCGGAGTGAGTGAACCTAACAGGTAATGATCAAGTGATCTCTCTCCTGCCATCCATCAACCCCCTCTGATAAACAGAGGCTAGGGACACCATTCCTTACCCGTCCTGGCTAATAGCCATTAATGGACTTAACCTCCATGAATTTATCTAGTTCTCTTTTAAACCCTGTTGTAGTCCTAGCCTTCACAGCCTCCTCAGGCAAGGAGTTCCACAGGTTGACTGTGCACTGTGTGAAGAAGAACTTCCTTTTATTTGTTTTAAATCTGCTGCCCACTAATTTCATTGGGTGGCCCCTAGTTCTTCTATTATGGGAACAAGTAAATAACTTTTCCTTATTCGCTTCCTCCACACCACTCATAATCTTATATACCTCTATCATATCCCCCCTTAGTCTCCTTTTTTCCAAGCTAAAAAGTCCTAGCCTCTTTAATCTTTCCTCATATGGGATCCGTTCCAATCCCCTAATCATTTTAGTTGCCCTTCTCTGAACTTTTTCTAATGCCAGTATATCCTTTTTGAGATGAGGAGACCACATTTGTACACAGTATTCAAGATGTGGGCGCACCATGGATTTGTATAAGGGCAATAAGATACTCTCCGTCTTATTCTCTATCCCTTTTTTAATGATTCCTAACATCCTGTTTGCTTTTTTGACTGCCGCTGCACACTGCATGGACATCTTCAGAGAACTATCCATGATGACTCCAAAATCTTTTTCCAGATTAGTTGTAGCTAAATTAGCCCCCATCATATTGTATGTATAGTTGGGGTTATTTTTTCCAAAGTGCATTACTTTATATTTATCCACATTAAATTTCATTTGCCATTTTGTTGCCCAATCATTTAGTTTTGTGAGATCTTTTTGAAGTTCTCCACAGTCTGCTCGGGTCTTAACTATTTTGAGCAGTTTAGTATCATCTGCAAACTTTGCCACCTCACTGTTTACCTCTTCCTCCAAATCACTGATGAATAAGTTGAATAGGATTGGTCCTAAGACTGACCCTTGGGGAAAGCCACTAGTTACCCCTCTCCATTCTGAAAATTTACCATTTATTCCTACCCTTTGTTCCCTGTCTTTTAACCAGTTCTCAATCCATGAAAGGATCTTCTCTTTTATCCCATGGGAACTTAATTTACATAAGACCCTTTGGTGAGGGACCTTGTCAAAGGCTTTCTGGAAGTCTAAGTACACTACATCCACTGGATCCCCCTTAATCCACATGTTTGTTGACCCCATCAAAGAACTCTAATAGATTAGTAAGACATGATTTCCCTTTACAGAAACCATGCTGACTTTTGCCCAACAATTTATGTTCTTCTATGTGCCTGACAATTTTATTTTTTACTATTGTTTCAACTAATTTGCCCGGTACAGACATTAGACTTACCGGTCTATAATTGCCGGGATAACCTCTAGAGCCCTTTTTAAGTATTGGCGTTACATTAGCTATCTTCCAGTCATTGGGTACAGAAGCCGATTTAAAGGACAGGTTAAAAACCCTAGTTAATAGTTCCGCAATTTCACATTTGAGTTCTTTCTGAACTCTTGGGTGAATGCCATTTGGTCCCGGTGATTTATTACAGTTAAATTGATCAATTAGTTCCAAAACCTCCTCTAGTGACACTTCAATCTGTGACAATTCCTCAGATTTGTCACCTACAAAAGACGGCTCAGGTTTGGGAATCTCCCTAACGTCAGCTGTGAAAACCGAATCAAAGAATTCATTTTGTTTCTCCGCAATGACTTTATCATCTTTAAGTGCTCCTTTTGTATCTCTATCATCCAGGGGCCCCACTGGTTGTTTAGTTGGCTTCCTGCTTCTGACGTATTTAAAAAACATTTTATTATTACCTTTTGAGTTTCTGGCTAGCTGTTCTTCAAATTCCATTTTGGCTTTTCTTATTACATTTTTACACTTAATTTGGCAGTGTTTATGCTCCTCTCTAGTTACCTCAATAGGATTTGACTTCCACTTTTTAAAAGATGCCTTTTTATCTCTCACTGCTTCTTTTACATGGTTTTTAAGCCATGGTGGCTCTTTTTTAGTTCTTTGACTTCGTTTTTTAATTGCTCAAGATGAGGGTTCTGGTGGGCTGTTGGATGAAGGCAATAAATTAACATTTGCCCAGAAAAACACAGAGCTCATGATTGCAGTTGAAGAGGATGACGAGGATGAGTCAAAGGTAAAAGGGCCTTTGGAGCATGTACTGACAGCCCCTGAAGCAGCTGCTGCATTTAACAAGTGTTTACTCTGGATGGAGAGTTAGGAGACTGACTACCTGTGCATTTTGCTCCTCTGAGATTGATGCATGCAGGTAGTGGAAGAATTAAATAGCACTAAAAAGCAGATTTCTATAACAGAGTGCTTCAAAGTATTGTAGCTGATGACTGTGAGCAGCTATGATTCTGTATTTAGTGTGCTTTGTGCAAGCTAGCATTCTCTAATATCTTGATTTGTTCATGTTTGCCTATTTTAAAATAAACCTACATTCTTTTAATAAAATACAGTAAGTGATGGTCTTGCTTCTGTTTCCCTGGCTGCTTATTCACTGCCCTCTCAATTATACAAACTCACAATTATCTGAAAAAAAAAATCCATCCTCCATGCTATTTGCATGAGTGAGAGTGTACTGTATTTCAATAACCAATTACAGTTTGTGACATCAAAGGACAGATAAGGTGAGAGGGAAGGAAAAAGTTGAATAATTATAGGGCCCTGAATAGAAAGAAAACTGACTTTCATCAGCATATTTTTAGAGTGTATGGTATTGTTCCAACTTTGTACTGTAGCTGTATGAATGGAGGTCAAGTAATCAAATCTTAAGCTGATAAGCTTGCAATTAATGTTCTGTTGCTTTACAGTGAGGGCAAGCATGATTATAATGTATTAATATTCATTATTTCACCAATGTTTTCATTCATCTCATAGATTTCTGTTGTCATCTTTGTGAATGAAAACTACATACACCCCCAAATTAAATCTGGGGAAACCTCCTGAATTGCATAAATAGAGCATATTTTTTTCAGCAAAATGTTTGGCGCTTATCCATATTCATCGGATTATCCCCTTAAGTGAGAGACAGCACCAGATGCCATGTGAAGCTGTTATGTAACTAGTTTGTGGATACCTTTTCTCCTTGCCTCTAGATAAAAAGGGAGTAGAAATATCTGCTAGCTATGGCATGCTGCTCAATCACCTGCCACTGATTGGGAACTCCTGTAATCTGTATTAAAGAGAAATTGACCTGATTAATAGCATGGATAAATATTTTAAAAACAATAAATAGACACCTTAATTTTGAAAGGAAAATAGCTGATAGTGTTGTAGTACTTCCAGTCTCGAGAAATATTTCTGTATATCTCTTAATAAGTATTGAAATTTTACTGAAACATTCTGGTCAGAAGTAACAAGTTCTGTTCTGCATCACAGAATAAAGCAATAGGATATAGCAAAGGATAGGAAAGATCCCAAATGTCATGGCTGTGTGATGAATCTGTCCTTTTATGGGTACCAAGGGAGCACCTCAGAACTTATTTCTGAGCATGTGCAGTGAAGAACTGGAGAACAGGAAATTAGCTCAGAGAGCTCTTCCTGTTTGCTTAGGTTTTGAGATGGGGGTGGTGCTTGTGTTCATTTTAAATAAATGTTGATTGGCTTAAATTCAAGATCCCCTTTCTACAGTTGCCTTCCTTCAGTTTCTTTTCTCAGTAATCTGTTCTCACAGACAAATGAATGTCCCAGGCATTGCAGCTGCATCATACTGATTACTGCCCCAGAAATATGTAGAAGCCTCACTGCATGTAGCTCATGAGATCAAAGAGCCCTGGCTTATGGTGCTTGTTGGGACAGGGGAGTGGCAGAATCAGTTATCTGTTTTTCTATATGGTATATGCCTCACAACTGTTAATGGATTCCTAAGTGGTAATATGCTCAGTAATTTAGGGCTGGCAGTGTGGCCTAGTGAATAGGACACTAGTATGGAATTTAGGAGATCTGAGTTCAATTCATGGGTTTAACATCACTTTGCTAAATGACCATAGATAAGTTATTTCTCTGTTTCAGTTTTGCCATCTGTAAAATCCTTTATCAGATTAGAACAAATGTATGTTAGGGATGGTCTATGCGTACTTGGTCCTACCTCAGCTGTGGGGAGACTACTGACCTCTGCAAGTCCCTTCCAGCCTTACATTTCTGCGATTTAGAACTGGTTAAATTCTTTTTTGATGGAACAATTTAATTGAAACATTTTGCAGGAACAGATCAATTTCAACAAATTTTTAGATTGTTTATAAATTTTTCCATCTAAATCAAAATGGTTGTTTTGACTTTCTCTATTTTGATATATTTTGTATTACAATTTTAATCTAGTATTAATAGATATTAGATTTAATAATTATTTTACTTTATTTTGACATTGTCAAATGTCAGTGTTTCATATGACAATTTGACATCTGTCAAAAACGAAATGTTTCAATGAGTTTTTTCAGTGTTTCAGAATTGTGGGGGGGGGGAGCATGTTTTTGTTTTACCATTTGCTTTCCACATTTTTTGACTCTTCATCCCAATTCAGGCCAAAACCAAATTTTGAAATGTTGGATTTTTCCCATGGGATTGAAATTGCATTTTCCGAGTACCTCTGTTAATGATCCTCTGCCCAGCATTAACTTCTCCATGTTTGTATGTGTGCAGGCATAGATGTTGGGGAGATGCCCAATGGCAACAAGGATTCCTTAGGTGGTGTTTCTCTGGGGTAGATGAGAGAGAGAGAGACCATGTGCCTCCCCAGGGTTTAGGATGTGCAAGGGTGGTTCCAGGGGATTTAAGGTTTTACCATCTTGAGTCCTAAATCACATCCTTTGAGGCTAGTATTAATAGGAAATGCCATGTGATGAATCTCATGGGACTTCTTACATACTTTCCCATCTTCTAGGGGCATATCCCTGGAAGAGAATGATGTGATCCATAGTTTGTGACAAAGGAAACGCTATCCTCAGATGAAATGATGAATGGCTGAATTTGTAATAAAAGATGAATATATATTTTATATTGAAACTCATGGAGACAAAAAACAAATGACTTTCACAGTAGCTGTGGTAGTGTTCTCTCAGTGAAGGTGTTGAGTGGTAGAAAGGCTTGTTCATCCAAACTCTTCTCTAGAATTAGTATCCTCTAGTTCTTAATTAGAGAATGGAATCTCCAGCTGCTTTGTCAAGATCATGTTCACTTGCATTATACTGACAGTTTTAGAGCAAAAAGGCCAAAATGCTTAAACTCTTTCTGAGGGCTTTGACAAGTCTACACCCTTCATTGTTCAAGCAGTGTTAGGATGAGCTTAGGCCCAAGCCTGTTGGCAGAAGGCATGTGAAAAGCTATGTGTATCATAAGTTTCACTTATTATAGCACACACAATGCCCGCACAGCTGAAATGTGCCAGGGTCTGACTGATGCTCAGAAACTCACTCACTGTTGGGGATCAATCTAATCATCACCCTCTCACATCTCTACTTGTGGTTGATGGTGGCTGAGTTTCTCTGGGATAATCTATATAGAAGTGACTTTGTGTTCAGATCCACTTTCAGGCCTGTACAAAGCATTAAGCTAGCTGTTGTCTGAGATAACACTTTCAAGTAAGAACAGTTTGCCCTCAATCGGCTGCTTATGGTGCAGTTGATTAAAGGATAGTAATGATCCAACCAAGTGAATGGATGGATTGATTTTTTAGGATTCATTCATTATTTTGGTGGTGTAATTTTCAATGGCTGTTGAGGACCTATGCCTTCACCCAAGAATATTCCTGTTCAGAGTCCAGAAAAGATCACTTTGGGCACTCTTCAATATGCACTTGAAATAACTGGAGAATTTGTAATGGCATGGCTTGAACTATCGCTCTACACATGTGAAGAGGGATCTAAGCATGGTGACAACATTGTCTTGTTGTGTGCCTCAAATTGCAGTATTAATACATGAGAAGGAACTATTTCTTGTGTGATGGGGGAAAGGTCTAGAAGATCTTGCCTGTTTATAGGGTCTCTTCATAGGTAATTTATCAGGCTGTTGGACAGCATGCACAACTTTGGAGGATACTTTTGACCATGAGGTGAATGTGGAAGAGCAAGTCTCAGCATGGGCCAAAAGTGTGTTTCAATATCTGCACATTTCAGAAATGTAATGCTCCCTTCAGGATGCCGCTTGGGCAGGAAGAATGACGAATCTATATCCTGGAGACAGCATCAACTTTGTCTCACTTAGTACTGCCTTTAAAAACTACTCCTAGATTGTAGCAATTGTGGAACATAGCAGCATGAGTGACTAAGGACCTTTGCACATAACTGAGTGAATGTTAGCTCTCTCTACATTGCACTTGCATAGGGTTATGCAGTACATGAATATCCTACTCTCACTAGTGGTATATAAAATCTTAAATAATATAGGATCAGACTACTCTGCAATTGTCATTGATGGGTGCTAGGCTGTGTGCATTCTGGTTATTTCAGTACATGTACAGTTCTTTGCCAACATTAAATAAGTAGCATTCTAATTCTGTGTGTGGTGGATGAGTTTTACAAATGTCAAGTTGGCTGAATGGCAGAGAATTAGGCTCAACTAACAGTAGGCGGCTGAGAGGGAGCTTGCAGTGAATCTAGTACTAGCTCCAGCCTGGGTGACACAGACTAATTTGGGGTCCTCTTAAAAACCTTGGAATCATTGGCCATGAGAACGGTCATTCTGGGTCAGACCAGAAGGTCCCTCTAGCCCAGTATTCTGTCTTCTGACAGTGACCAATGCCAGGTGCCCCAGAGGGAATGAACGGAACAGGTAATCTTCAAGTGATCCATGCCCTGTCACACATTCCAGCTTCTGACAAACAGAGGCTAGGGACACCATCCCTGCCCATCCTGGTTAACAGCCATTGATGGACCTATCCTCCATGAATTTATCTAGCTCTTTTTTGAGCTATCATTTTCATGGTCCACAAAGGCCATCTCTGACCTTTAGGAAAAATCGGCGACCAGCTCTCACAGCTACCAACTAGTTTGTATTGATTTATATTTTCAAGCCTGTCTTTGCAAGAGGAAGAGGGCTAAACGTTTCTTGTTTGTTTTTTTTTAAATGAGAGATTGTCCTTTATATTCTTGGTCCCCCAAAATAAAGACCTGTGGTTTGAGGGCTTTGTGAAGTCCAAACACAGTGTTAGGAAGTTTGCCCCTTAGAATTCACAGGATAATAGTGAGATGATAAAAGCAACACACATGCTATGTGGGTGTTTAGAAAACCAATTAAAAATCTGTTTTGAGTCTTACCAACAGGGCCAGTTATAGCTTTTTTGCTGCCTCAAGCCCCGCCGAAAAAAGACCGGGGGTGGCTGCACTGCCAAAGCTAAAGAAATGGGCTGCCAGATTGTGCCGCCCAAAGAATGGCCAGAATGCCACCCCTTAGAATGTGCTGCCCCAAGCATGTGCTTCCTTATTTGTTGCTTGGAGCTGGCCCTGATTACCAACAAATTTAATGCATTATGTATATCAAGTTTGGATGCTGCTGCATGGTAGAATAAGAGAGGAGTATATCAAGACAGAATTGGCGCTTCTAAAGTATATAGCTATTTATAGGAAAGATTTATTTCTTGAGGTACATAAAGTAAACTACTGAATATATGTTGGAGAAAGTAAAAACAGTCACTAATGCCTTGATCTTGCACAGACTTGCATACAGACAATATTATATGCATGTGAGTAGTCTGATTAACTTCAAATGGATTACTCACAGATGAAAGTTGAACATATCATAAGACTTTTTTAGACCATTACGTGGAAATAGAAATATAAATCCTATCGTGATGCTTGCAAATGCTGGTCAGTGAATTACAGTAAATTCTTCCTGAATTCAACTACTTATTTAGGTGAACTTCTTTAATGTACTATATGAAATGTTTTTCTCCATGGCACAGTAACGTATTTTCAAATTTATTTAGAAATTCCACACTGATTCTACACGTGGTTTTAAGCACAAGAAGGTCAATTTTACATTTGAATCTAGATTATGGTTTATTCTATTATTGGATTTCTTGTGCCTTCCTCTAAGCATCTAGTACTGGCCACTGTAGGGGAAGTGAATACTGAATTAGTTGAAACTCTTCTCTGATCCGTTACAGCAACTACTGTATTCTTTTCAAAAACCTCTGATGCAGAAAAGAGAGGGAGCATACATCTCCTCATTCAGAACATTTGATTTTGCTGGGTTTTGGAAGGTTCTGTTGGTTGTGGGGCTTCAGAGTTGGAAGAGGATATTGTGATCCATTCAGCACTAGGAGCTCTAAGAGCAGTGACAGCACTATATGATGTTCTGAATTCCCGGGAAAAGTCTAGCACAGGGAGACAGAAGACTCAGTTTGTTAGGAAGCATAAAGATTGGGTATCCCACGTATTAAATACAGTAAATTTTATCTAGTTTATTTTTTAAGCGAACTGTCTTTGAAGTGTAAAACATTAAGGACAACTTTTTTGAAAACCATTAAATTTAAGGGACAAATTCTATTCTGAGGTACATCCTAGGAAAATAGGATTCTACCAGGTGAAGTGAGCAACTAATTTGGGCCTAAATGCTTGGTTCACTGGTATGTTGTGTCATCATTCCAACTCTTAGGATCTATATTTTGGGGAGGCATGCAGGAGTCGGGGGACAATTCATAATGTGTCCACTGATGTGGATTCATAATGTGTCCACTGATGACACATTAGAATAGGCAATCCTAAAGTCCCTCTCAGTTTATTTTATTTTGCTCAAAGCCCTGAAAATGTTGTTAAAAAGGGACATTTGCAACCTGTTTTGAAGGTCACTAGCATATGACCAAGAATTAATATGATTAACACATGCACATTAGTAAGTGGACTATACAGGAAACTGAGATTTGAGGCTGTTGGGTTTTTTAAAGCCGTAAACTCCTACATCTCAGTTAAATGATGATTTTCACTTTACAGATTCTAGTTAATTCTGTATTCTTCCTGTAATTTTCTCCCAAACGATAAGATGCTGAGCACAACTGTGAGCAGCACCACCTGCCGATCAGCTTGAGCCATACGTGGACTGGCTATGGTAGGGAAAAAATAAGCCCAGCATTGAGTACTTCTTGGCTCGAGAAGCCTTGTAGGAACTATTAAAAAGAAGAGTGTATTGTTTTGCTTCTGTAAGGCAAAACATATTTAGCCTGTCACTAGTCCAGGAAACTTGATGAACAAGGTGAATAAATTCATGCAAAAAAGGCTTAGTATAAAAAACAAGACTGCAGTCAAGATCACTAAAATGTAGGAAAAGCAAAAATTAAAGGTCCAGGAGCAATATTAATTCTGCTGTGTTTCTCTTCCTGTATTTATCGTATATATTTAATGATAAACAATTAACTTAGGTACTCATTTTGATAAGAAAATCAGGAGTATAAGGCACCGTTTAACTCAGCTGAGTTAATATTGTTAGAACCTTTCTATCTTCTTTTGCTGATAATGAATTTTAAACAGTGCAGCCGACAGAGCTGCACAAGCTTCTTTTTTGCTCTAGAATTAGTGAGCTAGCTGTGCCAGGTTCATGATGGAGCTTGAGAGCTCTTTGAACTAATTCATTTCATAACCCACAGAGGTTGAGGGATGTGGGAGAGTTTGGTAGCTAGTTATATGTGAGGCTGAGGTTTTGTGGATGGCTTTGGCAGCTGTGGTGAGAGTTTGAATCAGGGCTCTTGTCATAGAATTAAAGGATTTGACAGCTGAAGGAGTCAGTAGGTGAGGATGAATGTTTCTGGGCCACCCATATGAAAAGAGCAGAACCTCGTGTCTTCTCTGATTTATGTAGGGCCAGATGTACAGTTCAGTCCTGAATTTCCTGGGAGGCATGGAAGGGTAGTGAGAAGAGTAATAAGAATTCATCCTGTGATACCTCTAGTATAGGCATAAGAGTTCTCTGTGAAACATTGTTACATCTCTACCAACTGTTCTGCATGTTACCGTTTCTGCAGAGATGGGTGATAAGATACTGCATTTATTGAAGTAATGGGTATTTCACTGATTCTTAAACATTTAAGTGCACAGCATTCTTTCCCCATTTTATGGTTCTCTAACAAGTTTTTGGAATGATGTGTCTACTTTCTAGACAGGGTCGGTGTAACCACTAGGCAGCTTCTAGGGCGCCAAAATTTGGGGGCCCCAAGAATCGCTTGGCTGGGGAGCAGCAGCTGAGCCCTGTGTTTCGCTGAGGCGGGCAACAGAGCTTGAGGGCTCTGTGCCCATGTCCCCGCGGATAGGGATGGCTGCAGAGGATGTGGCTGAGCCCGGATCGCCCTCTGACTCGGGGTGGGGGTGGAAGTGGGGTGCAAGGTGGAAGTTTTGCCTGGGGCACAAAATATCCTTGCACCGGCCCTGTTTCTAGAGAGATTTTCTGCTCGTGCTTGAATAATGGCTATAGAAATATCACATAATCTCTGCTGGTTTGTATGTATTTTGTAGCGGTTAATTTCATTACTTCAATAATTACTTACAGTGACATTAATTTAACCCTTAATTCTAGTAGTGTGTCTGACCCTCCATTAGAATTAATGTGCCAATTTGAAAGATCCTCATAGCAGAGTAAAAGTAATAGTGACTATTT
Organism: Dermatemys mawii; assembly: GCA_007922305.1. Lineage (NCBI taxonomy): Eukaryota > Metazoa > Chordata > Testudines > Dermatemydidae > Dermatemys > Dermatemys mawii. The sequence continues at coordinate 34,191,520 of ML677350.1, read as the reverse complement.
CACTGAAAACCATTGTAACTGTGTGCAAAGTGTATTTTGGAAGGAGCTGTTGATGATGTGACTTTTAGGTATGAAATTGAAGTGAGTATTTTTTTTATAGTACAAGTAATGAAAGTTCACTTTTTTTAAAATCTGAAACTCCCTTGGACTTAAGTGGGACTTTTGGATGTCCAGAATACTGAATTCAGCTGAAGCAGGAGAAAAGGATAATTAAATTACATGATACAGAGTGATTTTTTGATGACAAACATTAGATAAATCAGTATTTGCAGTGTAGCGTCTCTTTGACATGTCATTAAACACTTCTGTTTTTTATTACAGATTTCTACTGGTGCTGATTTGTTTAATTTTCAGTGTACTCTCTACTATAGAACATTATTCAGAATTTGCCACAGGGACTCTTTTCTGGATGGTAAGTGTACTCCTTTTTTGTAAAATATAATTGTTGTTGTTTTTGTAAGCTGAAAAACAAGGAAAGGAAGTAGAGAAATCTATTGGCAGTCCATTAGCAAGACAAGGGAATTTAAAATACTAGCTGCAGCTTCTTATGGAAAAGTAAGATAGAACTTAAGGATGAAATAAAGATATTTAGAAATTCTATAAATCTACAGAATCCAAGTATTCATAGTGCAGCAGTGTTCATTTTTTAAAATATTTTTAGTGCAGAAAACACAATGATGATCATCTAGTCTGACTTGCTTAACCCAAAATACACAAATTCACTTAGTGATTCTTATTTTAAGCCCATAACTTTTGAGCTAAAACATATCAAGATATGCAGTGTTTAATGGGTTGTCCTACCTCCAGGAAAATACTACTTATTGCATACTTTTTTGCACCTGAAAGTACAAATTGCTAAATGATTATGATCTTCAGCAATATTTGAGTCTCAATGGTAAGTATTATCTGGCACAATGATTTAGAAATACCTAGGTTGAGCATTAAACTTTATCAGAGACAGAGAAATCACACCAATGCCTCTCATAGTTTAGGGCAGAATTTTAACAGAGAATACTACAAGCCTGTTCCACACTTCTCCCATATGTCACTGCTGTATATTTCAGATTTTAGGCCAAATAAATTTTGTGTCTGTCAGCACTTTTGACTGTTACTAATCTACTAATGTCTCAGGCTTTTCTTGGGGAACATATCAAGCAGCATACTTAATATTTTGCAAAAGGACATTGTTATATGCGTTCTTAGCAATAGAGTCCTGGATCTCACTGTTGTCACTGCCAATAGGGGGTGACAATTAGAACTTGCTGTGGTGAGGAACATCTCTCCATTTAGAATTGGACTGAGGTCACTAACTCATTTCACAATGGCCACTATACAACGCTCAGATGGTAATAGTGTTTAGTTACCACCAGTCTGAGGCTAGCTTTGAATTACTGATATTCAGATGAGAGGTTACTGAACACCAAAGCATACAGTGTCCTCTAGTTTTATAAGCACAAGGTGACTAGTATGTGCACAGCAATTACCATAAAAAGTTGTTACAATATGTAAAATTTTGAAGAATGTTATTTTTGAAGCTGGTGGGAAGTAAAATGGGGGGAAACGTGTGTGTATAGGGATTCCAGAGAATGCCCCTTCTCGCGTCACCTAAAGAAAAGTTAATAATGGGAATATTTGATGAAACAACCTTTACTGAAGTGATGTGAAGTGCACCATGATAATACATAACATCTACATCAGTGTTTTTTAACCTGTGATCCATAGGCTCGGGGAGGTCTGCAGACTATGCTTAAGATTTCAAATGGAGGTATGGACCCCTTTGGGAAATATTTAGGGGTCTGCAGATGAAAAAACGTTGAAAATCACTAGTGTAAATTTACAGCAACTCAGATAATAGAATCATAGAATATCAGGGTTGGAAGAGATCTCAGAAGTTCATCTAGTGCAACGCCCTGCTCCAAGCAGCACCAACCCCAACTAAATCATCCCACCCTGGCCTTAACAACCTCTAAGAATGAAGATTCCACCACCTCCCTAGGTAACCCATTCCAGTGCTTCATAACCCTCTTAGTGAAATAGTTTTTCCTAATATCCAACCTGTATCTGCTGACCTCAGTGTGTAGCATCACAAGAGCTATTTTGATTTTTTTTAAATGGTTATTTCCTTGTGTGATGGATTTTCGCTTTACAGCTGGCTTGAGACTCAAAGCTAGGTACCCATTTAGTTCACTAGAATCAGAGGGGTAGCCGTGTTAGTCTGGAATTGCAGAAGTGACAAAGAGTCCTGTGGCACCTTAAAGACTAACTAAAGTATTAGAGCATAAGCTTTTGTGAGCTAATATCCACTTCGTTGGATGCATGCAGTGGAAGTCACTGCATGCATCCAACGAAGTGGGTATTAGCCCACAAAAGCTTATGCTCTAATACTTTAGTTAGTCTTTAAGGTGCTACAGGACTCTTTGTCACATTTACTTCACTGGAGCTTAAACTTCATTAGTGCATGCCAGGCTTCACACGTGATTGACTAAAACCATCATTAGGTTCCCAGGGTTATTTTTAAGCATTTTTCTAATGATAATGCTGTAGCAAATGTTACTTGGCTTTGCTCAGAGTCAAACAAAGTGCAGTTTTGTTGGTCATATGCAACCCTTTAAAACCCTTATAAATAAATACATACTGTAACGGTAAGTTATATTGTGTCAGAACCTGACATGGTAATACTGAGAGGTGGTCAGTGTTGACCTCTGTTCTTAGACTGGTTACGTGTGTATGTTTATATATTGTGATGGGGCAAGACCAGATGGCTATAGGAAAGTGCTGAAGAACAGATATGTGAGTCTCAGGCTAACAAATCCCTGGTACCACTGGAACCTTGTAGAAATCAGTAGAAACAGCTAGCCTGATTGAGACACCTGAAGACAATCAGGGACTGGCTGAAACCAGTTAAAAGCCTTCCAGTTTGTCAGGTGGGCTGTGGGTGTCAGGAGCTGTGGGAGGAAGTTGTGCTGTTGGTAAGACTGAGCGGTGGACAACATGTTGTATGCAAGGAAGGAGGCCCTGAGGTAAGAGTGAAGTGGAGTTTGAAGAAGCGGGGACTGCTGTGGGGAAGTAGCCCAGGGAATTGTTTTGTGGATAAAAGTTCAGCCATCTTAGCTGATACTGTTAGGGTCCCTGGGCTGGAGCCCGGAGTAGAGGGTGGGCCTGAGCTCTCCCCTTTCTGCCTTCCCTAATTAGTCTCTGATTAGGAGACAATAGAGACTGTGCCAGGAAGGATAGCTTCTCCTCACTGGCTTATGATGAAAATGGCTCAATAGGCTGTGACCTTGCCTCTAGAGAGAGAAGGGCTACGTGGAAGGTCACAGTGAGCCTCTGAGGCTAGTGAAATCTACCAGAAAACGCAGGATCCACAAAGATAAGGACAGAGCTTTGTCACAATATAATATTTTTTAGTGAAACTAGTGCTTGTGGAAAAACTGCCAGATTAACATTCCTAGGGAGTTCAAATCCTGTGTGGTTTTTTTGTTTTTGTTTTCTTCCCTACCAAACCGATACAGCATGGACAGTGGCAGTACTAAGACAGTCTCTATGCCAATCTGTCAAAGTGTTGCAACCCTGAGCTGAAAAGTCCATCTCTCTGGGACATGAATAGTATCACTTCCATGCCGTTGAATCCTTCACTTCCCTGCTTAATTTACCTGACAAAGAGGCTAGCTGTGGTATTAGCTATTTATATGGCTACTTGTGCAGGATAGTAGCAGATCACTCTCTTTCTGAAGAGGAGACTGCATACAGTAGATAACACTGGGGAAGATTCATTTAACTGTAACTTATGGAAGGTTGTGTTGTGCTCCACATTAAGAGTGAGCTAGATGATGATAGAACATACTTTTGGTGTCTTTCTGTTCAAGGTTTGCATTTACTTCTACTGAAATAGCCCTTATTAAATTAGATTACAACACTGAAGTTGTAAGACTTACCATTTCCAAGTTGGTGACACCTGCAATGGGAATTCTATACAACACACATTCAGATCCAAATGTGGCTTCCTTTTGAGGGGTTAAGATGATGGCCAAAATTCAACAACATTATCCTTAATGGAATTTTACCAGGGACAAATTTGGCCCCTTATGCATAGCACTTAGTGGGTATGCATTAATGGATATTTTAACATTATCCCTGCCTTTTCAAAGCTTATGAAAAGAACAGTAAAAACCCATTAGGCTATAAAACTCAGCACTGTATTCTCTTGTTGTGTGAAATCCACTGGCATTAGGCAAATTATGTGCATGTGTCATAGGGAGATTACAACACTGCTATAACTTTTAAAAGGAAAGTTTTTGTGAAGAGGGGGCTAAAAAGGCATCTGAGAGTCACTAAAATTGTCAGAGGTTTCAAATAAAAGCCGCTGAAACTATTTTAACCTAATTATGGGGGGAAATAATGTTCCTCTGCTTATGACACTTGTGTCAAATTGCTCCTATAGCAAGTATTCAAAGTTGAATATAAAGTTATATCTTCAAAGATGACAGGGTAATATCTGAAAAAAACTGTCAATGTGTTTTAAATAATTTCATCATACAAGCTGATTGGCATGGCTCAGAGAATATAGTACAGTAATAGATCTACTTGTGGTGGTTGCTTGGGCTTGAAGTGAGAATCTGCTCTTTTGTAGTCAGGAAAAGTCAGGTACATGCCATAATTTTCAGTCCGATTAACAACATAGTAACTTCACTTCTGTGGCTTGGGGACTGATGAGATGCTTGTCTTGAGCTTCCATTTGCTGCCAGTTAAGGGAGATGTGCACTCTCTTTCTTTTAAAGAAGCTGTTTTCCAAACAACAAATATGATGCATATTTATGTCACTTAGCTGTTATGAGCTTGTTACCAGCTTGATGAGATAATTTAGCTTGTGGTCAGACTATGCAAAATAAATTGTAAGACCTTAGCTGTTGATTCTTTGGCCTTCTATGGCTATTTAGCAAGCCAGAGCACAAGGGCAGTGACATCAGAACAATTTAACGTTAATGGGTTGACTGACAATTTAACACAGTCCAAAAGCATGAGTGGACTTCAAAAAGAGTTAGAGGCTCAGGATTTTTTTAGATAAGCATCCACAAGTCCAGTTGCTTATTCAAATTCAAATTTTGAATCTACAAAATCAGCCTGGAAAACTCACAGGAACTGTGTTTTTGGCAATTGTATAACGGTGGTGATATCAGTTATGTAAATGGTAATCTTCAATTATAGAGCATCACAGCTGTTTTAGTGAAATTTGGTGTTTTCCTTATTGCCCCCTAATTCTAGTCCAATCCTAGTTACTTCCAGCATAAATGTGCTTTTTAAAAAGTTTTTACTATAAAGTTTTTGTTTTTTAGAGTTCATAATTTGTTTTTAACATGGAAACTCTATGTATTTCAAATTATTGGAGCACTAAAATGGGAAATTATGTCTTCATGTTTTTCTTCTATATCTGGCTTGGGATAGATAATTTCCTCTTCAAAAAAATTAATTATCTGTATTTTTATCATGGATTTTACTCTTGTAGTAAACTTTCGTTAAGGGAATAATTAGAAAGTCTTACTACATTTGCTGTTTTAAAAATGTATATCCAATGTGGTATACTGTCTGCCATTGCACTTGATTTTATATTTTATGATATTTTTCTTTAAATCATTGGTTTCATTCA
>ML677350.1:33917945-34185866 GCA_007922305.1 Dermatemys mawii | reverse complement strand
TGTCACTTCCATGAGTTCTGTGTGCTTAATGGAACAATCTGAATTTTCTTAATGTAGCTTTTTTCAAGAAAAAAATCCAAAAAGCAGCAATTGGGATGTTTAATATTCTGCTTTCATCAATGTGTCTCCAAATCAATGCCTTGCAACATTTTTCTGACCCCAGGGCATGGTGCATGCAATAGAGAGATGTGGGTTATCTAGCATACTGAATTTATGGGACCTCATCCTGCAGTCCTTACTGAGGGAACAGTAACAGTTTTGCCAGAGTAAGGCATATAGGATAACTTCCATAACTTAGAGTGCTATTTTATGGAAGGTATTGCACTTGTGTAAGGGGTGTTAATTAGGTGTCCATGCCTTTTAGAAATGGACAGATGAACCTGCCCACAGGAAAAACATGTTATTTCGCTTATGCTGGAGAAGAGATGCTATTGGCATGCAAGGTATGTTTGTAGTCTTTATGCAGGATAAATCTAAATAAAGTACAAAGTGCTTCTATTGTTTTCTAAACTTATTTTTAACTTTCACTACAACTTCTGTGGTGTAGGCAGAAAAAAAATCACCAGACAGCTTGTTCTTGGACCTATTTGGCTGCATTTTATGTTGGAGATCTTTTAGGAGATTATTAGAAAATAGACCTTAAAATAGATGTATTTTTTAATGCATCAGACAACTTGGGAAAATATGGTATAGTAAATTCCTCCCAGCTTAGTGGATCCAGTCCACCAACTCAAGTCTTGCCCTGTGTTGGTGGTTTAGCAGTCACTGTCTTTATGGACACAGAATGGTCATCAAACCCATGGATTTAGTATAGAACAGAACTTATTCTGTAGGCTGATTAGAATGTGTTCTACAATTTGCTCAAACAGAAAACAAACAGTATGAAATAGAAAATATTACTAGGGGAATTATCAACAAAGTATCAAATCATTCTGTTGTTAGATTCCTACTCCAGTTAACTCCCATTCAGATCAGAAGGAGTTTGCTTGCTTTAGGACCTCAAGATTTGGCCCAGGAGACTTTTTTTTTTTTTTTTTTTTTTTTAATTTAGTTGGGAATGTGAGTTGGGGAGAAAAGAGCAGAAAAAACTGAAACCCACACTGCTCGGAGCCTCCCAAATTGAGAGATTAAGAAATAGTATATGATTATTTATAATGTAGAAGGTGGTATTCACTTTGGATAGATGCCACTGAAAAGCAAGACAATACCCTTTCCCTTCCAGCTAGTGGTAGTCCCTCCAGGTCAGGATTGAGGTATGTAGGTGGGTTAACTTGAGGAATTTTGCACTGCTGCCTGGGTCTATGAATAAATAAAGGACTTCTGTCTCTGGGCAATAATAACTTGATCAAATTCATGGTTTCTTTCAAGTTGGATTTTAAGGTTGCTCTTCAGAGTATTTTATGGCCTTTGTTGTGTTTTAAGTAGCGCTGTATTCAGAGTAGGTCAGAATGTATTTAACTGTACTCTAGACAGTGTCGCATCCACCTAAGTGTGTATAAGGAGCTAAAACATTCTGTGCAACACCCCCACAGATGAATTCCAGACTTCAACGGCAACATATCTTGATAGTGGAGCAGACTATAGACTTGTCACTTCCCTCATTAGCCAGATGATTAGATTATCAACAAGTTCTATTTACTATAGAAGATGGAATTTTAGAGGACCAGACAAGTACTTCTGGTGTGAAATCAGCAAATTCTGGATATGTCACAAGTGCTCTAAAATATTTAGTCAGTGCTGTTTCTTTATAATGGATCTGTTAAATGTGGGCTATGTCAATCTTTTCTATTAAATATATCAATCATATGTAAAAGGAAATCAATGTAATTCAAAGCAAAATGAGCTGATAGTGTAGGAGGTACAGAAAATCTGCATGGCTCATTCCTCCATGTGATGCATATTTTCAGCCAGCTAGTTTCAAATTTAATATCTATTGCTTATAACAGTGAGATTTAGGATGAGAAATGCACATGCTCAGTGCTGGTTGACTTTCATTGCCTTTGAGTAGTCATTTAAATTAAGCAGGTTGTTAACTTGACATTTTCAACTCTAAGGACAAGAAAACCTTGAAGACAAGTTATCAGATTAAATTTCGGACATAAGCACACGTGTGCAAACATTGGGACTTTTCAACCACTGTGCTTGCTTCTGAGGCTCCATTGTTTTGAGCTGACATTCCTTGATTGAATCTTCATGAGCATGCTATTCATTTAGCCATCCTGCTTCCTCCTTTTACCCGAGCACCTAAATATGCCAGTAAAAAGAGTGAAGAGAGCCTTGTGTATACTCTCCACTAACTCTAAAACACTGCTGCAGCTGAGAAAATACTTGCCTTTTTTCATGTGTGCACTTTAATCGCTCCAGCTGCATCCATTCCCTTCAGCTGCTTCTCTGGTGCAGTGTATCTTTAACCATATTGGGAGGTATTGTGAATTCTGAGCTATAAATTTCATTTACATGCCTTCATTTACATGATGTACATCTTACTAACTGCTGCAAGGAGTCTTATATTTGGTCACAGATAATGTTTTAGCGGGACAGTCAAACCTAGTAATCCTAAAAGTTGGTGACCTTTCTTCGAAAGTTTCTAATTTGACTGAGTTTTGGACTGAAAACTGTTGAAGCTATTTGCCTTGTCTTTCCCTTTCAGTCTATCCTCATATCAGTATGTTCACAATCTTTTCAATACTTTTGTTTGTCTTTAAGGTGCCACAGGACTCTTTGTCGCTTCTGCAAACCCAGACTAACACGGCTACCTCTCTGATTTTTAAACATGTTGTATACCATTTCATAGTGTTAGAGCATGAATGTTTTAATGTATTTTATTTTTTTTCTGGGTGTGCTTGACACAAATAGGTTAGAGAATGATTTAGAATGATTAGAACATCCTTTGTCTTGAGAGAGTGTCTAGGACATATTATAATTTTGGTTTCCAAAACAAAATGACATAGACTGGTAGTTATTGTAAGTGTTGATACTGGTTTCAGCAAAGAGCTGTAAGCAAGCAGACAGTACAAAGCTCATATAAATTCTGATGATTCTATTAGTTCTTGAAAGTGAGTAAAAAGCTGTGAAACTTCCAAAATCTCTTCTAGAAAATTTGAGAACCCCATTCTGTTTGAATTAGCAAATGTATCGCATACAAACAATGAAGCAGTAAGCTAAAGGAGAGGACAGAGATTAATAGATCAGTTTGAGGGATCTGTCTTGAGGAGTTTTTGCTTTGCTAGATATGCTTTCTGTTTCCCAGTAAAAGGCCTGCATGGTGATATTGCCCCATTTTCCCCATCAGGGAAAAATCTCAAAACTGTAAGTCCTCTGTTTCCTCAGCATTCTCTTGTACGTAGTGTTTTCTATGCTAGCAAATACTTAGCATAACTGGACACAACAATTCTACCTCACTGTTCCTGTCAATAATTCTTCCACTGGTGTTAATGATATCCTTTAAGTCTGAGTCAGAAAAGCCTACATTTTCACGGGGCTTGGGAGGGAAGAGACATACTTTGATGTTGCAATTATATGGCACATCTTTTCTTGTTATGAGTTGCTGTGACAATCCTTACCTTGGGGGTCTGATTCCAAAGTTAAAAATTCAATCCTAATTAGTAGGCTTGCATAATCCATTTTTCACTCACCTTTCATCCTCTGAAATACTTTGATTATGTGGAATTCTAAGGATAAATAGGCATTGTTCAGAGAGATGAATCCCATTCCAGGCGTGAAGATGTCTGTTCCCAAATGCTCTCCCAGCTGAGACTGCTGCTACTACTCCACCAGCTCAGCCTTGGGGCTAGAGAAGTAGAATGCATTCCCATTATATTCAAGAGAACATGTCTGACTAGTGGTAGGGATAGCATTGGTAGGCTCTGCAAGAATCTGTATTCAGCCCTCTTCACTTGAAGGAAGGTTGCCAAGATGCACATGCTTTAACACCGTGGTTATCCTATTGCTCTCAATTATTTAGTAAGAGTGGGCATTCTAGCATGTGATGCTAGCTGACATGTAATGTAAAAGTAACACATCAAATCCTAAATTTGAATTGGTACTCCAAGATATTTTGATGAGAAAAAAACCTAGGAAGTTATAAAATTAACATGGCCCACAGTCAATGGGTTAAAAGATGGCTAACTGATAGGTCTCAACATGTAGTTGAGGAATTGGAAAATTCCTGATCCTAGTGGGGTCCCACAGGGATGGGTTCTTGGCCCTACACTGTTAAGCTTTTTTTCTTAAATACTTGAAAGAAAATGTAAAATAATCACTGAAAGTTTGTAAATGACACACAAATTGCAGGATTGGTAAATGATGAAGAAAACAGGTGACAAATGAAAAGCAGTGTAGATGCCGTAGTAAGCTGGTAGAAGCAAACAATACATGTTTTTAATATGGCTAGAAGTAAATATGTATATCTAGGAACAAAGAATGTAGACCATGCATACAGGATAGGGGACTGGAAAGCTGTGACTCTGAAAAAGATGAATAATCAGCTGAACATGAGCTGCCAATGAAACACTGTGGCCAAAAGGAATGGAGCAGTCCTTGGATGGATCAATGGGGGAATTTTGAGTAGGAGTAGAGAGTTTATTTTACTTATGTATTTGGTCTGGTGTGACCATTGGGGGAATACTATGTCTATTATGGTGTCCATAATTCAAGAAAGATGTTGATAAATTGCAGATTGTTCAGTGAAGAACCATGAGAATAACTGAAGGGTTAGAAAACATGCTTCATAGTGATAGACTGAGTTCTGTGGATCTATTTAGTTTATCAAAGAGAAGATTAGGGGTGATTTGATTAATCCCTAAGTATGTATGTGGGGAACAAATATTTTATGAATTACTCTTCAGTCTAGCAAAGAAAGGTATACCATGATTCAATGAATGCAAATTGAAGCTAGCCAAATCCAGACTGGCAATATGGCTTCAATTTTAAAGTGAGTAACTAATCTAGAACAATTTACCAAAGATCATGGTGGATTCTCCATCACTGATCATTTTTTAAATCAAGATGGGTTGTTTTTCTAAAAAATATGCCCTAGGAATTATTTTGGGGAAGTTCTATGGCTTGTGTTATATAGGATGTCAGACTAGATTATCGCTATAGTTCCTTCTAACCTTGAATCTGTGAATCTGTTAACAAAACAGACTGCATTCCTTTCAGTGACTGTGTAATTAGATGCAAGTGGAGCTGATGGGAGAATTGTACAATTTAGGATTCTAAAAGAGGTATCAAGTTTGTAAACTCTTATTCTGCATTTTTGCATAGTTTTGTATGCATGCAGAGCGCTCTCTCTCTCTCTCTCCGTGTGTGTGTGTGTGTGTGTGTGTGTACATTCGTTGTTTATTTAAAAAAAGAGGAAAACTTGACTCATAAGTAGAATTTTGCAAGTTCCCTTAAATTTCAGAATCACATTCCTTAAAGAACTGGTGATTCTTTCCTTTTATTAACCTGTGTGATTAGAACCGAGAGCACCAAACTTAAAAGGAGTAATTGATTCTCTATGGAAGTCCATTCAGAGCACCAAGCACCAAGGCAGATAGCTATCAGTATGTAATGAAAATTGTGATGTGAGTGTATTGGTACCTTTACAATTCCTAAAATGGATTGCAGACATATTTTAGTGAAAATGTAAATATTTTCCAAAGCTCATTCTGGAACAGGAAGTTGTATCGTAAACGTAGGTCTGAGTCAACTGGGTACAGTTTTAACTGGAAGGCATCCTGGCAATTTGTGTTCTAGTTGTTCTAAAGCACTGACATGTTAAAGGAAAGCAAGAAAGAAGCAAATAACTCATCAGTAACCTACATTCAAATTGTAGTCCTCACTTAATCTACTTTTGTCCCAAAGCACAGAAATAATTTCCCCACAGGCTCTTTCCTGATTGAACTAATTTTTGATTACAAGCTGGTGTATCATAATCTTCATTAAAAAGAATTAATGTAGATAAGCAATAATAAGTTTGGATTACTAATTCATTTTTGATGTACTATATTTTCCTGCATATACCAAAGTTAATGTCTGGGCTTCTATTATGTTTGTGTAGTCCACCCCTTATCTGCAAAATCCTTATGTTTCTTAGCTCATATTTTTGCTAATCTTATGAATAAATCCATTTTCCATTCCTTTATTTTCAACTTTTAGAAGCAGTAATTAAACAGAGGAAGAAACTTACTGTGACTTCCCTCAGAGGACACTGCTATGGTGTTACCTAGAGGGATTAGGAGAATAACCCTTAGCTCTGAGTTTTCTATTTAAACAAGTTATTTATGCTGACTAGTACCTTACTCCACAAATAGTTTGCTGGCAGTATACTCCATTTTTTAAAAGTTACCCTCTGAAAAATAGATAAAACACAACCTTGTTACTGTTGGCTTTTTGGTTTTCAGGAGTTGGCTTGAAAAGTCATAGGTGAGAAATGGAAAATGGAAATTGTAGGTTAATTAACGTTAATCACATCTTTTTTCCTTTTAATTCCAACAGGAAATTGTTCTGGTGGTGTTTTTTGGTGCTGAATATTTGGTGCGGCTATGGTCTGCTGGTTGCAGAAGTAAATATGTTGGCTTTAAGGGAAGACTACGTTTTGCCAGGAAGCCTATATCAATTATTGGTAAGATTTATATTGTTTTTAGACAGTTCTGTTAGTATCCCATTTAAACTGCATTACCAAAGTACTGGGGACCTGAGTTGTATCCTTGATTCTTAGCACTGACCTGTGTGAGACCTTTGGCAAGCTGTCTGTGCTTCCCTGTGTCTGTCTTAGATATTTAAATTGTCCTTGCCTTGAGAAGTTTACAGTCTTATTATGTGTTAGGAATGTGCCAACTAGTACAATGGGATGTCTAGGCACCACCATGGTACAACTAATAAGCAGTAATAATATCGCATATCATGAAATAATGGTATGTAGTGGGCCCTTGCCTACAGGGAATCCTAGCTGAAGAAGGAAAATCCGAATTTCTGGAGGGTTGGGAAGACAGAGAGCAGCACCCCCTGCTGGTGATACCAGGGTCTGGGTGAGGCTACGTGAGACACTGACCCTGGGAAGGGTGGCCATATTTTCAGATGCTTTCAATAACTTGGTCATCCTCTCACTGACTGAGTTTTCCCTTCTATCCCCTGCCCCGGGTTCTCAAATTGTTCTTGAATATGTACTGTAGGGTGGAAGGGAGGACACAAAGGAGCTGCTGGAGGAAGAGGGAATAGAGAGCTAGTGAGAGGGGTGTTGGGGGAAAAGGAGCAATGGAAAAAAGGAACTGGATTTGTATGTAACATTACCATAAACATTTTGTTTTGTCTTGAATGTGTTTTTTTTTATTTAATTTAAAAACTCTTTGGGCAAGTCTATATCTTCCTGTGGTTTTTGTATACCACCTTGACCATTTTATGTGCTACAATGATACAAATGTGTATGAAATGTCAATTAGTACCATATACAGTGCACTTTTTAATAATTAAGGGGCCTGTGTTCCCTTTCATAAGTTATTTTTATACAGGGGAATTGGAAACAGAGTTTCAGCTCACTGGGTTTTGTGGTCATTCTTCTTCCAGGGGTAGGGGTAGGTGGGGAGCAGTGTGCAAGTTTAAGTTCATGTGCAGAATTCACAGCTGATTCCCTAACTCATCACTTATGATTTGCATGAAATTTTGGGTGAAAACTCAGCAAAACAAATAGTCTGTTGAGAAGCTTAATATGCATAATTAACAATAGAGGGAAATTATGTCCAACTTTCAAATCCTGGAGGAAGTTTCATAGCATGGAAAACAAACAGAAGCACAAATGCACAAAATATATAGGTGTTAGGGCTCTTAACTGATGAAAAAAATTAATCACAATTAAAATATTGTTAAACTATTAATAATAAAATACCATTTATTTACATATTTTTGATGTATTCTATGTTTTCAAATATATTAATTTCAATTACACCACAGAAGAAAATGTACAGCGCTCACTTTATATTTCTGATTACAGGTATTTGCACTGTAAAAAAATAGTATATTTCAATTCACGTCATACAAGTACTGTAATGCAAACTCTTTATCATGAAAGTTGAACTTACAAATGTAGAATTATGTACAAAAAATAACTGCATTCAAAAATAAAACTATGTAAAACTTTAGAGCCTAAAGTCCTACTTCTTGTTCAGCCAGTCACTAAGACAGACAAGTTTGTTTATGTTTGCAGGAGATAATGTTGTCTGCTTCTTGTTTACAGTGTCACCTGAAAGTGAAAATAGATGTTTCCATGGCACTGTTGTAGCCAGCATTGGAAGATATTTATGAGCCAGGTGCACTAAATATTGATATGTCCCTTCATCTTCAACAATTCCAGCGGACATGCATCCATGCTTATGATGGGTTCTGCTCAATAACAATCCAAAGCAATGCAAACTGTCACATGTTCACTTTCATCATCAGTCAGATGCCACCAGCAGAAGGTTGAGTTTCTTTTTTGATGGTTCAGGTTATGTAGTGTCTGCATCGAAGTGTTGCTATTTAAAGACTTCTGAAAGCACGCGCCACACCTCGTCCCTCTCAGATTTTGGAAGTCTCAGATTCAGAGTCTTAAACCTTGGGTCAAGTGCTAGATCTGTCTTTAGAAATCTCACAGCTGTACCTTCTTTGCATTTTATTAAATTTGCAGTGAAAATGTTCTTAAAACAAACATGTCCTACATAATCATCCGAGACTGCTATAATATGAAATACATGGCAGAATGCAGGTAAAACAGAGCCAGGGACCTACTATTCTCCCCCAAGGAGTTCAGTCAAAATTTAATTAACAAGTGTGACATCAGCATGGAAGCATGTCCTCTGGAATAGTAGCTGAAGCATGAAGGGGCATACAAATATTTAGCATATCTGGAACGTAAATACCTTGAAATGCCACCTAGAAAAGTGCTGGTGAATGCCTGTTCTCACTTTCAGGTGACCTTGTAAATAAGAAGCTGGCAGCATTATCTCCTGTAAATGTAAACAAACTTGTTTGTCTTAGTGATTGGCTGAATAACAAGTAGGTCTGAGTGGACTTGTAGGCTGTAAAGTTTTATTGTTTTGTTTTTGAGCTTTTAACAAAAAAGAATCTACATTTGTAATCTGCATGTACCGATAAAGAGATTGCATTATGGTACTTACATGAGGTGAATTGAAAAATACTATTTTTATTGTAATCAAAGTAATATAAAGTGAGCTCTGTACACTTTGTATTCTGTGTTGTAATTTAAGTCTATATATTTGAAAATGTAGAAAAGCATCCAAAAATAGTTTGTACATTTTAATTGGTAGTCTGTTGTTTAACAGTGTGATTAAAACTGCAATTAATTTTATTAATTGTGATTAATCTTTTTGAGTTAATCACATGAGTTAACTGTGACTAATCAACAGCCCTAATACCTGTGTTTATATATGGGCGACTGCATGCGTCATCACCTCTTGAAGAATGTGGGAACCAGTTCAGTGCATTACACTTCATTGTTTGCAGACATAATGACTCTGATGCAGAAACAGCTTAAGTGGTCTGGTAAAGTTGACCGTGTAAGGAAGTTGTGTATTTTTTTTAATAAAAGTCCAAAATGTTCTGTGAAATTTTTTTTTGAAAACTTTTTTTTCCCAAAAAAATAATTATACAGCCACTCCTGTTAGACTGTGTTTTCAACTTAATCTGTATTCGGTATGCATACTACAGTAGCGGTGTTTTGTATAGCATTAGAGAGCATTCATTGCACTTTAAATGCTATGTGTAAATCGTGAGCATAGGGTTGCAACAGTTTTGTTAGGACATGTCAGAATGTCTAAGTATAGAGAATGTGAGAGGTCAGGTACAAAAGAGGTATAAGTACAGTTTTGTGGGAATGAAGGCTCATTGGGAAAATACATTTAGAAGTACAGCTGTTGCTGTTTATATTGTAGAAGAAACTCTGTGTACTAGTCCTATTGCTAGACTTGCCCCTGGGCCTATACATTTGCTTTGTAGATGTTCACACTTGGCCTGGAGCCTGGTCTATGGGACCCCGCAAGACTAGAGGGTTCTTAGAGCCTTGGCTCCAGTTGGAACCCAAACCACTTATATAGCAATTTTTAGCCCTGTGAGCCTGAGTCAGTTCACGTGGGCCAGGACAGGACAGGACAGGTGTTTAATTGCTGTGTAGATGCACCCTTAATTTTTTTTCCACTTTTCTTTTTTGTTGTTGATGTTTTGTTATAGATATATGGATTTTGATGCTTATGAAAGAGAAGGGACTTCCATAGCCAGGGCTACTAAATAACTTTATGTCCTAAATCTGCTCACTGCTTCTGAATTCAGTGCTGTTTATAGAAAGGACTTAAAATTGGCAGATACCCTGAGCTGCAACTCTTCCCCCTCCTTTGTTTTTCTCTTTCTCTCTCCTGTACTTTAGTTTTGCCAAAGCTTTTCTTTGGTTTGCTTTTTGGAGATGCAGGATAGAATATGTTAATGAACAAGCATTTTCAAAATAATAAAAGCCTCAAGGGAGTTGGGGAGAAGAGGCTGGGTGTGCCAGAGTGGGGAGAGGAGGAGAGTGAACAACATGAAAGAGGTAAGATGAATATAATAGTGAAGTGAGAGGTGGTGGGGGAAGGAAGGAAAACTACAGGGAGAAAAATGTTAGGACTGGAGGAGACAGTTAATTTTTTTTTATTTTTGATAAAACTTAAAAGTATAATAGTTTCAACTTTGCATCTGAAGACCTGAATTTTTCATTGCTGAGGTCTAAGTTTCCAAACCCACTAGTGCTGGCCTAACTCTGTCTGTTAATAGAAAGCAGTGGTAAGTGAGAATGAGAATGCTCTAGTTGTTAGGGAGCCATCTTGGGACTTAAGAACCATAGGTTCAGGTCTTTGCTCCACCACTGACACCTTGCATGACCTTGGATAAATCATTAATCTCTTTGTGCCTTAGTTTCCCATCCCCAAAATGGGGAAAATAGGGCACCGAAGATAAATACATTCAAAATTCTAAGGTCCTCGGATACTACGGTGATAGGAGCCTTAGACATGATTAAGAGAAATGGATATGGGTTTATCATTGGCTTCAGTAGGAGCAGTGTTGGGTCAACACTCAAAGCTTTTGAAAATTCCACTCTGAATGTTTATAATTAGGATTTTTGTAAAAGAGAAATATTGGGCACAGGCGAAGGTAACATAAGGGATTGCAAGGTCACATGCTATCCTTTTGCTGACACATGCTATCCTTTTGCTGCATTACAGAAATATCACTACAGATGAATTTTTGTAATTAATGTTAATTCACTGGGGGCTTAGGAGCTTATGCTTTGAAATAAATATCAGGCAGGTTTATGTTCAAGGTTGTTGTGTGTGCATTATTATCCCATATTGTCTGCCTTTAGCAATGGGCCTGAATGAAATATATTCATATGCACCTTCAAAGTTTGTTATGGAATGAAATGTGGCTCTGAAGGGGCACCTGCACATTGAATGTGAAATTCCAGTCAATTTATATAAGCCTACCAGTGTTGTGCCAATAAAACACTGAGCAAATGTTAGCGAAAACCACATTATTGTACGTCAGAACTCAAAGTATGTGCATACAGGCTGTTTATTTTAAGTTCTTACAGACAGATTTTCACTGGACCACTAAAAAGCATATATCCAGCCTAAGAGCTATCTCCAGACTGTAAACTTCATACCATAAACTACTAGAGCTGCTAAAAACAATTCAGTTTTTATTAAAATGGATTTTTTTTTGCTTTTTAGACTTGAAAATAGTGAATTGTTTTTGCTCAATCACCAGATATTGAAAGTTGTAGACCAGATATAAAGATATTACAAAATTCGAAATCAAATTGTTGAGTTAAGAATGGAAATACTTAAGCAATCTTGACTGTAGGTATTACTATGTGCTCTGCCTGTGTGTATAAATAAGAAGTACTCGCCTAGCAAGCTGATTTTTAGATATAAATGGTAGCTGTTTGAAGCTGCTGAAGGATTGGAATTAGAAAAATAAGTCCCAATGAGGATGGACTAGAAGGCAGGGCTTTCAAAGCTATGAGATAAATAAGTTGATCATATAGCTCTGTATATATATATTTATCACAGGACTATCCTCTCTACACTTATGTAGTGTGCATATATTGATATAAATGCTGATGAATCATTTATACTGCACCACACTATGTGAGCACCAGCTGTCCTCCTACTGTTTTGGGGTCTATCTGACTCCAGCACTCATAAAAATATAAATAATTTTTTTGTGCCAAACCTATTCCTCTTCATGCTCGAACTGGGCTGAAGTCAATCTTTCTGCACTGGTTTTATTATCCTATTCATCATGGGTTTTAGTAGCAAAAAAGTGTCTAAAAAAGGTAAATGGGTTCAGTTTGACCTCTCCGTATTAGTCAATGGGGAAAATGAAAGTACTACACTTCCAAGATCTTTGGGGGATCTCCAAACACATACAATTTTTTTAAATGATAGTCAAACCATTGCCACCTCATTCTTTAAATATTGTCAAATTATAATGAGGACAACCTGTTAGCATGGATTTTGTCTGCATTCCTGTTGAGGTTTTAGTGTAGAAAAAGGTCACTCCAAGTTTTGGTGTTAATTAGACCCCAAATTTGTTTATGCAGGTGTTTTAGCATCAGACTGTGTGGGGTTTTTTGTTTTTTTTTTTGCTTACTTTGAGGCAGCAGTTATCATGTGACTATATGAATCTTTCATCATTATTATCATTGTTTCAGTGGTTTTTGTTTTTCAAAAAAATGCCCCCAAAAGACCTTAGGGGTGGGGTCTGAGACCCCAGGTAACATTTGCCTCATGTATCATCACAGTGGTCCAGCAAATTTGAGTTTCTTTGAAGATGATGCTGTCAAATTGACATGCTAGCAAGAATTTGTGGGGAAGCCACATTGTCAGATACATTTCCTGGCAAGCCCTCACTTGACAGATGCTGTAGATGAGCGGGAGCTGAGGGTGGAGGTGGGAGGAGGGAGGTTTGCTACAGTTGAGCGAAGACTCACTATTGACAAAAGCAGTTCCAGTTTAACTTCTCTTGCCCTGTTACCATCAGTGGCAGTGTCTGTGTTTGAAAGCTCTACTGGCTGTGTGTTTCTCTCCCGGGAGTGAGGCAAGAGGAGCCAGGGCTCGGGGAGAGTTTCTGAGAATGTTCACAGTGGAGATGGATGATTCTGACACTGGGAAGTCTGATGATGCTGATGCTTGATGTTGCAGTTTGGGGTGGTGACGCAGAAGCACTGGAAGATGAAATCACTGGGGAAAGTGACTCCAGCGATACTGCTGGGTAGTAAAATCAGGATTTGCTGGCAGACTTTTACATCTCCAAGAACAAACATGAAAAATGGGGAAACATTGCACAGATGCCAGCAAATCCTCCTTCCAGAAACATCCTGCTTGTGCTCCAGAATTGACCATGCACTCCATACTGTGTATTAAGGAAACTCTATTTCCCTGCTTGCAACTTCCTCCTGATTCAAGCTATGCTAGATCTTAGTTTCCAGTATTATAACAAGTATGGGGCTGAGTTGTTTGGGAGTACTTGGTAGCCAATACTTGAGACAAAATTCATGCCTACTTGGGGTTGCATATATTAGTAGGTGTTAATAGATCTAGCAGCGAAACATTAGAGGAATGGTGGTAAAATGATCATGGAAGGCTGGTATTCAGAGTTACTGTCACTCCATTGATTTCCAATCATAACAAGAGTCCTATGCTTTGACAGAGGCATGCAGAAGCTGAAGTGAGACTACCACGCTTGCTACTATTTCAGAGCTATGTGATTTGTTACTTGATGTTCTGCCCAGATGTGTGGTTCCCTATGAGAGTGTTACCATTGACTAACAGCTAGTGGCTTACCATGGTTCTTGTCCTTTCAGACATTATATGTCTTCAAAATCATCTTGGTCTGACATTAAATTCTGGCTATGCTGTGACTTCACAGCTTTATATGTTTTAAATGCTGACCTATACCCAGGCAGAGGGGAGAATGCAGCAGCAGCAGCAAGAAATCTGACAAGAAACATGGTTAACAAGTTAGCATATGTTTTAGAGGCAACAATGGTGAAAAAAATTGTCCCTTGTTGGACTTGGAAGGGACTTGCTGCCCCCCAAAAATTACTTTGGCTGGCACAATAAGAAGGAACAAGCCTGAAATTCCTGCTTGGTTCCTTCCCAACTGGCAAAACCTGTCCACTGTAGTTTGTTTGGTTTCCAGGAAAATATGGCCCCCAAAAGGGGGAAAGTGGTATTACTGTTGTTGTATATACACTCAGACGCTTCTACCACTGGGGCTAAAGCAAAACCAGATTTTATTCTTTTTTATAACAAAACAAAACGACAAGTGATGGTATCCTCATCCATCACAAAATGGATAGGCAAACACTGGCTGATGGTAGTTTTTGTGAACATTTTGGTCATTGTATGTCTGAATGCATGTATTGTTTGGATTTTGTTGAATTGCTCCTGGCTTAATAAATCCTTAAGTAAGAGATGGATGTTTTTCAGGGACCTGGGCATAGAAGTAAAGAAACCACTGGTGCACGAAAGCAACATTGCCTCAGACGTCTAGGGAAACAGTGCTTAGTGTGCTAGGTACTGGTCCATAGCCTAAGAAACAGGCAAGATGTTACATATGTTCCAGAGAATGAGACAGAATAACACCTCTAAAATGTGAAATTGTACATTCAGAACATATGTTACTTATTTGCCCCATTTGTTCAGCATGGTAGGCTATTTACTGCCATTTTGCTGAGTTTGTGCCTCATATAGGGGCATGCACAGACATTTAACTTTGATCCCTTTAGGGGGCATGTTCTGCGTCCCCCCCTCTTCCCTGGTAGGAGCTCACTTTTCTTTCCCTCCCTCCCCCGGGCTCCAACTCCTCCCCAGCATTTTATTTTCCTGTGTCCCCCAATAATTATGGGGGGCATGTGCCTGCCACTGGCCTCTTTTATTGCTACTTCTGTTATCTTTTTTTGGTCTAAATAAGGGGTCAGTTAGACCCTGACACCAGCATAATATGTAACTTCTTAAAAATATATTTGATCATGGGGTTAGTTAGACCCCAACACAAGTACTATTTAGTGTACTTTCAAATCTAGTCAAGTTTTAACTTGTCCAGTTTTTATAGCTTATTTGTACAGTAAAGTCAGTTTTACTTGCATTCCATTGGGTTTTTTTTGTTTGTTTGTTTTTCCTGATTTTTGATATACTAGAGGTCTTCAAGATCCCAGTAAAGAAATAGTTGGGTGACTTTTGGTCCAATATCAAAGTCAAGGTTGCCCCATACTTCCCATTATAACACCCAGCTTGCAGTTGCTGAAAATGTGGCTAACTATTTGGGTTGAAATTTTACATGCTAGGTGTCTGTCTTGGGTTAATTCTTTTTTCTTTCTTTGTAGAAAATTTCACTCCAAATGCTTCAAGGCTTTTCCAAAAATGAGGATGAGGAGAACAGATTGTGTACCAAAATGTTAACATATGTAAACTTTTCCTTTGAGCTCTAGCACCACCATAGTTTGGAGAAACGACTTGAAATTTAATATAATAGTGGTCTTTGTGTGATGGATAAACCTTTTGCCATTCTATTGAAAATCCACTCAAATTTGGTTCCACCTTATGAGCCTTTGGAAAAGAGCATTTTGCACATGCTCAGTAGAGATTTGCTAAAGCTTTGCAGTTAAATTCTCGAAGATTCAGTCCTCACTGGGCATGCCCAAGCCTAGGGCTGCAGAAGACTAAGCAAAACTTTGCCTACATTTGCAGCTGTGGGCTAGTGCAGGACGGGACTGGGTGTGGGCCTTTCCGAGTGCACCAGAACTCCTGTGCTCTCTGCTCACCCCATGCTGGTGCCCAGGGAGCATGGGGGAAGAAGTTGAAATATTCAAATACTGAGAGGACAAGATCTGGGCAAGGGGGAAGGGAATAGAGTGGGACATGGTAGAGGCAGTAGGGACTGGAGGCAGGGGAGGATGGCTGAGAGAGAGACTGGGATTTGGGATGGGGAAAGACTGAAACTGGCGGCTAGAGGGAGCAGAGGGGTCTGAGACTGGTTGAGTAGGGAGACTGGGGCTGGTAGACTGGTACTGACAGGGAATCGGTGGGGCAGGAAAAAAATGGGGAGACATCTCTGAATAGCCAGGATGAGAGGTGGAAAAGGAGACTGAGACTGGGATGAGGAACCATGGCTGAAGAAGAGAGAGGACTGAGACAGGGACAAGTTGCTAGAGATGGGGAAGGAGGAGTCAAGATTGTGGGGAACAGATAGAATGGTCTGTACCCATTAGACACACTCCTCTCCAGATCCTGGAGTTGAACCCAAGATTCCTGAGTCTCAACATTCCTCTACTGTCAGCAAATATCTGTGAAACTCACTGGCAAAGTGTCTCATCTCTCTTCTGTGTCAGTCTACGTAAAGGATGACTATTTACTACTGCTTTCAGTTACCTTGCTAGCTCAAGTAGCAGAGATCTGTGTGGTGGAGCTAAAGGTTTTAGTCCTGCTGATGTCTCATATCAGTCTCAATATGATGCCACTTGATGGGAATTTGTGTTTTCAGTTTGTTTTTTTAAGAAACTTCTCGCACATAAACCACATCTTCGAAGAGCACTAAGGTTCCAAAGTCAAGTGCTCAAAAGTTGGGAAACGGCAACCCTAATTTGCCCGCCTTGTGGCTATACGTTGTGACAGTTTTTAATTAGATGATTGCATACTGTTTTTTTCATACAGCACTACTGCCTTATTCAGTTCATAGGCCTATTTGAGTTCTAGGAAGAGGTGGACCCAAAACTAAAGACCTATGGCCTCAACCATGGGTAGGGACAACAAAGTCCAGAAAATAGAGTACTTTGGGCAACAAATCTGAAAAAAGGGATGGGAGTGAGGATATAGGCCCAACACAAGGGACACAAAGGGGATGCTACGCAGAGAACCCCAGTCAGTGCACACTGCTCCACAAAGGAGTCAGAGGATCCAGGGGTGTCACCCAGAGAAACTCTGCGTGGATACCTGATACTAGTAGAGAAAGGAAGAGAGAACCTCCCCTTCCAAGTTTCTCCTCCTGGACAGATGAATGACCATCTTGACCAGGCCGGGAGGAGGTTTATGAGGAGATCTTGCAACTTTGGGGCTGTGGATGGAGTGTACAAGAATGAGCAAGTGAGGGGAAAAGTGCAGCCAGAACCTCGCCAAGAGGTTCTGAAGGCGTTGAAAGGGCACTGCGACCTGCTGCACTCTGGGTAAGCATGTCTCTCTTTCGCTACAGAACAGACAAGTGCCAGGTGGCTCCATGAACCATGCCAATCACACAGCTATGCTCGCAACTGCATGGAGGAGCTATGAATTAATATCCCTGGTGGGCCTTGGGGCAAGGTGGAGTACACACTGGCCCACCGGGACTCCTGCCCTCTACAGACGGCAAGAGGTCCTGCCACTTGTTCCCCACCCTCTTTGGTAGTATGAAGGTGAGGAAATGGATATGGAGGAGGATGAGCATAGAGAGATGTTCATGAGACATGATATAAGATAGCGTGGCTGGATCTTGTGCAGATGGTTCTGGTGGCATGTTGAGTGTGGCCAAGGAGGCTCATGGGGCAGGAGGGTTGATAAGTTCCAGAGGGTTGGCGGTGGGTGGGGAGCACCCTTCCTCAGGATCCATTTGTGGAATATAGAGAAGCAGGAGACAAGGCTGCCCTGGCCTCCTGGAGAACACAACAGGGTACGTGTAGGGTAGGCAGCTCCATGCACTGGCTGAGTGCTATAATCCCTCTGGTCATAACCCAGGACATCTCAGAATCTGGTGGCACCAGCCAGGACCAACTTCCAGTGTATCAAGGGGGACTCCCTCACCTGCACACAGAGATGGAGTTGTGTAGCAGGGGTTCTGCAAGCTGGGCCTCCTCCACAGTGGCTGCTATGGACGTGGTCACTGACCCTACATGCTTCCAGGTCCTGAGGAGGTCCCAGTAGCTCAGAGAGCTCTCGGGAGATAAGAGCTGCCTGGCATATTGGAGATGATGGAGGAAAGTGTGCACCAGAATGCTCCATGCGTGACTACCTGCACTGTCACTGCAGTACCTGAATGCAGGAGCTGTGGACTTGCCTGTGGATGCAGAGCAGGCCTGCCCTTCCATGAGGGGATACTCAGGACAGCCACCAAGCCCCAGTACAGACAGGCCAGAAAAACTCCTGGAACTTCTTCTGGAGGCTGGCTAGGATTCCTGTGGGGTGGGCTCAATGTGCTGAACTGGTGCCAGAAAATAGATGGGACTGGTTGACAACCAGGGTCCTCCCCAAAAGGACGGGAAGTGAAGAAGAGGGACCTGCTCTAGGGATGAAGCAGGGCTGTGTAGTGAATGAGACTGTCTGTAGGACCCTGGCCTTATTTGTTGCAAAAATTGGAAAATGTGTAGTGAATGAGGCAGGGGGCTGCCATAGTAAAGGCAGTTGAAGAATGGAGAATTGAATTATACCCTTGACTGTGCTACATACATTCTATGTGATGCTGGACAAGGCACTTGAAACAAACTTTCATGTGTGCTCATTAATTGAGCATTTCTTAGTTTCTGGGTGCCTGCTTTGAGACTGATGGGTCTTGTGTGCAGAAGTACTGAGGGCTCAGAAGTGCAACTGAAGTCAATGGGAGAGCTATTTTTTGAAGATATTAAGTGTGATATAATGCTAATGAAACATCAGGTCCTAGGTGTGCCAAACTGGGCACACAAATAAGTGGATACTTTTGACCTTAATCTCTTTGTGCTTTAGTTTCCTACCTATAAAATGGGGATAACACACCTTCATCTCACAGGGGTGTTGTGGAAATAAATTTAATAATTGTGAAGCATTCCAAAAGTATAATGGTAAGGACCATGAGGAGGAAATAATAATTGCACCTTAGAGCAGGGTTTAAATAGTGTGCAGTGAATAAGGCATGGGCCACACACTGAATAATCATGAGGAAAGAAAATACATTGAACACCATCCATCCTGTGCACTGAGTGAGGTAGGAGTTCTGGGAAAAAATAGAATGTAATCATGTAATTAAAGACTGCATTATAATGCATACAGCACAGTTCACGGGCAACTGAATTCTGGCATTTTCTAAATTCTGAGTGTTTGAGTTTCCAACCCAATAACATTTTTTTAGTGTGTGTATGGGGAAAGGGAATGGGATGGGGGTTCTCTTTTTCTGAAGTGGAAATAGGGAATTTTGATGTGATTACCAAACATGCTTTCACTTGGCCTAAACCAGAATTTAATCTTAGTTTTCCAGATGTGAAACTCCACTATGTTAACTCACTATTCCAACAAAACTCAACTAAAGTCATTTGGTTTTTGTTTGTTTTTTCATTTCGCGCTCAATGACTGTTTAAGTGCATAAGTCTAATGTTCAATGTGTTTTTTTTAACAGATCTTATTGTTGTGATAGCCTCAATTATTGTTCTGAGTGTAGGATCAAATGGGCAGGTGTTCGCCACATCTGCCATAAGGTACGTTCTTCTAGTGATTGTAACGTAACTAAATAAATACAAAAGCATGCATCTATAAACCCATCATTATTGCCAAAGATGATTATCAAAATGTCAAGGTAAATGGACTATGAAGAACTCAGTGTACCGTTATGCCTCAGGCACTGATTGAGAAAGGCAGTATCGAGGCAACGCATACTGTGTGGGTGTGAGTATGGAAGCAGAGAGGACACAGCTAAAGAAACAGTATGTCCCATACAAAACATCCAGCACTCTTTCTGAGGGGAAAAAAAGAATATTACAGCACGTTGGTTTATTTAAGAAGTAATCCAGACACCACTTAATTCACTTGGTACTTTTTTGCGAAATGTGTAATTACTTCACTTAAATCCATCAAAGCACAATTACATTTTATCTGGCACAGGTAACACATACTATGCAGGAATCAGACACATTTGATTTATGCAGTGTTTGTTCAGCTTTCCCCAAGTAGCACAATCTTGTTTTGGGTGGTAAACTGAGTAAATACTGGAAAGGAGCGATAAGGTAGAGGTGCATTCCCACTGTGCTTAATCCAGCCAAGGGGCGCTGCACGTCCTATAATGTGCTAAGTGCCCTCCCCTCCCACTTGAGTCATTGGGAAGTGAGGAAGTCAGCACTTTGCAGGACTGGGCCCAACATGTATACAACTCCCTTTAGTGTCTGTCTAAGGTATTTATAGGGCACTGACTTTTGGCATATAAAAACTAACAAGATTATGAAGACACAAGTGTCCAGAACAAATATGTACTTTCTCTTCCCACAGGTGAATGTGTATTTTAAGATTTGTTTAATTTAGGGCTGTCAATCACAGATAACTCACTCAATGAACTCAGAAAAATTAATCATGATTTAAAAAGTTATTTGCAATTAATTGCACTGGTAAACAATGGAATACCAATCGAAATATATTTAAAATTTTTCTTAATTTTGAAATATATTGATTTCAATTACAACACAGAATACAGTGTACAGTGCTCACTTTATATTATTTTTGATTATAAAGATTTGCACTGTAAAAATGCTAAAAAGAGATAGTAGTTTTCAATTCACCTCATACAAGTGTTCTAGTGCAATCTCTTTATCATGAAAGTGTAACTTACAAATGCAGATTTTTTGTTACATAGCTGCACTCAAAAAAACAAAACAATGTAAATTTTAGAGCCTACAAGTCCACTCAGTCCTACTTCTTGTTCAGCCAATCACTAATACAAACAAGTTTGTTTACATTTAAGGGAGATACTGCTGCCTGCTTCTTATTTACAATATCACCTGAAAGTGAGAACAGGCATCCCCATGGCACTGTTGTAGCGGGCATCGCAAGAGAGTCTAAACCTTCAATGGCATTGTCCCTGTGTGGAGAAACAGACTAAATTATTGAGGTCCCAATCTGTTAAGGGCAGTTTAGATTAGGGACAGGATGTTGCAGTCAATTCTGAAGTGAATGATAGTGTTGGATTTCACAAAGCACAGCTGTCATGTTTGCCTTGGGCTTTGTTGCTTTTGCAGCATGCTGCATCAACTTAAGCATTTGCATTCAGTCCCAAGTAGTGTATTGCAATAATCTAAGCTGGAAGATACACAAACATGGATCACACTGGTTAGGCTGTTGTCTGACAGAAAAGGGCCATTGAAGGTTTAGACCAGGCCTGCACAACTCGGAAAGCAGCGAGGGCCATATTACTGCAAAAAAACCAGCTGCGGGCTGAAAAGCCCTGCCTTCGCCCCGTCCCCATCTGCTTCCCCCACCCCACCGCATGGCTTGCCCCACCCCTACTCACCCCGCGTGGGCCGCACAGTGAGCCCATGCGGGCCGCATGTGGCCCCTGGGCCGCATGTTGTGCAGGCCTGGTTTAGACTCTCTTGCGATGCCGTGGTGGAAATTGACAAGTCTGGAACCAGTGCAGAATCTACTACAACCACAAAGTTTGTAGCACTGTGATAGTCTGTAGTTTGATGTCTTCAGACTTTTGTATAAATCATTGAAACAGTCACGTTTGCTACCAACATCACTTCTATCTTTATGGAGAGCTTGTGCATTTGCAGAGAAGGTATACCTCAGAATGTCTGATACTCCACAAACATCTATTATAGTAATATAGTATTGATCAAGTGCCCATAATGTCCATATCAGCAGTTGGACTCCATGGTGGTAAGCATCTTAAATATATCAAAGACAGCGAAATCAAGAAATGTGATAATGTCTACTTGCCTAGGGGAGCATCTAAAAATTGTATTTGTGTCCTTTCCTTCTCTTCCTTCCCCCACTGGGGAGCTGTGTGAACTAGCCAGTGTTGAGAAAAATTAGCTGAATTAAAAAAAAATATCCTAATGGTGAGACCTATTAGGCTGTGGATTTGGACAGGTCACTAGAAAGTAAACTTGAAGGATAATCTTGCAGTAGCAGATGGATAGACAAGATGATTCCTTTCCTTCTCTGTCTATTAAGGCCTGGTCTACACTAGCGGGGAGGGTCAACCTAAGATACGCAACTTCAGCTATGTGAATAGCGTAGCTGAAGTCGATGCTCCCCCGTCGACTCTGCCTTGCGCCTTTTGGTGTGCTGGAGTTCTGGAGTCGACGGGAGTGCCTCTGGGAATCGATTTATTTCGTCCTGACAAGACGCAATAGATCAGTCCCCAATAGATCGATCTCTACCCGTTGATCCAGCCGGCAGTGTAGACAAGGTCTTAGATTCAAAGATAGGATTTTAATACAGTAGTTGCTATAAGCAATGGCTAAGAGTGTGTGTGAGAGAAATAAAGAGATCATGATAAAAACAAAACAAACCAAACTAATGAGAAATATTTTAATTTGAATTATTTATTTAAAATTATTCATACATTTCTTCAGCATAGGGTTGTCAACTTTCTAATCGCACAGAACTGAACACCCTTGCACCTTCCCTTCTCTGAAGCCATACTCTGCTCACTCCATCCCCCTTTCCTCCATTGCTTGCACATTTGCACTGAGCTGGGCAGGAGGTGTCCCTTTTCATACAGGTGTTCCGGTTGAAAACTGGACACCTGGCAACTCTCCTTGAGTTGCAAAAGTTCCCAATTCAAAATTCATGTTCTGATTAGTTATTTAAGTTGCATAGTATTGTCTCTACTTGCTGATTGGATGATTTTTGCAACTAAAACATGCAAAAACGTGAGAATTATGATTTTGAGAGTTGAATGTTCAATTCAGGTTTTGCTTTTGGAAAATATAAGAGTTAAAAGTTTACTTTTTGCAAGTGTTTATGCTAGTGAAGTTTTGATACTGAGTGGTCTCAGAAAGCAAAATCGGAATTACAAATAAGTAAAAATGTAATGTGTTTATGAGTATGAACAAATGCTTGTACAATTTATTTAACTATTTGGTATAGTGATATACTATACACTTAAATACAGAGTAGTGTACAGTATTGAAATTATGGGTCCACACATGCGAGATACCGAATGGCCTTAATTAACAGGCACATCTCTGGGAACAGAAGTTGCTAAGCATTCTGAAGCATCCAGCTTCTGGCACATGGTTTTTTTTGTTTTTGTGTTTTGTGGGTTTTTTTTTTAATTACAGTATATAAATGCATCCTGAAGATTGTGTGCAGATTAAAAAATAGTTTTGTATCGATATTTCAGTTTTTGATTTAATTTCACATTTTTCTTTCAGGGGAATCCGGTTTCTCCAGATACTTCGCATGCTTCATGTAGATCGGCAGGGTGGCACTTGGAGACTCTTAGGATCAGTTGTTTTCATACATCGTCAGGTACTGGATATTTTAAAATTCCTAACATGTGACCCATGAAGTTTTTACATCTCTTGGACTTCAAATCATGATCTGATTTAAAATGAACAATTATTGTTGCAAGATAGAATGAATCACTTTAAAAGACAATCATGTTTCTTATTTTTAAAACAGGAATACAATTAGTCTGAATGTTTCTTTCAATTTGGTGGCTAGTAGGCACCAGCAGTGGTATTTTCTGGAAATTAGCATTATAGCAGCTAATAATGGTTCTCTGTGAATTTTGATGGAACTATTCAAGCTTAATTTATTAAACACAGTTACATGGTTTGTCTCGCATATAAAAATGCGGTCAGCTGTATTTGCAGGAAATGTCTCCTAACCCAGGTTATTTTGGCAAAAAACCAAAAACCAATGGAAACATTTTAAGTAAACACATCAACCATTTTAACCATTCCTTTTAATTTAGCTACTTAAATATTGGGGTTTCTAATTGGTGCTATAAATAAAAATATTAAATATTGTGTTTATAACATGCAGGAAACACTCTTTTATCGAATGATATAGACTGTGAAATAGAGATAAATATTTCTATAAATAGCAGCCTGTTTTTGTTAAAGCTTTTACATTTTACCATTACCTCTCCTGTTCAGAAGTACTGAAGCTTAAATAGTCACTTTTACACAGTCTTTGACAAATGAATGATTGAAGGGCCCTTTTTTAAGGGTCACTTTTGAATTGTTTTTGGTGAAAATGGGTGCCTGAGATTAAACATATCAACATAATATTATTGTCATCCTCCTCTTACTCATCCTGTCATATTATAGTGGGTTGTTCCACACTATAGATTTCTTCACCTTTATTGCCAGTTATTTCTACTCCTTTGTTCTCCAATTGGTGTAAACAACTATGAGTATCTATCACAGGTGCCACCTGCATTAACTTCAGCAGATCATTATTATGTTATGTCACAGATGACTGGGAGCTGCTTAAAGCAAAACACTGAAAATCTATAATATAGTTATTCTTGTGCTATTAACATTTCTGCTGCACCACAGGTAACTTCAGATCCAACAGGCTGAACTCCACTGAGAAACATCGAATGCCTGTTTTAAAAAAATCCCAAAACAAACAGCAAAACTCCCTCAACAAAAAATCCACTTCATTCCTATATGACAGGAGGAATTTTAATGGCCCATGTCAGTATAAGCTTCATTATTTATCTCTACACTGCATGGCTAACCATATAATACTGGACTACACTGCTAAAGTATTTTCTTAGCATTCATAAGGCTTACAGTGGGGGGTTTTTGGGGGCAAATACAAATACTTTGGAAAAGTTAAGCCCATGAACCAAATTAATTTGAAGCTCTATTACTCCAGAGAAGTGATTATGGTGGTCTGCAATCAGTCAGCATATCTGTGATCAAGGAGATCACCCACTGACACATGAGCAATTCCAAATCAAAAATATTCTTTATTGATACTGGATAAATATAGCTGAAACTTCAGTGAACAGAAGGGAAAACAGAATTTTTATTCCCCTCCAGTCTGCAGTAGAAATTTGGGTTTTAAAGAAAAAAGGACCTCAGCTTCTTTTTCTTTGCAGCCAGCATACAAAGCAGACTTTTATTTGTTCTCGTTGCTGAACAGAATACTTTTTAAATACAAAATAGGATCCTAAATCCCTAAAAAGTGAATTTGGGTCCCATTAAAAATAGATTCACTTGGATCTGGCTGTGCCCAGAAAAGCTTACTAAAGATTGAACCAATGCTTTCCATGTGTGTCTGAGTTTTACATATAGCTGTATTAGCTCACTGAAACCTGATTTGGCCAGGGCACTCAGCTATTTTCAGCAGGTTGAGCTTATACTAGTGTTTCTTGCCAAAGGCAACAGAACATGAGTCAATATCACATATGGTGATGGAAAAACTTGGAAAAAAATCATGCAGCTCACTGAAAAACTATTGAGTTAACTTATCCAGCTCCAATTTCTCTCTAATCTCAGAGGTTCACTTATCCCTCATCTTGCTTTGTGAGCTACCATAATGCTTTGAATAGAAGGTCAATTGGCGGTTTTTCTAAGAGTTCTGAGGATTATTATTTGAGATAATTTGTTATAATTAAAATGTGTCCAAGTTTAAATGAACTTATTGACTTAAGCTCCTCAATGCTGATCTGTCATATTACTCTACATGCAAGTGTGATTTTTGCCTTTCTTTGCATACCCTCCTCCCTTTAAAAAATTTTAAGTCATAACTGTGAAGTATAGTATGTTGGACTTCTGTGAGGGAGGAAAGAAAAAATATTTTTTGTGACTCTATGGGTGTTTAATTTAATGAATAGCATCTCAGTCTGTTAGCTGTCCTAATCAAAAGCATGAGAGTAAGCTTTGATGTGTGGCAGGTGTAAGGACTGTAAAACCTAGACTCTTGTGTTGTGCACCTGGCCCCTGTTCTGACTTTCTTGTATTGGGCAAGTTATTTAACTTCTGTCTATTACTTCAGCTATAAAATAGAGATAATGGTCTGAGCCTTGATTTCTGCAAAACATTCAGAGAACTTCAGATTTTAGATGCTATATTAGTGCAAACCATCAAATCGTATTTCTTTATATGTACTTTAACACACTTTTGTTGAAATCTTTATATGCTATCTTCATAGGCAGCGAGTTATATGGGCCCGTATTGCCTGTTCTTCACCAGTATTCAGGAACGTGATGGTGCCCGGCTCCACCAATGTTTGGGCTTATATTTTCAGAGGTGTCCTATCCATAGGACGGACAGGAAAAACTGCCCCAGGCCCTGTACTTCAGGGGGATGTGGGGTCTAGGTCCGCAAGGAGGGTTAATGGGGGGCATGGCGCCAGCAGCAGCAGGCGAACTTGCCCTTGCCTGCCCTTCTCTGTCCCCATCCCCACTCCACCCCTTCCCCCAAATCCTTGCCCTGCCTCTTTCTGCCCCTTCCCCAAGTCCCTGCCCTGTCTCTTTTCAGCTTCCGCCCATTCCCCGAGCAATTCTGGGAGCCAACAGAGCAGGGTGGGCTGGGGTTGGGTTGCTCCCTCCTGCTGGCACCAGGCCCCCTGCTAACTCTGCAGGCAGCCCTGGATCCTGCATCCCCCTGAAGAGCAGGGCCCCCCAAAGCGCGGGGCCTGAGGCACTTGCTCAGTCCATCTTGCCCAGTCCCTTGAATACCCTGCCTCTGCTGGCTAAACCCTGCTTTCTGGCAGGAGGGCTGGGGGCAGTGGCTTGAAGCAGTCAGCAGGGAGCCCAGCTGTGGGCCCTAATGAGGGCTGGCTTACTGCAGTAGACTGGGCTAAGTGGCCACAGTTTGGGCTGAAGACTGAGAGGGCTAGAAAAGCCCTGAGCTGAACTCAGTTGGGAGGCCAGCCAGGAAGGGGACAGGAGGCTGCAGCTCTGTCTCCTCACCACAGGCAGAGTGCCTCAGGGGCCTGGAGACCCTCAAACAAGATAGGAGGAAGGTAACTATTGGGGGATAAAGGGACCACTTTGTTGCACTGGAGACTTTGGACTGTACTGTAAATAAAAGGCACTTGGGTGAAGCACCAGAGGAAGATGCGAGGACTCTTATTTCTACCAGCTAGAACACAGGGTACAGGGGAGAAAGAGAAACCTGTGCAGACCCGGTGACACTGGGGGATCTTCCTAGCTGTAGTGGTTTGTGGCTGCCAGTATGGAGGAGACCCTAAAGTAGCTGGTGGGCACAATGCAAGAAATGCAACAGTCCCAAAAGATGGAGTGACAGGCCCTGATGAGATGGCAGGCAGAGCAACAGAGGATACTCCAGGAGTTCATCAGTGAGCAGATCCTCCAGAGGATGGTGAGTCTGCCAGCAGGAGAAGGCGCCAGGCTGCAGGGATGGGAGCTCTTCAAGATGGGCCCTGCAGATGACCCCGATGCATTTCTTGGAACTATTGAACGGGTGGCAACCGTGGCCAGCTGGGAACGGGAGACCTGGGCCCTGCGGTTAGCCCTGTACCTGGGCAAGGAAGCCCGGGCAGCATTTATGGCCTTGGGTGACACCCAAGCACGGGACTATGATGTGGTAAAGGCCGCTACACTGGATCGTGTGGCGCTCTCAACTGAGAGGTATCGCCAGCGCTTCCGGGCGGCCCGCTGGACTGAGGGTCTGTGGCCCAGAAGTTGATGGACTGGGCCACCTGGTGGCTGAGGCCCAGTCCCCAAACCAGAAGTAGTCATGGACCAGATAGTCTTGGAATAGTTCCTCCTAGGGCTCCCAGACCCAGTACTGGTAGGGGTCCGAAGACATCAGCCGGCCCAAGTGGCCGAAGCCGTCCGGTTAACGGAGGAATAGGTGGAAGCAGAGGGGTCCCGATGGGTGGTGAAGCCAGGTAAGGGAGGCAGACCAGGTAAAAGCCCTCCAGACTTTGCACCCAAGAGAGGGCCAGACCCAGGGCCCATCCACAGCAAAGAACTGATCTGTTGGCAGTGTGAACGCCCAGGCCCCAAGAAACAGGACTGTCCGCAGACGGAATGCAGGCTGGCAGACTTTTGTGGGTGGACAGGAGAGCGGAGAAGTTCGGGGAAGCAGCGACTGACCACGATACTGGTGCTGTTAGGGGGAAGCCCCGGGAGGGGGGTAGTGGACTCTGCCTCCACCCACTCACTGGTGCGGAAGGGGTTAGTGGAGCCCCACTGAGTAATTCCCAGGGCAAAGGTGGCCCTGTGTCTATGGGGACACTCGGGGATATCCGTTGGCCTGGGTGCCTATGGAAGTACAGGGGCGCTTCTGGTGGCAACAGGTTGGAGTGGTATGGAAATTACCATACCCAGTCCTATTGGGAGGAGACTGGGGAACCCCGTCCAATGAGGCCCAGAGTCAGGGCGAGGGGCCTAAGGAAGGGACTACGGGGTGCCCAATCAAGAGGGTGGAGGGAGGTGAAGGGAGCCTTGAACCCCCTAAGGGGAAAGAACCCCCTCCCCTGCAACTAGGGGAAAGAGTGGGGGAAGGACAGGAATCTCCTAGGTGACAGGGCAAACACTTGGAAGAATGCTGGCTGTAAAGTCGTGAAAAACCCTCTGGGGAGGGTTGCCATGAGTGTGGCCCTCCAGAGTCAGAGGAAAACAGGGATCGGGGGGCCAGGGAACGGAACCCCGATACGGGGTACATAGTCCACCAGCCACCGCCCGAGCAAACGTGTGGACTCTGCCAGGCGAAGGGACATAGGCAGGAAACCTGTCCTTACCAGGAATGTGGGGGAGGCCTGGGGAGGGTCCCCAGGAATCCACAGCAGGGGTACAAGAGCGCCTGTTAGAAGGCAGCTTTGTCCGGCCAAGAAGGGGCAGGTGGAGCCTTGTGGCTCGGTGAAGGGGGGAGATGTGTGATAGGGCAGGGGTAAAACCCCTTGAATGCCCTGCCCCTGCTGGCTAAGCCCTGCTTTCTGGCAGGAGGGCTGGGGGCAGTGGCTCGAAGCAGTCAGCAGGGAGCCCAGCTGTGGGCCCTAACAAGGGCTGGCTTACTGCAGTAGGTTGGGCTACATGGTCACGGCTGGGGCTGAAGACTGAGAGGGCTAGAAAATCCAGGAGCTGAACTCAGTAGGAGGTGAGCCAGGAAGGAGACAGGAGACTGCTGCTGCTCTGTCTCCTCACCACAGGCAGGGCGCCTCAGGGGCCTGGAAACCCTCGAACAAGGTAGAAGGAGGGTAACTGTTGGGAGATAACTTCCTTGCACTGGAGACTTTGGACTGCACTGTAAATAAAAGGCACTTGGGTGAAGCACCAGAGGAAGGTGTGAGGACTCTTATTTCTACCAGCCAGAGCACAGGGCACAGGGGAGAAAGAGAAACCTGTGCAGACCCGGTAACACCATCCTATGGATTGGATGGCTCTGCTTGGACCTGTTCTGGGCACTACCAAAAATTATACAAACCTGTCGCTTGTGCCTATCTTATACACATCTCTTTAGTATAAGGCTGCTGGAATAGTTTATTTAGAGTTTAGAGATGCTGAGGCTGAAATATCCTCAGTAGTTCTGGTAACATTTCAGCCACAGTGATGGGAGTCTCATGAGATCCTGCCCAACTCCACTAAAAATCATATTGGTCTGCCTGACTTTTAAAGCTAACACTTCACATAGAAAATCTCTACAACTCTTGTCTAGTCTTTGACCTCCATTCTCAGGCAAAATCCGTGAGAAAATAGTAGATTCTGTATTCCAGTGACTTGTGACATTTACTAATAGCTTGGATGTTTAGTAGTCCGGGCTTTGGTTTGAAGCAAGACACAGACAGCTTTAGTTGCACTAATATGGTGCCATCATTCAGTGGGAAGTGATATCATCTCCTGAGGTGGAAGCATAGGAACTTTATGCCCAGTTGGTGTCTAGAACATCCTCTTCCATTTACTTTCTTGCCCTTTATAGCCTACTAAATGCAGGTGTTTCTAAATTTCCAAGTGTTAAATGGACACCCACAAATAGAGGCTGCTCAAGACTATCTGCTGCCCTAGGCAAAACATCAGCATGCCACCCCCCCTCCTTATAAGCCTAGGATGGCAGTTTTGATCCAGCTGTCCATCTGTCAAATTTGAGTGACTGGAATTGCAACCTGGTGCATGAGGCATGATGGGGACAGCTGGGCCAAATCTGCTGCCCTGGGAAGCTGCCTAGTTTGTTTATACCTAGAGTAACTCATGCTTACAAACTAAACAATATCTTAGCATAATGAATGGATGATCGCTGCTGAAAGAGGAAGGACTTGGACAAGATAGATGGCACAGAAAGCTGCTAAAACCAAGAGAAAACAATACAAGCTGCAAATATAAAAGGAACTCTTAACAGAGTTCAAAACAATAAGATCAGACATAGCAAGTGTATTAACTACTGTACAAAAAGAGGTAGCAGAGTTGGTGGAGGAGAGGCTGATCACAATGAACTAGTGAAGACTCAGTTGTGACTTCCTTGCTCAACCAACACATCAGGCAACTAGAGCTGAGAAAGGGACTTACAGGTGAAACTGGATACTATTAAAAACTGAGAATAGAGAGGGAACAATCAGGACTAATGGATTAACTGAAAATTTATTGAGAAGGGAACCCTCTGTGTTTTGTGCAAAGGTTGATTAGGTGCACTGAATCTGGTTTATCTCAGTGAAGTTTTGGTGGGCAGGGTTTGTGGAATCTTGACTCCCGATGCTACAGTAGTAATTGTCTTGGGGAGCTTCACTGTTTCCACCAGAAGACGCTGTAATGAAAAAACAAAAGGAGTGTTAGGATTGCCTCCCCACTCTGAACTTTAGGGTATAGATGTGGGGACCCGCATGAAAAAAGAAATAACCCCTCCCAAGCTTATTTTACCAGCTTGGGTTAAAATGTTTTTCCTCAGAACACTTCTTTTTCTGTGTCTGGACTGGGTATGCCGCCACCATCAAGTGAGAATGTCTCAAAAAACTATTGGACATGGGCCACTTGAAGCCCCTCTTTCTCTTTTCACAAAACCCCCAAACTTATTCCCTCCCTGGGAAGCTTGAGAGAAAAGCCTCGCCTGATCCTGCGAGATGTGCCCAATCCAAAACCAGGATCTTACACAATGGAAAACAAGCAGTCAGATTCTTAAAAGAAAGATTTTAATAAAAGAAAAAAGAAAGGAATAAATCCCTTATAACCATCAATAGAACAGCATTCACCATAATCAACAAAAGAATCAAGAACCCAAACCTCTCCCCCAAGGCAACTTTCTCCCACTGTTGATATCTCTGCTGAATCTTACAATATCAAGAAGCACACAGCCAACACTCACCCCTGAGAACCCTCCAAGTGATGATAAGAAGGTAAACTTACTGACTACCTTACTTGATAGAAAGCTATAGGTACAGTGAAAGAAATAGGTGTGGTTCATCCCATAGCCGAGTTCAACAGAGAAGAGACCCAGAGAGAAACTGAAACTCAAAATCCTTTGTCTCCTGAGGAATTTCTCATTGGTCAGTTGTCCACCTCTCAGGTTACCTTTAGCTTAACCCCTTACAGGTAAACAGTAATTCTAGGCTACTTTATACTTATGACAGGGAGCTTAAAGAAATACAGTGGGATCCCGGAATACCGCGCCCCGCTATAGCGCGAATCCGCTTATAGCGCGGTGCGCGGCTGGCTCCCGATGGTGGCGGCGGCCGTTGCTTTGATGCGCAGAACCCCTCAATACCGCGACCCCGCCATTATCGCGATCGGGTTTTTCTGGATCCCAATCGTCGCGGTATTGCGGGGTCCCACTGTAACAGTTTAAGGTAATAAAACCCAGGTATTCCAGGAACACTCTTCGCTGACATTTAGCTTTGGATGCTAGCGTATGACATGATAGAAGAACGGTGGGAGAGAACATCTATGTTAAATAGAGGGGTTTTTTGTTAGACTGGTGTGTTTATTTTTAAAAAAAACATTCTTGAATTAGACTACTAATGTATCTTGGAAAAGGACAATGGCTAAAATACAATAAATACCAAGAAGATGATATAGTTGTAGGTCCAAGCCAAATATTATGTGTATGTAGGAAGCTTGGTCTATGGTGATGGTTGTGTCAAAAATAAGGTTTAAAGGATAAGTGCTTTAGCAACAAATGCTGCACAGTTGATGAAATTATGGACTATTAAAAACATTACATTTGGTACCAAAGTGAAAACTTATCAAACAAGTGTACTGCTCTATGGTCTGGAAGCAGGTCAATTAAATGAAACCGAGATTAGAAGGCTAGAGGTAGTAGTGATGGGTTCTTTGGAAGATGGCAGATATAGAGAGGCATGACTTAAGATAAATCAAGTTAGAAGGAGAATAGGAGGAAAAAGTGGGTGTGGGATTGGCAGCAATAGAAAAAAGATTATAATGGTTGGGACATTGTAAAATTTACACATGATAGGATGTCAAAGAGACCAACACAAACGCAACCAAGGTAAGTCAGGCCTTGAGGCTGACTACAGAGTAAATGGTGGGACATCGTATGCAGGGACATGAATGGATGAATATGCCATGCATAGGAATGAATAGTGATGCTGTGCTCCTCATGTCTGTTAATATGGGAATGTGAAGAAGAGGCGAATTTACTGTAAATAAATCACGTATTCAAAGAGTGTATGGTTGGATTTACCTTCAGTTTTAAAAGGCATTAATAGTTGGCATATCACCAAAATTGGCCAATGACATTGCAGAGTCTTATGTCTATTTTTACCTGTCCAACTCTACTGTCTGGGACCATTTAGCCTTGAATGACTTAGTCTTAAAGCAAATAAAAAGCTATTCACAGATTCATCATTTTGCATTCTAAACATCCTGACAGTGTCTTTCTAACATTGCCATTACACAGCATTGCCATGATAGTGCTTTTCAGCAAAATATGCTAGTATGTAAAAACAAAGACAGTTAATGTTTTCAAACTGTAAAGTACATAACTTAAGCCTTACATACTATTTCCTTTCTTTTGTGATAGGAACTCATAACCACTCTGTACATTGGATTCTTGGGACTGATCTTCTCATCCTATTTTGTCTATCTTGCTGAGAAGGATGCAGTGGATGAAGATGGAAGAACAGGTTTCTCCAGCTATGCTGATGCCCTGTGGTGGGGTGTGGTAAGTTACAAAGCGTGTGCCTAGTCTTGGTCCACTCTCGTGCAAGATAGACCATTCATGTTAATAAGGATTTTTTTTTCCTGAGTAAGGACTTATTGATTTGCAAAATCAAGCCTTCTATTTGTAAATGGCACTCAAGAGGGGAAATTTTACCTTTTTTTAATAAAAGTAGACTTAATAGAAAATTGCATATTCTAAAACATGGAATATGGGAAGTTGTGATAACATTAAATAGTTCCTTTGAGAGTAGTTGTCAGAGTAGCTGACAGAGTCCTCCAGATCTTCCCACTAGGGAAGAAGGTTTGGGGCTGAGGGTAATAGGCAGTTATGGGAGTTGCATAAGGGTATGAATGCCCATCTGGGTAGAGAAGGGAATATGTGGTTATGTGGGGAGTGAAGAGAGAGAACAAGTATTGGTGAGGTGGTAGTGTTATGCTCCTCTAGACATGTTCATCACATTAGTGACACATCTTTGGGAAATGTCTTTTTTCTGCTCACCAGCAGTCTGAGTCTGATACACCACCTGTGCTCCTGAGGCAGCTTTCCCAACTGGCAAATCTCATGTGGCTCATGACCTGGGAGTGTCAGTGTGACAAACCAGAGGAGGCTGACAAATCCGGTCTGGTGATAGGGAGGGGAATACATACCACAAAGATATATATGATGAGGTGATATTATTGGGAGCCACTAGCTCGCAAATATCCACAGTACTCCACACTTGCCCATTCAGCCCTTCCACGTCCTTTAACTGCCTATTCTCCCTTCATCCCAAACCGTGCTTAATTCCTACCTCAGACTTCACATTGACAAGTATACAGTGCATATATCGAACAGATGTTATATTGCTGTATTTGTTGTAGTGCTAATAAGGGAATGTTGTGGATTTCGTACTGTTTCTTCGTATGTGCAAGGGAGTTCATAGCAAAGGTGTTTAGCGTGTCTGTGAGATGGCTGAATGTGATGGGTGAGTGCTCAGGTATGCTACAGAAGGTTCTCTTGCTTATGTGGGTGGGTTTTGCACTTAAGCAATCTTTTGCTGGCTTTGACGTGTGTGTGGGTGCGTGTGTGTGTGTGTGTGGGTGTGTGTGTGTTAAGTAACAAAGTAATATTTTACCTGCATCTAAATAATCCTTTAAATAAAGACTGTTAAGAGTTTGTGGGATGGAAAAAAAAGGGCCCTGAAAGTCCCAATACATAAACATTTATTATAATTGTGTTAGAAGGGTGATGTATAAACCTTTACTAGAATTTTTAAATAAAAGTTTGGCTTATCTTTTTTTAATGGCTCAGTTGGAAAACTTTGTAAATCTTTAATTCCAGTGATTTGGTTATCATGTATTCAACAAATTTGTATGATACACAAAACATCCAATAAATTGATCCAAAATAATGAAAAACCCTGACCAAAAAAAATAAAATAAAGCCCACCCTGAAATAACCAGACAGAACTAAATAGTCTGGCAGGGGGAAAACCAGTGGCCCACAAAATCAGTCAGTTGTTAACCCCCCCTACAAACATAGGATAAAAAATTTATAAGGAACTTAAACCATCTGGGCATAAAATAACCTCTAATCAATGGAGCTTAAGAAGAAACTTTCCACAAGAACAGATAACTGTTTTGGTTTTTATTCTATATTTTTTTCAGCAAAGGCCAAACAAGTCTGCCTTTTTAGACTGGCATCATAAAAAGCCATGCCTATGCTGAGGAATCTTTAACAGCAACCAAATCCTACTTGTTCTACTACCAGTTGAGTTGAATTAGTTTTCAAAATAGTGGGGACATGGCTGCTCAGTTAGTTTTTACCACCGTTTCAGCTAAATATGATGAAAAGTAAATGTAATCAAAATGGTATTAGAAGAGGGTCTAGCTGTGGGAGTCTCAACAACATTAGGCCTCCCACCAGAGCTAGCATCAGTTCAGCTGATCTCATGGGAAGCTTGTAAACTCTCCCAGTGTGGTCAAGGTCCAAAGAGATTAGTGGCAACGTGCGTGTGTGTGTGTGTGTGTCTTGGTCTAATAAATTGGGATGACTGTTCAATGTAATTGTTAAAGGATGCCGATCTGCGTTCTTGTGATTTTTGTTTCCTAGCACTGTGGTATATAAACACCTTCCGTGAGAAATAAACACAAAAACATCCCTCTCTTTTAGCTGTTGGCAGGAACATGCCTAAAGAATTAAATCCAATTTTCTAACATGAGAAACTATTTTGGACTCTAAGGGCTAGATGCTGCAGCCCTGATAGAGTAAAGGCTGCAGAATCAGGGTTTAAAATAGTTAAAATATCTTCTTATGAGCATATTTCAAAATATTTTTGATTATAAGTGTATAAAAGAAAACTGAGAGAATTCTCAACAGAAATGGATGTTTAAAATGTAGACTAATTGGTGCTTGTTTTAAACGCTTTCCATTGCTTAAGAGAGGTATATTTAGAATTCAACCTATTTTTTTAAAGTGTTTATGTATTGCACAAAGCGCTCAGGGATTTTTCTGTAAAAGTCTACTTGAGTTGTGTAATCAAATCAGCGTTATCTTTATCTGTGTGAGGCACATGAAGGAAGAACACTGTTTAAACTGTTTAAGCTTTCCAGACGTGTAGGCCTCGGCACCATTAGTGAGTCATGGTGCAGGTGCAGTTCACAGCTGGGACCAGTGACACAGGGCAAAGTGAATCACATAGTTTCTTTTTCTTTTAAAAACTTCTGTAACACAAAAACACAGATGTGGAGTTATTAGGGAATGAAATTTGATTTCACTTTTGCTTTTCAAAACTAATCCTGTTTTTTTAAAAAAAGTCTTGGTAGCAGCTTTTGAAAGTTTTTTGTGTATCTGCTAAAACCACAGAGTCTATTATGTCTGATATTTTGCCTACTGTAAGAAAGTGCAAGCTTGCTGAATTTGATACAAAGGTCCAAAAGGGTTTAAACATGAGGAAAAAGGAAAATTAAAACAAAAATAAAAGGAATTTGGAACCAAATGTTAACCAGGTTCATTCGCTTTAGCTGTGAATGCAAGGCTGTTTCATCTATTTTTGACAGGCATGGCAGATTGAATTGCAGAGTTCTATTAAAGACTTGTAGCATCTTATGTGAACCATTATCAGCACTATTACCTTGTTAAAATATATGAAAAGACATTTCCTAAGGGATTAGCAATCTGGCAAAATTATTTATCTTGCCTGTTTTTAAGTTATTTTTGAGCCCTCTTTCTGGGCAGAAGTTGTTGACATCTCATTTCCATTCCTATCTCTTGAGACCCTGTCTTAGTGTCTTTCGATGAGAACAGGGCTAATTTATGTTGTGTAGAATTTGAGTCAAATAGCTGATTGTCTACATCAGGTTACTTTGCTGTAATACCAATTTCTGACTACTTCACCAAATTTCCAATATCACGTATCCATGTCCCAGCCAGAGCAATGTCTCTTTATCTTTAATATTTGGTTCTTTTGGTTCAAAAGCCCTAATCTTGAAAGAACTTTAAGCATGCGAACAGCCCTATTGCTGTCAGTGAAACTACTCTCATTCGTGAAGCTATGCATGTGCATGTGTTTGTAGGATCAGAGGCTATGTTAGCTAGAGCAAGTACAGAAGATATGACTGAACATGTGATGTAGTGATTCTGGTTTAGGCAACAGGCTTATTTTTTCAATAGCTAATTATTAAATATATGCTGAGTGGTTCACTAGTATCTACTAGAAATTTGTTCAAAATAATTCTGGACAGGATTAAAAAAACTGGAGAATTTACATTATCTATAATCCATTCTGCATACTTGCCAGTATTAATTAGATTAGCAAGAAAGAATCCTCTTAAAGTGGCAATGGATAAACTTTCTGAGACGTGTCCAGACACCTGCAGGAATCTGTCCGCCAAATGTCTGCTGCAGGGATGGAAAAGCATCTCTCCCTTTTTCTGTGGTTATGACTTTTCATGCTGTCTCCCACAGTAATGTTAGAGTAGTTTAGCCTTACTGCAGTTGGTTTTTAATTCCTGAGTGCTGGAGAACTCAGAAAAACAAGGAGCCTTTCATAGGAAAATGAAGAGGAGAAGAAAAAGCAAGACATTGAAGGATTATCTGGGTGCTCTGAGCAGCTGAATGGTCGTTAAGGAATCATTGCTTTAATTTCCTCCATTCCCCAGATCTGATCATTTTGAAACTTAACATGTGGGCTTGGTGATTATCATTATTATTTATTTGTTTTGTGGTAATAAGCAATAGCCCTAATAATCGTTATGGCCCCGTTATGCTAGGGGCTGTACAGACTTGCATGTGGTCTTTGCTGAGGTGAGCATACAATTTAAAGTTGCAAGGAAATGAAGATACTAAAATATTGAGTTTGCTAAACATTTTGCTCAGAATGAGGAGCCAAGAGTCTGTAAAGTAAATGTGAGCTTAGTTTTCAGGGCTTGAAAGTCTTAGTTCAATAGTATTTTCAGGCCTGTTTGGTTTTTTTTAAAATCCTCCTTCCTAGCTCATTACAATGCTTTCCTGAGAGATTACTCTAAAGGAAGCATATTCTCTCCAACTGTTTATAGGTTCTTCAGGAAAACCTTAAAAACAATTGATTAATGATTGTGAAGTGCTTTGAGATTCTGCCGAACAGCGCTTTATAAGAAATAGGCATTATTATTATTATTTATAGTATCTAACTGGGTGCAACACTTGGAGATAGCAATGACTGTGCCCTAAATGGCAGTATTCTCACTAGAACCATTCAAAAAATGTTTGCCAAAATGAAATTTTAGTGAAATATGCTATTTTGTTGAAGCCAAAAGGTTTAGCGGAGATATCCTGTTTCCATGAAACTTTTATTAAGAAGGTTTTTGGGTCAGGGGTGATCACAGAGAGCAAAGATTGACACTGTAGCTCAGTGGGAGAATCAGGTTCAAGCCACTGCTCTGCCTGTTTTGGTGTGATATAGGATGAAAAATTCTGCTCTGATTTGGAGCAGAGGAGGGAGTGGAGCCTGGTTCTTCCATGTCCCAGGCCAACACGCTAACCATGAGGCTAAACAGCCTCTCTCTTCTTTTCAGAATTTTTCTTTTTGAAAGATTTTGTCCAAGAAGAAACAAAAACAAATTCTGAAATCTTGAAAGTTGCCACAAAATGGAATTGTCATCCTTTGGTCAACTCTAATTCCCATAGCCTCCTTTGTTCCCACTGTGAATGATTAGGTGAATGTGAATTCATCAACCTATTTTGGTCATATTTCTGGTATTATTGGTGGCAAAATGGAAGGATTTGGGGATGGGTTTGGGGCTGTGTCCTGAAACCTACAACTCTTTATAGACGTAGCTGTTAAAATTAGTTGTATTAGATAAAATGAAAAAAACTCTGCAGTCAATGGCTAGAGTTT
This sequence comes from Dermatemys mawii, assembly GCA_007922305.1. Taxonomy (NCBI): domain Eukaryota; kingdom Metazoa; phylum Chordata; order Testudines; family Dermatemydidae; genus Dermatemys; species Dermatemys mawii. Next base: position 34,147,689 of record ML677350.1, on the reverse strand, counting down.
TTAATTTTGAGAAGAAGCAAACCATCTTTGGAATGTTGAAACGGGACAGTGGGCAGGGCTAATTATGGAAATATGATGAAAGATTCAGCACATATAGAACCTGGGTCTGCAGATTCCCTGGGAAGTGACTGCCTCCACATCGCCATCTAACACCTCTGACAGTAGAAACACTTACCAGGGGATGTGTCTCAGGGGCCCAAACATGGGTGTGCTGCCCAGGGAAGACCAAATTGACAAGACATTCCTGATGGGTCCAGACATACTATTGTAGCCTGGGGAAGAAGTTTGTCTCGACAGATAGGCAGAATCCTAGCTAGCTGCTGTTACAGACACTGCTTTTTCATGCTATTCCTGACCTAAACTTTACCTTCTGGCTCTGATACCCAGTTCTTAACTTGGCTTTGTCTCCTGCTTCTGACTTCCAGTTCCCGATCCCCATGTCCCAGCACTGACTCCTGACTCTGGCTGGCTCCCAACCCTGGATCAACCTACAACTCCACTTCCTAGTGTCTGACTGGCTCTAACCACTAGGCCGCCCGTCCAAAACCCAGCCCTGACATATGGTGTGTTAGGCATGCCTGGGAATGACCACTCCTCCCCTCATGGCCCTACATCCCACTTTGAGTGGTGGCGGCAAGGGCCTCCTCTTCCAGACAGGCCAGGTGCAGCAGGATGGGATCCCCTTGTACTTACATTCTGTCTGCTGGTGCATCTATTTGGATGGGTGCACTAGAGCCATTGTACTCTTCTCTTCCTGCTACGAGTCCTCTGCTGGGATGGTGTTGATGGAGCCCCCAGTGCAGTGCCCCAGAGAGATGAAGGGGGTTACTCACCCCTCTCCTAGCTATTGAGATTGAGATTCTAACATAAGCAAATGATTTCAGGAGCTGGGGTTTTAGGCACGGGCTTATAGTGTGTATGCCAAATGGGTTGTCATACGTACTGCTGCTTTCACATCACTGTATGGAATAACTTTACAACTTTGCAGTGGATATTTTCTTTGTTTATGGTGCAGGTAACGGTCACAACGATTGGTTATGGAGACAAAGTACCACAGACATGGATTGGGAAGACAATAGCTTCCTGTTTCTCAGTATTTGCTATATCTTTCTTTGCTCTTCCAGCGGTGAGTGGGAATTCAAAGTAGTTATTTAATCCTATGTGTAAATAATACAAACACTTGTTAATTGATGCCATTGTTAAGAAAAAAAATTTAAAAAATTTTGTCTCAGAATATACCAACTTGTTTATTGCACCTTTTAATGTGTAATATTACTCATGAAAGGAAGGATAATCCAATTATTGGGGCACTAGCCTAGGATTTGAGAAACCCAGTTCAGTTTCCTGCTCTGCCATAGACTTCCTGTGTGACGCTGGGCAAGTCACTTTTCTGTGCCTCAGTTCCCCCTTTGTAAAATAGGGGGTAATAATTGCTATCTCATGAGAGTGTCGTGAGGATAAATACATTAAAAATTTTCAGGTGCTCAGATTAAGGTTGGCAACCCTCCAGGATTGTTCTGGAGTCTCCAGGAATTAAAGATTAACCTTTTAATTAAAGATTATGTCTTATGCTAGAACCTCCAGGAATACGTCCAACCAGAACTGTCAACTCTAGCTCAAATAATATAGTGACGGTGGCCATTTACATACCTTAGGTATTGGGAATTAAATATATACCAATACCTTGCCTTTCTATTGCTCTTTTTGTCCATAGATCTCAAAGCCCTTTATAAAGGAGATAAGATTCATTATCCTTGTGTTCCGAGTGGGAACACTACGGTACAGGTAGGTGAATAGACTTGCCCAAGGCCAACCAGCAGGCCGGTGGCAAAACCAGGAATAGAGCCGAGATCTCCTTAAATTCATGTCTTTCTTGATTTAAAAACTGGAGAGATTGTGAGGCGACAGCCTCAGCAACCTGGGAATCTCAATCAGGTCTGCTATAAAACACCTTTGCTAGGCTTTTTATTTTATTTTTTTTGGCTCCCGAAATTGAATATGAGTGAATGTAAGGACAAACTAACTAAAAAAAATTAAGATATAAGGCTTTTGCTGAAGTTTGGAAAATAAAATCTTTAGAATGACTTAGCATTACACACAACATAGCAACAGGTGGAAGGAATGTCAGGGAACAGGAACAGTGTTCAGCTTTCAGTCTGTAGCCTGAAGACACACAATGTTCCTTGTCTAGCTAGAAACTCAGCTCAGCCCAGTTCCACTGTATTTACTAAAGGTTTGTGAATATTTTGAGCAAAACTGGGCTACAGTTTTTGTCAAAACCAGGTGATACTTGACGGAGTTTCATTAAAGGTTTGTTCAGAGCAGAACTCGGAGGGTATGAACCCACATTACTAAAAACTAATGGAACTTCTGAGAAATTGAACTGGATATAGCTATAGCTCTGTAATAATTTATGGTCCTAATATAGACCCATTTTAAAAGAAATGTTGCACACTATAAAACTGAATGTATGTTTCCTGAGTTCTCCCACAGGTGACAGGTGAAAAAAGTTGTTTATTTATGGGGGAAGGAAATAGTAAGTCTAAAATACATCTGGAGTTCAGTTCTTTTTCTCTCACTATCATGTGGCAATTGCTTTTAGACTGTAGTGAAAATGGCTACAGCTACTGTATTGAATAATGTTCTCCATAAATTCTAGTTGTGAATGTAGGGTTATTATAAGTCTTTTCGGGGACAGAATATTTCCTGATTTGTGTAAAAGAGTTAGTGAAGTCATGTGGGGCCCAGAATGCCTCCAATACACTGTATTTCATCACTGGATAAATACATTTAGTCCTCATAAAAATGTTAAGAGTTAAGATACTCCATGTCTGTAACTAAGCTTAGGTAAAATGCTCTCATTAATGTTAGAGGAGTTGCATAGAAAAAAATGGTTTTTGTTTCATGCTTTAAATTTTTGTTTAAAAAAGTTTCACCAGAAACTTACCAGTATTTGATTTATTTTTAGGGAATTCTGGGTTCTGGTTTTGCCTTGAAGGTACAACAGAAGCAACGTCAGAAGCATTTCAACAGGCAGATCCCAGCGGCAGCTTCTCTAATTCAGGTAAACACTTGAATCATAAAACAGAATAGATGGAGGAGTATAGTTTAGTGGTCGCAGGACTAGGAGTTCTGACTTCTAGGTTCTAGTCCATTTCTGCTACTAATTGGCTTTTAAACTCTAAATCATTTTGCCTCCATTTACTGATCTGTGACATGAGAATAATTACCTATCCCACAGCCTTGTTGTAAAGGTTAAAGTTTTAAAGGGTTTTGAGATTGTCAGGTGCAGAGTCTTGGTGAACTAAAGAAGCAACTTTGTCCTTTATTTTTAATTTTAATGTAGTTCATTATTTGCCTTGTAGTATTCCCATAAGTATTGCATATGTTTTAAATAAATGGGTGTGTATGTATGGATACATACACTCAACTTTGGAAAATGCTCCAATTTTATAAAGACTTCAACTGAGAACAAAGTTACTAAAATGTGGCACAATGCATAAAAAAGTAAAACGGGAGCATTTCTTAATGTTCTAAGAGCATTTCTTATTACAGAGCATATTTTCATCTGCATATATAGTGGATTAGGCCACAACCCCCCACTGATAATACTAAGAGCATTATGTTTAAAAACACCACATGCTGAGGTAAACATATACCTCTTGGTGATGATTAACTCTTAGCACGGTTACTTGGGGAAGCCACTGCATTTTATTTGACGTGTAGCTATGCTGTTCAGCACAGAGTGGTTCAATGAAAACCCTTTGCAGCACATTTGTATAAATCAAAGAACACAGTGTAGGTTTATTTTTGGCAGGGTTTTAGTAACCTTTCCTTCAGAACACAGTGTCCATTTGTTCACAGAAAGAATTGTTTGGTTTTTATTTTACAGACTCTATGGCGGTGCTATGCAGCAGAGAAATCATACAGTTCTACAGCAACATGGAAGATCTATGTTACATCGCCTGCTCAAAATACAAAAAAACCACCAGCGCCATCTAGCCCTAATCTGAGAAAACAGGTTAAAAGAAACTTGCTGTACTCATTTTCTTCTTGGTTTTAATTTAGCTGGGTTAACAACCAGAATATAAGAGAACAAGGTATACAGGTTGCAGTGAATTTGTATAAACATTTGGGTTGGAATAGACCAGTAATGGGACATGGTATCTATTTCCTTGCATTGTGTCAAGGTCAACTTAATTGTCCTTAAAGCAAACTTGATAGATGGATTTGTCTCTGTTTTGAATGTATCCATTGGTTTCTATGGGCCTGATTCTCCATTACCTTGTCCCTTATGTAGACATTTATAACTGTTCAACCAAGCATATATTGCTATCTTATATGAGCTGAAAAGGGAAAGGCAGTGGAGCAGTAGGGCCTGTGCTCTCAGTTTGGCTTGTAATATCTAATTTAATTGGTTTAAAGTGCTTATCTCCATAGAAGACCTTTGAAAAGTGAGTTAGGCAGGTACCCCAGTTTGGCTGAAATAAGGCCGAATTTCAGAGCACACCTCTGTTTCCAGGGTTTTTGTTATTATTTTCATTACAGTAGCAGATAGAGGCGCTGTGCAAATGCATAGTCAGAGACAGGCCCTGCCCTGAGGAGCATACAATCTGAACAGACAATTCAGACAGAGATGCGGGGGCGGGGCGGGTAGCACAAGGCCTGTCTTTGCTCTGGTGCCTGTGCAATCTCATACAACAAGCAAGTGGCAGGGCTAAGAAAAATAACTCAGGTCCTTTGACTCCCAGGCCAGTGCCTGGATCCCTCTGGATCACGCTGCCTCTATTTATTTTTTTAGTTTTTCCTAGTGCACTATTATACCTGGATTTCCCCTGTTAAACTTAATCTCATTACAGATTCTGCCCTTGTTCATTAATGAGTGAAACTTGCACTTGTGAAGAGGGCCAGCAAAGATGTCTCTGTACCACTTAAACCTACCTTGGCCCTTATGCTGAGGGATTAAAGTTGTGTATTGGGTTTGTGCAGGCCCTTGGTAGGGGGTGAATTTGACCCTGATGAGAAGAACTAGCTCTTCTCAGACACACACTGTCACTTCATGACAATCTTTAAAGCACATACACAAGCATGTACATGTCCTTATTAATTAGGTATACTGTTTCAGGAAGTGGTCAACTGGCTGATTTAGGTTGTCAGCCAGGCTAAAGTATGTGTATTACTTATCACCAGATCTTTGCCCAGCCATCAGCTTTCAGCTCAATTATTGGTCACAACAGGAGCTGACACTTCATATAAAGGAGGGCAGAAACTACTATAGTCTTTTCCCAGCGCCATAGAAAAACAAATTTCTGGAAAATAGAAAGAGACTGTTAGACATGCCTATCCAATACAGGCACTTGATATCACCAGGAGAACTCCCAGGTGTCCAGCCCATGATGTCTGTATTCTCCCTTCAGGGGTCCGTTTGGCTTTCGGGAAGCAATGTACTGAAGGAGACAGGCTGTTTTATCTTTTTTCTACTAGGTGGTTCAACTTAGTGCCTCTTCTTGGAAGTGGTGGAATGGACCAACCAAATAGTGACCCATACTTTTACCGAAGAATTGAAATGTCCAATGTAAATTAGTTCAATCAGGAAATGAGAGATCAGCTTTTGAGATTTTGCAATTGGGCCTGAAATTTTCCAATTTCTTTTTGCAATACAGCTTGTCACACCAGCTCGTGTAAAGACAGGTTTAGGCCATAGCTGTTGATACAACCATTTTAGGACCTTCATTGAACTCCAGCTGTTTCACTCTGGTCAGCAACTTATCTCCATGAATAGCTTTCCAGGAGCCTCTCTGTGGCATATCTTTTGGCCAGTTTTGCAATTATGCTTGCTCAAGTTGTAATTTCTCTGTCAAATACTCTGCTAGTTGTTGATCCAATTTAGAGAACACCATAATTTGTAAAAAGCCCCTCCATAGTCTTTGATGTTGTTTAAACTCATTTTAACACTACATTATACAGTGCAAAGTCACTTCAGTAACTGTTGTTTTCAAACTAGAACATCTGTGTAAATTTTCCATTTCTGTTCTCCTTGTTCTAACAAAACTGGCCGGACCTCTGTACATATGACTGAGCTGAATCAATTATATCTGATTATTCCACTCTATGGTCAAGTGTTCTTATAAACACACTGTTTGATTTCACTTCCTTTTATTTATGGCCTCTTTCAGCATAGGTGTATTTCACTAACTTGATAGAATAATCATGCTTAATTGCAAACATTAGCCTTGCTATTTCGCTTTATCACTTAAATGAATAGGAACACAACCCCTTTCTTTCCTAACAGAATTGCCCACAAGGTAAAGCCTGTTATTAAAGTTTACAATATTTTGCCCAAATCTTTATCTCTAATAGTTGACTTCCTTTTTATACACATTTTGAATTATAATATTAGATTCCATCAAGTTCCACATTTTAGTACTGTGCCTGGCACATCATATAGTATCAAGGTTTCATATTAATTTAATTTGCTTCATTTACTTATTCACGGGCAAGGAAAATGGGGAAATCTCTAGCTGCACCAGTATACTCTGGAGAGAAGCTACAACAATTCTGAATTTTCTTAGACTATTGAAGAAATCTAGCCATTAGATCTTGTGTTTTTTCTACTCTCAGCCCTCTGTTCTATCTTTCTAAAAGGCCTTGATGCCTGTGCAGTTGTTAAATAGTCACACTACATAATTTTGGGGCCTTAGTTTTATGCTCAAGTTTTGGGTATCCAATTTGAGAAAAAATTAGAGAGACCTTTTCAGGGAGTATTGACCGCCTGCTCACTAGAAGCTTGGTCTCTTTAAGGTGTTTTAAAGTTTGACATCCAGAAAGTGTCAGTTTTGAAAACCTTGGCCAAAGGCTTTGGCCATGGCTTTGAATTTGAACTTGGCTGTGGCTCTGAATTTCACCCTTACTTTTTAACTAACTTAAAAGTTGTAGTATCAAATTCAAATTTACTATATAATAAATCTCAAGTGTGTTGCACTTTTCTCTATATGCAGTTAATATCTTTGCTATTATCCCATTTCCATTGCAGTCTAGAAGATACAAAAAGAAAGGAAAACCTGACCGTGATAACGGCTCAACACCAATAATAAATCCTGGAGAGACTGCCTTATCCATTCCACAAATTACTTATGATCACATTGATGAAAGAGAAGACAAAAAAGACATGGCTTTTTACCTTGATGAACCTGGAGGTAATATACTTTTATTTATGTTCAGATCTGTGAATCTTTTAAACAGACACTGTTAAAAGAACTGAACTTGCAAAGGGATACATCCTTTTTGTATGCAATTTTAAAATAGTTGATGAAGCAAGTTTATCTGAAAAAAAGGACCATTAAATGACAAAGAAATGTGGGCACAACATAGTAAAATTAAAGATAAATAGTCACAATATATGTTAATCAGAGACCCAGAGGAGTTGCCTTTTTGTTTAACAAATGGTGTATAAAATCCAAAATGCCAGTTTAGTTTTGCTTTTCAAAATTTTGGCATGGACCTCACTCCACAGTGAGAACTAAATGCAAAGCTCATGCTATGAGTCTAGCTTTCCCTCATATGTTATCAATACACACAAATACCCTGTCAACTTAATCATGTTCTTACCAACTGGGAAGGGAGAAAGTACCGGTAATACATTTTAAAGTTTTTAGAAGGTCTCTTTAACATATAACTAAACTATTTTTGTATGTAAAGTAAATAAGGTTTTTTAAATGTTTAAGAAGCTTAATTTAAAATTAAAGTAAAATGCAGAGCCCTCCAGACCAGTGGCCAGGACCCAGGCGGTGTGAGTGCCACTGAAAATCAGCTTGCGTGCTGCCTTTGGCACGTGTGCCATAGGTTGCCTACCCTGTGCTAGTGTGACATGTAGACACAACAATGTTGGGGTGTCATATACATTTTTATGCCTAGCTGGATATGATGGTTTGAATTGGAGACAGTATTATTCTTCACTTCCTGCATTAAAATACTGTGTTGTAAACAGTTGCTGCATTTCACCCTGGAAAATGGTTGGATTTTGGTCTTAAGTGAAGAGATTCTTGTGTTTGTACAGTGCTTTGAGACTTTTAATGATGGAAGTCACTACATAAATGTGCATATAAAATAGTATTGGTATAATAATTTTGGGGGCTCCTCTTAAAGCCGATTTTTCTATCTGTAAACTGCCTCCCTTTGTCTAATGGGGAAAAAAACCAACCCTCTCTGTACAAATCCTGGAGCAGCAAAGCCTCTAGCTGAGGAGGTAGACTTCACTGGAGGATTGTTTCTTCATACTCCCACCTTGCACTTTTGGAAGCCTGCAGATACCTGCCAGGCTAAATGAAGGATTCAAAAATGATTTGGTCAAGAACAGTAAATAAAATATTTGTAATGAGTAACTTTGAAGAATCTCATGCCTTTTGCCGTTAAACTTGCCTAGTACAGCATCTCTGTCCTAAATGGATTTTCTTATGTGGCATTTAGGCTGTCACAGGATTTGACAGCATTTTTCCTCTGTGATTTTCTGATGTGGTGGTTTGATTTATAAATGTATTTGTTCTCAGAGTACATGCTGTGTATCTGCTGCTGCTGAACATAGTGTAATAAGGTGGTGACTTCTCTGAGTAGTTTTGACGTCATACACCACAGGAATGAAGGTCAAGTGGTATGCTAGATTGTATAATCCACTAACCAGCAACACAAGCTGTGGAGTAGCAAAAATAAAACAGTTAAGAAAAATGTAACCGTGTGACATTCTGGCTTCTTTCTTTGAGGGTTCTCTTGATGGGCTATACCTAGAGTGAGAGGCAGCTACTTAGATGTTGCTGTAAATGTAAATGAATTTAAAATCTCTATCTTTTGCTACTTCTAAAAAAATATACAAATTAAGCATTACATTTAAAATTAGTTGCTATTTATATCCATGGGGTGCATCCAAAGGCAGATTCAAACTAATGTATTGGTTAAAGGTTGCATTCAGGTTTTAATTTTTCTTATTGTTTTGAATTGAATCCTAATATAAAGGAACATAAATTATTTGTACGTTGATTAACCTCTCTACTAAATTCTTGTATTACTTTGTAACTTAGAGTATTATTTTTACAATTTATTTGTGACGTTCTTATTAGTTCTTCATGGCTGTAAATCTTGGCTTGCACGCATTCTACTTGAAGATTTTGCTTCACCTTAGATATATAGCTATTGCAGTAATAGTCAGACAGTGACAGGCAAAAGAGAAAAAAAGTGTGATGGTTAATAAAGCTTTATTTGGTCCTTAGCATCATAGAAGTTAGAGAAAGAAAAGAACATTAAGTCCTTGTCCATTCCTCTGCCTGTTTACAGTTGTTCATTTAAAGAATATTCCTTAAATTCACACTTTGGTCAAGTGAACTGGTCAGTTTTCACAATGGAGAGGTAAATTGTGGGGTTCCCCAAGAATTGGTACTTGGACTGTGCTGTTCATATTCATAAATTATCTGGAAAAGGAGGTAAACAGTGAGATGGCAAAGTTTGCAGATGATACAAAATTACTCGAGAGATGATGCTAAACTGCTCAAAATAGTTAAGACCCAAGCAGATTTTGAAGAACTTCAAAAAGATCTCACGAAACTAAATGATTGGGCAACAAAATGGCAAATGAAATTTAATGTGGATAAAAGTAAAGTAATGCACATTGGAAAAAATAACCCCAACTATACGTACAATATGATGGGGGCTAATTTAGCTACTACTAATCAGGAAAAAGATCTTGGAGTCATTGTGGATAGTTCTCTGAAGATGTCCATGCAGTGTGCAGTGGCAGTCAAAAAAGCAAACAGGATGTTAATAATCATTAAAAAGGGGATAGAGAATAAGACGGAGAATATATTGCCCTTATACAAATCCATGGTGCGCCCACATCTTGAATACTGTGTACAAATGTGGTCTCCTCATCTCAAAAAGGATATACTGGCATTAGAAAAGGTTCAGAGAAAGGCAACTGAAATGATTAGGGGTTTGGAATGAGTCTCATATGAGGAAAGATTAAAGAGGCTAGGACTTTTTAGCTTGGAAAAGAGGAGACTAAGGGGGGATATGATAGAAGTATATAAAATTTATGAGTGGTGTGGAGGAAGTGAATAAGGAAAAGTTATTTACTTGTTCCCATAATAGAAGTACTAGAGGTCAACCATTGAAATTAGTGGGCAGCAGGTTTAAAACAAATAAAAGGAAGTTCTTCTTCACACAGCGCACAGTCAACCTGTGGAACTCCTTGCCTGAGGAGGCTGTGAAGGCTAGGACTATAACAAGGTTTAAAAGAGAACTGGATAAATTCATAGAGGTTAAGTCCATTAATGGCTGTTAGCCAGGATGGGTAAGGAATGGTGTCCCTAGCCTCTGTTTGTCAGAGAGGGGTGATGGATGGCAGGAGAGAGATCATTTGATCATTACCTATTAGGTTCACTCACTCCAGAGCATCTGGCATTGGCCACAGTCGGTAGACAGGATACTGGGCTAGATGGACCTTTGGTCTGACCTAGTATGGCCTTTCTTATGTTCTTAAGAGTCCAAAGTTGACTGCCAACTTATGAAGGGATCTCACGAAAATTGGTGACTGGGCAACAAAATGACAGATGAAATTAAATGTAGATAAATGCAAAGTAATGCACATTGGAAAATATATTCCAAACTATACATAGAAAATGATGGGATTTAAATTAGATGTTACCACTCAAGAAGGAAATCTTGGAGTTACTGTGGAGAGTTCCCTGAAAAGATCTACTCAATGTGTAGCAGAGATCAAAAAAGCTAACACAATGTTAGGAACCATAAGGAAAGGGATTGATAATAAGACAGAAAATGTAATGCCATTATATAAATCCATGGTACACCCACACCTTGAATAATATGTCCAGGTCTAGTCACCCCATCTTAACAAAATACATTAGAATTAGAAAAAAAATACAGGAAAGGGCAAATCAAATGATAAAGGAATATGGAATAGTTTTCATACAGTTGTCAGTTCAGCTTGGAAAAGAGATGATTAGGGAAGTGGTTGATAGAAGTCTATAAAATCATGAATGGTGTGGAGAAAGTGCATAGTGAAGTGTTGCTTACCCCTTCACATAACACAAGAACCAGGAGTCACACAATAAAATTAATAGACAGCAAATGTTAAACAAATATAAGGAAGTGCTTCCTGACACAATGCACAGTTAACCTGTGGAACTCGTTGCCAAGAAATGTTTTAAGAGAGCCAAAAGTATAACTGCATTTAAAAAAAGAATTAGATAAGTTCATGGAGGATTAGTTCATCAGGTGGCTATGAGCCAAGTTGATTAGGGACCCACCACATCCTCTGAGCATCCCTAAAACTCGGACTGCCATAAACTGGGACTGGAAGACTGATTACTTAGTAATTGCCCTGTTGTGTTCATTCCCTCTGAATCATCTGGCATTGGCCATTCTCAGAAGACAGGATACGGAGCTAAATGGCTCATTGGTCTGGCCTGCTATAGCTGTTCCTGTGTTCCAAGTGCTATGTCTAGCAGGAAATATTATGTTAAAAAGACTAACTTATGTTTGTAGTGCTTTCTTCCCCTACCGGCCAGAAACAATGGAAAATCATGTGGGTTTTTTCCCCTTCAGATGGGTGATGAGAGAATTGAGGTGTGTTATTTTCCAATTTGTAGACCAAGGGTTGGCAACCTTCAGCATGCGGGCCATCAGAATAATCCACTGTCTGGCTGTGAAACAATTTGTTTATGTTGGCATCTGCAGGCACGGCCCCATGCTGCTCTCAGTGACCATGGTTCATCATTCCCGGCCAAAGAGAGCTGCAGGAAAGAGTGGCCAACAAGTTTCCTGTGGCCCGGACCGCTTCCTGCAGCTCCCAGTGACCGGGAACGGCGAACCGTGGCCACTGGGAGCAGTGGGGAGCCGTGCCTGCAGACGGGCCAATGTGAACAAGATATCTCATGGCCCACCAGTGACTTACCTTGGTGAGCCATGTGCTGAAGGTTGCTGACCCCTGCTGTAGAGGCTAGAATGCATGCTATTCTAGGGCCAACTATATTTCTACCTCCTTTAGCCAGAGTGCAGTGCTAAATTATACATTGTTTCCTGTTCTGATTTATTCCTTCTGTAATAAAGCTTCCAAGAATGTGTTGAGCCAACTAGATTGCTTAATTGGCTAAATACGCTTGACCTTCTTAACAGTTTTACCCTGATTTTCCTCAAAGTTCTCTTGTGAGCAGTTAAAGGCTTGGAGCCTTGTGCTTTAAAACAGGGAATTTCTCTCTTTGAAAACTGAAGTAAAAATGGAAGAGTATTGAAGGAGTCTAGGAAGGGATAAAGGAATGGTAAATGACAGAGATGATACTGTTTGCCATTTCACTGTTCCATAGACTGGAGTTGCTTGGCCATAGGTGTGTGGAAGCTCAGGGTTTTACAGAGACTATGACAAACTTCGGTGGGGTCAAGCTTCATCATCTCTACTGATCTGTCCTCGCAACCTTATATCTGTAGTTTTTGTTAAAAAGTGCCTGCCAGCTGTTTAATTCAGAAGTGAATGCAGAGTGTCACAGCAGGTGCTTGTGAGCAGCAAGGAGAAGAATGAAAACTTCAGTGCTTCACGAAAAAGTATCTAAAAATATGGTAGATCAGTAATTTTCAGACTATGCTAGAAAAATGTTACTTTCATAAATACTGACTTGGGGAGTCAGTTTGTGGTGATCTCATGTGAAATATGGTGTTGCTAAATAACTATTTTTAACTGCACTGTTTTGGCAGGTGTAATATAAACTGTTTCTTTACCTCTGTTAAAGAACATGCGGTACATGACTTATGATGATGATGATGGAGAAGCAGTCTTAATCCTGGGAGAATTGCCCTAGATTTAATGGCCACTCAGTTTTCCAGTGGGATGTTTCTCTTTCCTTTATTTCACTGTAATATCTCCCTTTATTCCTCATTCATCATTATTAGCCTTTCATCTGTTTTTAAATGTTCCTAGCAAGATTGATTCATATATTTTTAAAACCTTGCATTTTTATTCTCTGCCCAACACCTAGAGTACAGTATGTGAGTACATTGTATGAGCCACATTTGCTTCACTCAGTTGCGTTTTGGGATATTAGTTGTTGCCTATGATGTTTATTTTTGTTCTTGGATTTATAGACTGTGCCCTTCCAGAGTGCTCAGCCTTAATTATAAGACATAAATATGTATAATTGCACATCTTCCACAGGTGTGCAAAAATGGCCATCCTCTACACACAAGTAATTCCTCCCCACTCTTTGCTCCTCCCCTCTGACATGAATGCTTGGAAGGAGAGGAGATAGGCCTTATGCTTGTGACCAATTGTGTTAAAAGTTGCTAATTTTTATTAATATAATATATTTAAAAAGCCTGGACACCTGACAATTGCCTATTAATAGAAGATCTTCAACCAGTGAAACAAATGTCATTTTTTGTGTCCATCCAGGCTTAAAGTCAAATGGAAGGATTGGGGAAGTCTGAGGGCTCCAGACAAGAGAACCAGTCATGACAGGACAGCTGTTTCTCAATTACTTTCTCCCCCGCAAAGTGAAGCTTAGGGCAATAATTGTGGTGTTTATTTAGCTCAAAGCAGAGACATGAATAAGGGTTGCCAGTACCCTACCTTCCCAAAGAGAGTGCTGGCAATCTCAGCATAGAGCGGACCTAATATTTCTCTGATTTTTCTGTACTAATCACAAAGGACAAAGAACCGTGTTGCTCACGCAAACTCCTCGAGTGCTTCCAAATTCCTGGTGAGCAACTGTTTTTGGAGTCATTCTGAAGACATTGAATTTATCCCATACAAATGTGGATCTGCTGCTACAATGGCAGGAAACCCAGTCTGTACAGATCATATCTGGAAAGTTTAAAGAAAAATTTGTCACAATGGAAAAATATATATTTTCCCACCTCAGTAGAGGCAGCATGAATTTACCAAGTGGTGAACCACCAAGAACAAGTCTTAAGAATATGACTTTATGGGGGGAAACCCCCCTAAATACTCTTTGCTGTATTTTTTTGCACTGCATTTCTAGTGTTCTTAAAGCTTTTATGTACTGATTTACTCTTCTCAGCATTACCATACAATTTTCTTTTTCAGTACTGAGCCCAGCTTCCTCCTCATTTCAGGTTGTTAGGACAGAAACCCTGATGCTGCTTTACAGCCCAGAAAACAGATTTTATCTTTCTTTGCCACAATTTCTGTGGTCTATATCTTCTGCTGCAAAGAGGTCTAGTATCATAGCATCATAGTTTAAGTCCAGAAAATGCCACCGGATCATCTAGTCTGACCTTCTGTATATTACAGGTCACCAACCCCATCCAGAGAGAGGGTTGAGTGGCAAGGGAACAAGGAGTTCTCACCTGGACATCTGCTAGTATCTGTACAGGGCTTAGATGAGACATTTGAGATTAGTAGAACAAATGATGGATATGAAAAAGCAAGCCAAGCAGGAGAATAAAAGGATCACTTTAATTAATGAGACCGGCATCCTTCTCTATGCATTTGTGAAGTTTTCATTTTCAAATATCAACTATCCAGTCTAGTATAAACTTTCCAGAGCGGAGTTAAACTGAATAGCTGTTTCATAACTTTTTTCTTCAATTAGAAAAAAAAATTAGAAACAGTTTTGGATGCAGAAGGCTAGTGCCTCTTGGGACTTCTCTAGCAGATGGAACGTATTACAAGCTGTCGGTTATTATAGATCATGTACAGAACTCATTATAGTAAAATTTATCAAAGTCATAAGAACCTCAGAATGATAAATTGGCACTGGGATAAAAATGAGCTTTCTATCCATTGTTATGCTTTTTTAATTTGCTTTTTGGGATTTCTTGCATAGTAATTTTCCCTTGTGTATAAATCAAAATGACACGAGACATTTTTGGATGGAAAAAAGCCCCAAAGTCAAAAGCCCTTCTATATAAATATTGCTAATGTCACTATATACTGTACATAATGTGATTTTGACACTGATGATGGCTTCCATTATTTGGTAGTGTGTAGGTTGTTCTTAGAGACTATTTGAATTGGCAGAGAGTAAGAGCTGCCTTCACCTTATGGGGTAGAGGGATTACAGTCTGATTATATATATATATATATATATATATATATATATATATATATATATATGTAAAAGAAGCAAACATTTTAAATGAAGTGGATTCATAAAGATGCTAGTGCTGATAAGTTGAGTGAAAAGTGAGAAAAAGCAAGTGGCTAATATTAACTCAACCAAGAAAATGCTCAAGTTAATGAGGGTCTGCACAGCTGTCACTAACTGGAAATAGATGAGACCAGGGTAAATAAGAATATATCCTCCAAGTTACTTAGAGAAAGTGGCCAGAAATCTTGGTTGTAAAGATCTTCAGATTCAATGAGGGCTGAGTTTAACAGATGCCAGATGCTATATTTATAGGGCTCCTTACTTCTTTTGTTTTTAAATTTGTTGGTGACTATCATATGCATAGTCAGACAGCAATGGCATTTGCCTGAGCTAAGCATTTTGTGGGCAGGTACTATGCAGACATATTTTTACATTTCCACTAATGCATTTTAATCCTGCAATGTCTTTACCATTTCAGATCTGGTCACCTTGAGCAGAAAATACCGGTTAGTTGAATTCTGTGGCCAATCCTGTGATGTGCAAAAGGGTTTGTGTGGGGAGGGGTAGAAAGAGAAACTGTGGCTGCTAAATACACTCTTATATGTGACTAGAGCTGCCTAAATAATGATGATCCCATTGCACTGCAACTTATGAAATTTTTGAAATTTGTTTTCATTTTTCATTGATTCAAGGTGTTTGCCTGACTCAAAGCAGAGTTTTTCATCCTATTCCACACAGTCAGACTGAATAAAAATTCATCAAAGCTAAAATGTCTTTTTTCCCCAGGGATGTGTATCTTTCAAACTTTTTCTCTGAAAGATTTAAAGAAAAACTCACTCAACACACTAGCTCGGGATCTGGAACACAGATTCTAGGGAGTAGGAACTTGAACCTGCGTTCCGGATCCTAGGCTAGTGTGTTGAGTGTGTCTTTCTTTAAATCTTTCAGAGAAAAAGTTTGAAAGAGATACATCTCTGCAAAACATTTTAGCTTTGATGAATTTTCATTTAATCAAAAATGTTTCAACTAGCTGTACTTGGGATTTTAGGACATGAATCCAGATCCTCAAAAATGGAAGGCCAGTGTGTTCTTAAACTATCACTATGCCCGTCTTCCAGCCTTCATCACCAAATTGATAAGTGACATGCATACAGTAAATAACACAATTGTGTAGACTACTGTAGAATTATGGTTTAGAAGTTCATTATGGTATTGTAGTATTGTTTTAGCAAGCTTGGTTTTGTCAGGTTTAAAGGAGTATCCCATTAAATGTTAAAAGCTAAAGCCATCAGTGCTTTG
Organism: Dermatemys mawii; assembly: GCA_007922305.1. Lineage (NCBI taxonomy): Eukaryota > Metazoa > Chordata > Testudines > Dermatemydidae > Dermatemys > Dermatemys mawii. The sequence goes on along the minus strand of ML677350.1, from coordinate 34,131,283 downwards.
CCATGCAAAAGAAATGTTAATTAAAAACACAGAATTGGAAAGAAATGCAAGTCCCAGAATCAGGACATTTTTTCTTTTGCTGCCAAAAGTATGTATCTCAGATAGTTGTTGAAATCCTGCAATATGTAGATAAATTATATTCATGAGCCAGTTTGTTACCTAATAACACTGTAGTTTAAGAAGATGAGGCTCATATAAAAAGGGCAAGCATTTTTACTATATATTGGTGTGTATGAGACCAAGATGAGAGTTGACTTGAGAACTGTTGACTTGGAAACTGACGCTGAAACATATGCTTCATCTCAAGCACATGAATGGTGCTGGCTCCATGATTCTTGCATCATGTTCTACTTTTTAGCCCTTGAACCAAAATACCAGTTGGCTTTAGAGAAATCATGTCTTCCTTTCTATTTATGCACAAGTAGGTTTGGCAAACCAGTGACTGGTATGAGAAAATTTAGAAGATATCTTTACATGTATAGATTTATCTTTGTATAACTTATCTTTGACAAGGAGATAGACTACCACTTTAGGATAGTCTTACTTCTCTAAAAAATACACAGTATATCTGATAAGGCCTCTTTGTTAGAATGGGTTGTTTGCCAGCTTCCACTCAGTTTATCTCCCTTAGAATTCTTTTATGGGGAAAAACTTTCTATTACATGGTAAAGAATTTCCTCCAGTAGAAATTATCTGTTTTTTTTAAAAAAAATCTTTCATTTTCTGACTGATGAAAAATGAAATGAAACAAGAAAGGAACAAAAACATCAACCACTTTTGTTGCAACACGGAGAGCCTTATGCAATTATTAGCAAGGAGAAGTTATGCCACCCATTTTTGGTGTAATACACTTTAGATAATACACCAAATGTAGGGAGGCTAAATTCTCTTCACCAATACTTGCATAAGGCTCCCAGTAAATTCAATAAAACTCTTTGGACCAAATTTGCCCCAGTGTGTAAATTCTACCTGCTATTGTGCAGCAAACAATTAACCAAGAGCCTTAGCTGGAATGCTTTATTCAAGAACTCTTCACTGAAATCAATAAGAAGTTTTCCTTGAGCAAGGCATATGGACTGAGGCCAAGTGTGCACTACAGGGTCTATATCACTATAGTTATGGTGTAGTTATGCTGGTATAACCGCCTGGTGTTGATGCAGCCTATCCATCAGTGTAGGAACACCACATGCCTGAGCAATGATAGATAGATCAGTGGGAGTATTCTTTCATCAGTTTGGATGCATCTATACAGGGGGCAAGTCAGCATAACTTAGTTGATCAGGTGTGGATTTTTCACACCCTGGTGTGATGTACCTAGGGCATGTCTTCACTGTAACAGTTTGCTCGAGTTAATACACCTTGTGTTACCCCATGCAAGAGTGACCAGTTTGCAGAAAAATGCTAGAGCTATGCAGAATGACTTCATTAGCAGTTTGAGGAGTTGTCACTTGAGCTGCTGCATCCCTGCTGCATCCCCTCTTCCCACTTACTAGCTAACTTGAGCTTAAAGCGCTGCTTACTTTGAGCTGCAGACTTTTGTATGTGGGCAGGAGTTGGGGTAGGGGCAAAACTTGAGTGACAACTTGAACAAACAATGTAGTGACAAGCGCTTCTTTGTATTTGTGTTTGAAGATTTATAGTGACTTACTAACTAAACCTGACAGCATGTGTAGTGCATCTCCTCATCAGCACTTACTACAGTGGTCCCAGCAAATTTACCCTCAGCTAGTTACACAGGCTCTCACTAGACTATTGAGTCAAATTCAGAATCTTGGATTTTACCTTTAAGGCACTCAGGTGTGGACCCATAGAGGTATTTAGACGCCTTAGTCTAAGACTTAAGTCTTAGACTTAAGTGCTTCAATCCTTTTTTAGGCTCCTTTATGATCCACAAAAGCCCTGTCCATCTGCTGCCTAACCTTGTAGGTGCCTAAAATCACTTGGCACTGAAGTGTTTGCAAGTAAACGTTCCCTAGGTGCCTAAATGTCTGCTTCAGGGCATGCACGGGGATGCCTTGCTGTAGGTGCCTGGATGCCTAAGCCCCTGAGAAATGCACAAACGGAGGGAAGATAGATGTTTGCACACTTAACAAGTGTGTGGGGCCCAAACCGTGTGGTGTGCTCAGAGGTGACTTAACTCTACACAAAACAACTGGTGGAGATGGAGGAAGACTTTCCTTATGACTTTTAGCCCAATGGTTAGTGTACCTGCCTCGGTTATCTCTCTCTCTGCCTGATAAGGAGAAGGGATTTGAATAAGGATCTTCCCCTCTCCAGCCAGTGCCCTACATGTTGGCTAGAAGATATTCTGATGTGGGCTTCCCTCAATTGCTCCCATTTTAATTATTCCACTTTAATTAAATAGTAATTGGGATAAAGAGAGAATGAGAATGGTTTGTTAGTCCCATGGCAAGGGTACTCACTTGAAAGACAGGAAGTTCCTTTTCATCAGGCAGAGCAGGACTTGCTCTAGGGTCTTCCACATCCTGAGTGGGTACCCTATCCACTGGGCTAAGGGTTGTAAGTGTGGAACTCCCTCCCCACTCTCCAGCTGTTTTGTACAGAGTTAGGCAGCCCCTGAGCATGCCTACCACATCTGGATCCACACAAGTTAGGTGCAGGAGCACTCATCTTCCCCTGGTTCATGGGTTGCAAACAGAGCTGGGTGTCTCCCTGAAGCCTGGATTTTGGTGTCTGTCAAACTGAGAAAAGGGGGAGCTTCTCAAACACCCATCTCTTTGCCATCTCCTATTGGCTAATTTTGGTGGCTCCTCCCCAAGTGTGCTGGTTTTATGACTTGCATTCCAAGGTGGCTATCTCTCCACATTCATTGTGTAGGGGAGCTGAAGTACCTAACTCAGGCTTTGTGGATTGCAGTGTTGTTCCTGTGGTTTTTCTAGGCACTGAAAAGTTAGGCCTTGAGAAGCTCAGCAACACACTGCCAAAGTGCCATTGTGGAACTGGTGATAGAATCATAGGGTTAGAAAGGGATCACCAAGTATAATCTCCTGCCAAGATGCAAGATTTATTGTGTCTAAACCATCCAAGATAGCCTCTTTTTGAAAACCTCCACAACTTCCCTAGGCAATCTGTTCCATTGTCCTACTGTTCTTATAGCTGGGAACCTTTTCCTGAGATTTAACCTAAGTATGCTGTGCTGTAGTTTGAAACCATTGCCTCTTCTCTCTTGCCACAGAGGGAAGGACAACAACTGTGTGATACAGTAAGAAAAAAAAAATGTAAAATGTAGGCCAAAAGTAATCTATGGATAATATTTCTAGCGTTTCCAGACTGCTATCATGTCTCCCCTTAATCTCCTCTTTCCCAAACTGAACATCCCCAGTTCTTTCAGCCTTTGCTCATATGGTTTACATTCCATTCCTTTGATCATCTTTGTTGCTCGCCTCTGGTTCCTTTCTAGTTTCTACAAGTCTTTTCTATACATTGGTGACCAAAATTGGACACTCTAGCTGAGGTCTAACAGCACCGAGTAGAGCAGTATTCTCACCTCCTGTGATTTCCATGCTATGCCTCTGTTAATGCAACCTAAAATTACATTTGCTTTTTTTGCAACAGCATCAGATTGATTCATGTTGAGGCCGTGATTTCCCCCAACTCCCAGATCCTTCTCAGCAGTGCTGATGCCAAGCCAGTTATCCCCCCATTCTGTATTTTGGCTTTTCTTCCCTAAGTGTGGCGTCTTACATTTGTCTTTGTTGAATTTCATTTTGTTGTCTGTAGCCAAGCTCTTCAATTTATCAAGATCCCTCTGAATTTTAGCTCTAGTCTCCAAAGTGTTGACAACCTCAACACCCCTGCACCAGTTTTGTGTCATCTGCAAATTTGATCAGTAGAATATCTATTTCTACATTCATGTCTTTAATAAAGATATTAAACAAAACCAGACCACAAAGATCCTTGTGGAACCCAACTTGACTTCTCTCCAATCTGACACCATTCCTTTAATAGTTACACTTTTGTTTGCAGTCATTTAACCAATTATGTATCCTCTTAATGGTAATTCCGCCAAGCCCACATTTCTCCAGATTACTTATCCGAATGCCATGTGGGACTGTCAAAAGTCTTGCTGAGGTCCAGGTATATTTTGTCCACCACATTTCCCCCATCCACCAAACCAGTTACCTTATCAAAGAAGGAAATCTATCTGGATTGGCATTATTTGTTCTTAGTTAAATCCATGGAGGCTGCTAGTGATCACCACTTCATTTTCCAGATATTCACAAATGGGATATTTTATACATTGTTCTAGTAGCTTCCCAAGTATTGAAGTCAGGCCGACTGATCTGTAGTTCCCCGGATCCTCCTTTCCCCCCTTTTAAAGATGGGCACTATGTTAGCTCTTCTCCAAGACCTCTCCTGTCATCCTTGAGTTTGTAAATATTATTGCCAGTGGCTAATTCCTTCACTACTCCGAGTGAATAGCATCAGACCCTACTGATTTGAAGTCATTCAAATTAGTCAGAAGATCAGATGTTTCTTTACTTATCCCCATCTGCATCTCTTCCCCTTTATTGTCTGTGGTAACTTCGCTAGTCGTCTGGTCACATCTCATTTTTTGTGAGAAAACTGAAGCAAAGTAGGCATTCAGCAGCTCTGCCTTCCTATCATCTTCTGTTCCCAGCTCACCTTTGCCATTGAGCAGTGGACCCACACCATCTCTGAGCTTTCTTTTCTGTCTGACATATTTGAAGAATCCCTTCTTGTTGTCTCTAACATCTCTTGCCAGTTGTAACTCATTCTTTGCCTGACTTTCCTGATTTTGTCCATATACGCTTGTGCTGTTCCCATATATACTTTCTTGGTTACATGCCCTTCCTTCCATTCCCTGTATGTATTCCTTTTCCATTTCTGATAGCTTAAAAAGTGCCTTGTGGAGCTAAATTGACTTCCTGTGGCTCATCTTCTCTTTCCTCAATAATCTGGGCCCAGGTTACTGAAATGGTTTCCCAAAGCTTTGCAATGAGGCCTGTGATTGACACGTCTGCTGCTCAGGCCCAATGGCATTATCCACCACAAAGGTTAAGGTGAATCTGGTCAGGGATTAGCTTTCTCAAGGGCTGCTCCAATGTTGTAGTTTACTCCTGAACAATCTAAGAATAACCTCAACCCCTTCCTGCTCTTGGTTCCAAAAGCAAAGCACGCTGCTTCTATGCACACGTCATAAAAAAAGATGTAAAATAAATGTTCACAAGTATTGAATTCTCACATAATTTCCCCTCAGTGAGGATAGGGAAGCAAGAGACCACCATTGTCAGATGCTAATTGTTACTTTATGCACTTCTAGAAGGTGTTTTCATATTGCAATGATTGGGGCATATAAAATCTTGACTAGAATAATAATTCCAGGATACTCAGTTCTTAATATTTTGAGAAGTTAATTGCCACTTAAACAGTGAGGGTATGTAATTGATTTATGCAAACTTCTAAAATCTATGGATGAATAAAGTGGTGTTATCCTGGTTATGTGAATCAAGGACACTAGAACTGTACCTAGCATTTTATGACAGAGGACTGCTCACCCTCAACTACATAGCACTTGCTAGACAAGGGGCATGGGTACTAAAACTCAGTGAAGAGAGAGAGGCTGTGGACTGGCATTTGTACCTTGTGGTATGGGCCCTGTCTGAGGGCAATAAATGCCTATTGCATCTCCTCCTCTCTCCACTATGGAATATCAGAGCTAATTTTGATTCCATTAGGAGTCTAATTACAGGCTGCAGGACTGACCTCACTTTGGGCTAATGCTGCACCAGCACTAAGCCCCCCCACCCCACGATTAAAGAGCTGAAATCACTGAATGCTGTGTTATGTAGTTGTGGGTGGGGAGTGGGGCTGAAGATATATTGCGGAATGGTGCAGTGCAGAGCGGCTCATGGGACAGCTGGCAGAGTGGTGTGGAGAAGTTCACGAGATAGCTGGCAGAGTGGAGCAGCTGGGGGAGCTGCTCATGGGATGGCTGGCAGAGCAGTGCGAGTGGCTCACGGTGAAGGCTGCAGAAGAATCCCACAGAGAGATGGGGCAGTTGGCCTCGGACCATGTAAGGTGCCCCTTAACCCCCACATTTCCGCCCAGTCTAGGGGTAGGTGTGGGGAGGGAAACTCTGCAGGTAAACGTTTGACCTCTGGGGCTGCACTGACTAGGGACAGAGACTTACGGGTTGTTGGACTGTTGGGACTTTGGGTGACTTTTGGGGTTGCTGAACAAAAGAACCAAAGGGAAAGGATACAGCCCAGTCTGTTACGGGGGTGGGAGTGGGGGATAGGTTTTCTGGTTCATGGTTTGTTTTATGAATCCTGTTTTTGATGTTTCCCCAACATAATGCCACATTGTTTCTCTCTGTTATCCAAAGGCTTTTGCTATACTCTGACTCGGTACTTGCGAGAGGGGAAATATTACCTCTTAGAGGCACGGGTGGTATATGATTGTCTCAGGTCACTGGGTGGGGGCTCAAGTTGTTTTTGCATTGTGTTATTGGAACGGAACTCCTAAATACTGAACCCGGTCCTTGTTGCTGCCAACTCTGACAGGCAGAAGGGTTACATATATAAAACAAGATTATGTAGCTAATAATTCCTTACAATGGAAATGTCCACATTTCAGAATGGTCACTGGAAAATTTAATTTCTTCTTTAATGTATACCATTACATTACAAACATCCCCCTTTCAGAATTGATTTGCTCTCCCAAAGAAGAAATTGCTCTGCAGTGAAACCTGTATTAAGCAGTCATCCATAACAGGTAGCTAAAAGAAGTTGATCTCTCTTTAGTAAGAGATGAAGTAAAATGTACCAGAAACCCAGGAGATACTGCTGAGTGGCCTATTGGCGTTGGTCCTCAGGGCAGGTTTCACTCTTTCTCTGAGCTCTGATATATCTCCAGTAGAAATTTCCTCATGGTGAAATGCATATGTTCTTGTTCCGTAGTTCTCTGCACCCCCGCATACTAGCATAACTTTCGAGGCAAGTAGTACTAGTGTTTGAAGGGGCCTTGTAGTTATAATCCAGATTATTCGTTAGGTTACTTGTGATCAGAGCTGTCCATAAGGGGCTGCGGGGCCTGGTGCGGAAATGACTGATTCATCTCTTCTGGAACCAACTGTGGCAGCCAATTGCACCAGCCCATGGGGCCCGGAGCGATCACCACAATTCACCCCACTCAAGGGATGGCTCTACCTGTGATAATAGGGGACTGGATTTGATGACCCAGGAGTCCCAGTCCTATGTTCCTAGGGAGGAGCATATCTGAGGAAAATAGTCTGAGGTTTTACATTTGGAAACATATGAAAAGTATGCATGTGCACATTTTCAAAGTTACATGAGTTCTGAGCAAATGACTTTCAAAAACAGAAGGCATACATTTAAACACTACACAACGCTTCAAAAATGCACCCTTAGACAGTGGCAGATTAGCCACTGGGCCAACTGGTAAGGTGACCAGATGTCCTGATTTTATAGGGACAGTCCCGATTTTTGGGTCTTTCTTGTATAGGCTGCTATTACCTTCTACCCCCGTCCTGATTTTTCACACTTGCTGTGTGGTCACCCTACTAAGGAGGGGCCCGTGCCCAAGTGCTACTGCCGGATAGTGGGATTGGGGTATGGGGGCTTGTCCTGCACCGCCCACCTGGCGCTCCAGCTGGGGAGTGAGGGAAGCCCCAGTGCCCCAATTCTGCTCCCCAGCTAGAGCACTGGGCGGGGGAGGGTTTGGGTGAGAGACTACGGTCAGAAAGGGTAGGAAGGGACCTACACTTGCTCTGGCCCAGGGCCCCACAAAACCATTATCCACCTCTGCCCTTAGAATCTGGATCAACATTTATTTCCCAAGAATAACAGGAACACACTGATCCCTTTTAAAAGATAAGGTTAGGATAATAGTACATAATAAAAATGTTTTAATTGAACCAACATGTACAAGGTGATAACTAGTCACATTGGGGGCAGTAACTATGTCAGTGGCAGTACTAATTTATTTATATTAGAGTATAAAAATGTATCTCAGAGGAACTATTTTAGTCCAGCCAAGGAGGGAATGGAAAGTCCCGCCATTCACTGAGCTGCGCCCATGTCACTGGCATACATACCTTCGTATCCTCATAAAGTCTGCCAGGTGCTATTACTGTGCTTTAACAATAAACTTGGCCTGGTGCCTTTGTACCTTAACGGATCTTGTGGTCAATGGGCAATTCGCTCAAGGTCTGCTGTGCCAGCTGTCTGTACAGAGCTGGGGCAGCACACAGGAAAAACACATAAACACAGCCAAACATCTAATCGCACCAGTGACCCATGACTGCTGATCTGGTAAATCAGAGGAACAGTCCTCTGTAGGAATCATGATCTAACATGACAGAAAACCACAAGCTAGGGAACCCCCTTATCTACGTCCTGCAACTACCCACAGAGTTTGATTAAATTTGGACCCGCTGGATTGCCAGCAAGGTGGGCCCATATGAATTTTTTAAAAAGCGGGGAAACACGGACTGGAATATGTAAAGCAATGGCAGAAAGTGAAGCTTTGAAAAACAATAACAAAAGTAAAAAACACAGAATATTGCCATTAATTGCCATGGCAGTAAGATGGCTTAAACAACATGCTACAACACTGGCCAGGCAAATAATGGAAAAAAACAGGGAAATACAAGTGGTAACCCGGACTTTGGAAGAAGCATCCCAGGCTGTTGAGTGCTGGAAAGCTCAAGCTCTTGCAGCAGGCAGTCCAAACACATAATATGCTAGAAACAGATAAAGCAGGAGAATAAAAAGTTGGAAACAGCTGTAAAAAACCTGCAAAAGAAAGAGGTGCTGTTCCCTGTTACCCAATAATAGACTTCAAGTGCTTTTATAATGCCTGAAGGATGGGGACAGAAATGAAAGCAGGTGGCCCTAGCCAAATTAAAAGACAGAACACCGAATAATTGAAATGGATGCTGCACTGTGGACATGTGGAAAGACTCAGGTTGGCCACCATCCAACACACACACAGCCAAACATCTAACCACACTCCTCGCTCTTAAAATAGACTTGTTTTTATTAATCGGGCAACAAATCTGTAGTCCTCGACAATATGTAGGGTCCTACCAAATTCATGGCCATGAAAATGCATCACAGGAATTAATTAGTTTCTGGTAGAACCTAGAGCTTAAAAGTATAGGGAATATGGATGTCTTTATGTTCTCTGTATTATCTGTGAAATCAATCTTCTTAATCTTCTAGCATAGGTAATAAAGCTGTCTGGCTCCCATGCTTTCTTGGTTCTTGCTTTGGTTTCTAGTGTGCGGTCTTAATTGCCCATAAAACTTTATATTTTTACCATGGACTTTCTCAACTTTTTGTAAAAGGAGGGGAATGGTTTGCAGGCCTGAGTAGGGTAATTATGGGCAGATCATCTGTGACCCAGTTCTAATACTAACTCCAGGATTGCTGAAGTGCAGCCAACCTGGTTCTGATTCTGTCTCATTGGTGCATCTGGTATGACTGAGTTCTAACCCTTTGGATCAGGTTATGTTCTTTCATATAATACATTATGCTGACTTCTCAGAGCTGGATTCCAGTTTTCAAAAACACTGAACAGCAGAGTGCCAGTGTTTGTTGCTAGTGATTTTTTCCTTTCCCTTTTCACTGAGGAAATCATGGTCACAGACCTGGTTGCACTACCTCAAATAAGTTCCATTTCAGGTCATGCTGACTATCCTAAACTGGCATGTCCTGAGTGAGCCAGAATGAGGATGCCTGCAACCCTATCTGCCTTCCAGTTCCTATTGCTGTTTAGTGGAAAGGGTCAGATTGGGTGTAGTTTTCATAATGTTGCAAAGGCAGAAACTGGGGGACATCTAGCTTAGAATCAGAAATAGTTTGCTGACCTTTAACTAGGACATTTTCTCTCCTTTGTGGAGAAATTACAGTAGACTCTCGATTATCCAGGATTGGGTTAACCAGGTTGTGGATTAACCAGAATGTCAAAAAATATATGCGTAACTTGCAGGGCCGGCTCTGCCTTTGTTGCCACCCCAAGCACAAAAAAAACCAAAACAAAACCAACCCACCAGGGCACAGGACAGCCTGTGAACAAACACCTCCCACCCTGGTGCAGGGTGGCTGGTGAACCAACTCTCAACCCCTGCCCCCAATATTTCCTAGGGATGGTGATTATCCGGGATTGTATTAACCAGGATTAATTTTTTCCCTATCATCCTGGATAATCGAGAGTCTACAGTAAATGTTAGGAGATTCAGAAAGTTGTACAATATTTCCAGTAAGACAGAAATGCTTTCATAAAACAAGAGATTAGTTCATTCATGCATACTCTGTAAATGATATTGAGTTTCACCTATACAAATTAACTATGTAGGTCAGTGACAGTTCTTACAATGGGATAATTTTGCCTTATGTCGAATCCCAGCGTGCCTTGTAAAACATGTCTGAGTTCTGCTTAAATTTCTGCCTCTGAAGAAAGATGTTCAAAATCTTTATTGTAAAAGTTTTAAGATCCACTTTTTTCCAAACTTTCATATGCTGAAAGGTAAATATCTATTTGAGCAATTTTTACAAAGAAAGCCATGTGGGCTGTTATATCAGAGATCATACAATTCAAATGTCAGTAGTAGCTTCCAAATGGTAGGCTTGAGAAAGTAAAGTTTTCTATTTTTTCCAACATTTTGTGTAAACTTCCCCACTAGCCTCTGGTTTGTTTTGCATATAGTTAAGCCCCTTTGTTTTCATTTTAAAGTGGTTTTTACAAAAAAAAAAATCCTGGGTTTCACAGAAAGTATTGTTTGTTTGTTTTCCGGTTTTTTATCCTATTTTTGTATCATTCAAACATATAAAAATATCTTGTTTTATTAGGAAAATACATTGCATGAGACAGATGTATTATGATAATACATTAATCTGTGTGTGTATGCAAAGATGTCTGTTGAAGTAAGGTTATATATTAGTCTAAAAGATACACAAAAGAAACAAACAGGCAGGTACGTATACATACTCTGAAGTGCGTGCACAGCTACACATACTGATGAATCTCACGCCCACCATGTACACATTTCAAGCTGTTGGCAGATAATGGTTTAAAGATTTAACACACTAAAATGGCAAGAAAAGGAAAATCTGGATCAGAATACGTTTCAGAACACAAGGAAGCATTCAAAAGTTTTAAAAAAACAAAAACAAGAAAAGGATGAAAATGAGTGTATGTGCGGCAAAGGGTGTGGCTCAATTATTAAATGTAAATTCTTATAAGCTACTAGTTCTAAGTCTACAACAGTAAATGGCTTAAGTCAAATGAAAAGTTTTATTTGGGGACTAGAGATGTATTATTTCCTTAAACTTACAGGTGGTATTGTGTTTTGAATTCTCTTTAAGGTTTTGCAGCAAACTATGCTGAATTCCGTTAACGAAAGCATTAATCTACTGACTGCTGTTATCCCTGTCTTTCCATCCACCAAAATAAACCTCGATATTTACCCAGAAAAATGAATATTTTACTGCTCTGATTTTCACCTGTTTTTGTTGTAATAAACACTAATAAACTCATGGGAAAAATTAAATAACAAAAAATGAAGGACCCTACTTATATACTTTAGTAAGGATGTTTAAGGAAGAGAGGAATAGGCTTTTTTTTTTAAAAAAAAAAATTTCTGTGACTTCCCATCAGCTCCACTAGTGAGAAAAGTAATTCTTGTCCAGGTAGGAGAGGATTAGATTTAAAGGTTCCGTTTGAGATATGGTATTGGTATTTTTCTTTCACTAATGTGCACACCAACATTTTCAATTTTTTTAATGGATACACTTTCAGATGCTTATTGCATTTTGATTATTTGTGTATTTATCTCCAAGGGAAATTAGGAACATAGACATGCAAAGTGCATATACTTCAATGAAAATATTGTCTTTGGCATCAGTAGCTTTAAATTAAATAATTAATAGACCTGTTGCAATAATAGTCAGTGTTACATGAAACTATTGAATTTGTTCTACGTTGTGAACTGGTTTAACACTTTTTAGAATAAAGGCAGCACAAGTATGTTACTGAAAGTGTGTATAGCTTATAATAAGGAACTGACTGAATGGTGGTGTCCTTTATTTTTTTGGTAAAGAATTTGCTAACATTCCAGTTGTGAAGGTTTTCCAGTGTGAATTCTTCCTCAGAATAGCATGCTGAAAGTGCTAGTTAGACCTAGGGCTTTGCAAATTTTTTCCCCACAGCTCTGCTCATGGATCTCTCAAAACCTTGCATTATTCCAGTCTTGACCTTTCCTGAAAAGAGACGGTTAGTCATGCAGAACTGTGATTTGGGCAAGTAGGTCTATACATGCATTTCATCTGTTACTTCAGCCAGTCAAACTAGAGCTTGCGCCTCAAGAAAAGAAAGGATACATTCCAAACAGGGAACTGATCATAAGCAAGCATTTAAGTCTGCTCATCTGTCTTTACAGTTTCATATTTCTTCTCCTTCCTTCCATCAGCAACAGAAAAAGAGAGGAGCTACCAGCACAAGCAAATAACCATACAATGGCTTCAGTTCCAAAAAGCATTAACCTCTTTCCACCAATGAGAAGCACCCAACAGAAAAAGCAACACTGCCTGTCCTGCAAACAGGAAGCAGAGTAGGGCCCCTTTCCTGTAGCAAGGAATTCAGAAAACAGCTAAACTTCCTAGGTTTCAAAGCTTTGAAATCCTAACCCAGGAAGTACTCCTCTGCCAGCAGGAAGAAGAGACTGTCCTAACATCGGAAACAGCAAAAGGTCAGGCCACAGGCTTATGTCTTCCATCATTCCCAAACTGCCTAAGATCTGTTCCTAAAATATTGGGGGGTCGACATCCATTTCACGTAAGCTTGACAGATGAAATCAGTAACACCAGGTCCTCAAGCCACTGCTGGTGAATGCAAAACCCTCTGATCAGGAAGTCTTTTGTTCACAAATGTTCCCTAACCTGATCTGTATCATAATTTCTGGCTGGGTGATGCTGTAGGCTCTCAGAGGGTACTAGCTGCATTTAGACCTGTATAAGACAAGGATGGAGAGAGATTAGCCACCCTGTTCCAGTCCAGTCTGAAATGCAAGAAATGCCACCTTGGGACAAAATGCTGTGAGAAGATACTTGCAAATTCAGATATGAGTGCTACATATATGTCATGCTGATCTACAGCACTCGGAAAACAAAAACAAAACCCCAAGGTTTTCTAAGAGAACTTAGTGACTTGCTGTCTGACGTGGTTGTGACATTCTCAAGAATAGGTGTATAAGAACAGGAGATTCTGACATCCATGCTGAGAGTGCCTCTGATATAATAACCCAAACCTCATCTGCACATTTCCTGTGTCTGACAGGTAATTTCTGGACCTACAAAAATACTAGATCTGATTTTCTTTTTAAAATGTCACTTTATTTCAATGTATTGTTTTTTAGTCCATTCAAAATTTTCTAAGAGGGAACTGAAATTTTTTGACCAAAAATGAACTAATAATTTTTCATTCAAAATTTCTCATGGGGAAAACCGTTTTTCCCAACCACCTCTAATTATCACCTATTCCTAAATCATACGACAATCCAGCCGGTGTTTTAGAAACACCCAAATGAACTAATTTCCATTTCTGAGCAAGCTAATTCTCGAAGAGCAGCGTCTCCAGTTTCACTCAAGTAATCCAGTATCCTGGAGCTTTCCCAGTCAGCAGTACCCTACCAAATTCATGGCCATGAAAAATATGTTGCGGACCATGAAATCTGGTCTTTTAGCCTATACTATACCGATGTCATGGGAAATACGAGATTTTCTCAAATTGGGGGTCCTTGCCAAAAAGGGAGTTGCAGGGCAGGTTGCAGAGTTATTTTGGGGATGGGGGAGAGGATCGTGGTATTGACAGCCTTACTTCTGCACTGCTGCCTTCAGAGCTGGGCAGCCAAAGAGCAGCGGCTGTTGGCTGGATGCTCAGCTCTGAAAGCAGCATCCCTCCAGCAGCAACACAAAAGTAAGGGTGGCAATGCCATACCATGCCACCCTTACTTCTGCTCTGCTGCTTTCAGAGCTGGGCGGCCAGACAGTGGCAGCTGCTGGCTGAGGGCCCAGAAGTAAAGGTGGCCATACCATACCGTGCCATCCTTATTCTGCACTGCTGCTGACGGTGCCTCTTTCTTCAGAGCTGGACTCCCTGCCAGCCACTGCCATTCTCTACTGCCCAGCTCTGAAGGCAGCACTGCTGTCAGCAGCAGGACAGAGTTAAGAGTAGCAGTACTGAAATCTCCTCCCTCCCATAATAACCTCGTGACTACCCCACAGCTCCTTTTTGGGTCAGGCCCCCTACAGTCACAACACTGAAGTTTCAGATTTAAGTAGCTGAAATCATGAAATTTATGGTTTTTTAAAGCCTAAGATCACAAAATTGACCGTGAATTTGTTAGGGTCCTGCCAATCAGGCTTTTGCTCAGGACATCAAAAATATTGGACTAAAATCCGTAATTGTTAGAGCTGACCAGAAAATTGCTTTTATTTCTACTTGGCTGAAAACCTAAACAGTGCCCGGGGGATCTATGTTCTCCCACATTTTCTTCAGTTTCTCAGTGAAAACACTAGGGGAGACCCTGACACAGAATAAAGCAAAAAGACCAGTGACAAAATGATAACCTCCAGCTCAAATCATTGTACAATTAGACACACAGCACCATATCTCAGGTATCCGATCGCTTTGTGGAGATCAGCAACTGGATGAAGAATAGGATAAATTTTGCTGATTCTGATGGGGAGAAGGAAGCACTTCAGACCTCCCCACCTTTATAGTAGCACTTCTTACTGTTCTCAGATAAAGTCAGTTTGCAGACTCAGAATTCACCTGAATTTCTTACTCATTCATGGCCCTGAAAAAATACCCTTTCCACTTGCAGATAGCAGGAAGTCAAGACTTGATTATTGTAATTTTCTGAAACCTAGGTATGAAACCGCCAACTTCAGTGAGCTACAGTTTGTTCAGAACACACTGGCACATCTGTTTGGTAATATCAGCAGTTAACAGCACAGCATTCCAGTGCTTTGTTCTCTCTATAGGGCTCCCATGCTCATCTGCAAATCCCTTCACGGGGAGATCCAAGTTACGTGAGGGCCTTCTTCACTCTGGGTGAAAGTAGGGTGATCAGACAGCAACTGTGAAAAATCGGGAGAGGGAGTGGGGGTAATAGGAGCCTATATAAGAAAAAGACCCAAAAATTGGGACTGTCCCTATAAAATCAGGACATCTGGTCACCCTAGGTGAAAGTGGCTTCTCACAATGGCTACATTTCACTGGAGCAACGGTCCTGTCAGCCTTAAGGGTGAGACTTTGGTATGCGTGTGTATGTAGGGGGAGTGCTTGTCTCAGCAACTGGCCCACAAGTCAGGAGCTTGTGCCAGGAAGAGATCAAGGTAACCACAAAACTCAGCACCTAGAGAACAAAATCCAAAGTCACTTCATCTGAGCTTTCCCACAGTAATGCCACCATAAAAAAAAAAAAGTCCAGTCTCTGCTGACTGAGGGGCATATTAAGAGAGAAATAACTTTAAGTACACACTCCGTAATTTTGGGAGGCTTTCACACACCAGGTGTGTTGTCCAAAAAACCTAATCTTTTCCTTCGCAAAGAATTAGGATCAAACTCCATTTTTTCTTGTAACAGAAAAAATAACCTAAGTGAAATGCTCAGTTATGGGTTTGTTACTGCCATAATGCTTCAGAGTATATCAGTATAAGCTTTAAAATTCCCATGCTGGTCTATATGGAATGCTTTTTCATATTCCATAATGTATAAATGTGTGTGGTGTTACACTGGATATTCATGTTCCCAGTATGTGACAAAGTACAAGGCTGAAGACCCAGGGCCTTCGACATCCAGATAAATGTGATTATGTTTGATGATACCTCTAGAAAGTTAACACATTTATAAAAAAAAATATTTCTTGAATATTATAAGAATCTGTTAGGTTCCAGACTCTGTAAGTAAGCTGGATATCTGCATCATTTGAAGCTCAGAGAACAATGTGTTGAATGTTTAATTAGTCCATTATGAACTCTCTCTTTTTTTTTTTTTTACTTTGCAGTAACATGAATAACTATTATTTAGACTTGAAGGTAAATTGCTATGCCATTTAAAATATCTTCAAATTAAACTTTTAATGGCTAAGTATTAAGTTATATATGTAACTTGAAAAAGAGAGAGTACTTTCCCACAAAAATTCTTTTTTTCACCCTGGAATTCAATAGATAATAACTAAGGGGATAGTTGGGACTTCTAGGTAGGAATAATTTGGTTTAATTCAATCCGTTTATAAGAAATATTTTGTCTTGATTTGCCTCAGGTTTTGAGACAAAAACTATAATTATTCTGTTGGCTAATGAGATTTATTTTAATATCCAGTCTTTTTCCAATCACTAGAGATAAGCAGATTTGTGACATAATAGTAACCATGCTCTTTTTTCTTGAGTTCATAATTAACTGCCAGTGAATGCTAAACAGTTCTACAAGACTTGGATTGTGTGATGCAAAACGTTGCATTAGACCCGCAAATAATTATGATACGTTGCACTGTAATGCAACATAATTGGTTTTGTTTTCTTCTGAGTTGCAACATTAACAAAAATTCAGATGATGCCTCCTGTTTTATTGTCATGGCAACTTGTATGCTTTGAATAATAACATTAGTGAAAAATGAAAACATTTGGGGGTTTATTTTCTTTAGTAGATACAGTAAAACTGTCCTTCCTTTCAAAGTAAACATTTTTATTATAATGACAGTTCTGAATCTAACAATGCGAAGTAACTCTCTATATTTTTATTACATGATATGCTTCCTATGTGTAAATTTATGAGTTTATATACGTTAAAAAGCTCTCCCTGCAGAACCAGGAAGCTGCTGAGTGACTTTTCATTTGAGGATCAAGTTCTTCTCTTTTTCAAAAAATCAATGAAGAAGGGTCAGTTTCAAAGCTAACATAGGCTGGTATTTTCCCTGAATGGGCTCACTGTACATCTTCTCTCCAGAAATGCTGAATTAACACTATCAATGCATGTTCTTTGCTAGCCTAAAAACATCAGCTATATTAGCATCAGTGTTTTGAGCCTGGACAGCTGATCCTCTGAATGTATTCAGAAGTTGTAGATGTCATCTCTAACCCTAAAAATGTGTTTCCAAATGGATTCAAAATGTCCTTGAATAATGTGATACAAAATCAGTGAGAAGAATAGTTCAAATTGCTGAATGATTGTTGAGTGGCATTTAAATGAGCAGAGTGATACCTGTTGAAACTGAAATGAATGAAAACAGTTCAGTGCTATGGAATACTGACAAAATGTTTATTTTGGACGCAGTATGAATGCAGCACTGCTGTCAGCAGCAGTATAGTATTAAGAGTAGCAATACTGCAATCTCCTCCGTCCTTGGTTTTCTGCTTCTGGAGAAGTCCTGTTCAAATTCCTCTTGAGCAGCTCATGGCTGGAAAAAGATCTGTGCCAGAAAACAAACTCATTGCTGACAGTGTCCACAACTGATGCTGTGCAGTTTTAGCTGCACAAGGTTAAAATGCAGTCATAGACTACTGTGATAGAATTGGAAATGCTCTGTGAATACTGCACATTGGCCTGGTTATTGAGATGATTACTGTATAACTATACTGGGTTACATCAACAGGGCTTCAGATGCTGCTGAGGAGTCTGAAGATGTTAGGCCTACCTAGGTTATCTAAAGATAAGAGAGACATCCTTTTATCTCATGCTTGGTTTTTACTGCTTCTGTTTTTCAGGGCTGCTTATTTCATGTTGCGGGTTTTATTTTTAACACTTTTTGAGTTTATTTATGTAGCTGTCCAAAAATTAGGTTTCCCAGGGGTTTTCTTTGTATATATTGTAATGAGTAATCTTTGTAATGTTCCCAAGTGCTCTCTGATGTAGTGCTATTGGAAACAGCAGTTAAAAAGCACTAGAAAACCTTTAGTGTGCACTATTAAGATCTTAAACTGACCCATTAATGCATAACTGCTCTGTGTAGACAAACCCTTTGGTTCAAGTAACCATTGCTGGTGTCTTCATTCTGGTGTTTTGTTGGATAAACATCTTTCTGTCTCTTTTGTATCAGTGTTGTTGTTTGTTAAACCTGAAAATTAGAAGTTCTAAGAATAAGCAATTTCTTTTGTTTTATTGCTGTCGTTATTTACTGCAACTTCCCCGCTATCACGATCCCATTATTACCACCAATATATCATGGTTACAAGGCTAGCTCCACTTCTGTCTCTCTGAGTGTACCCCTACAGGTATTAGGCCTTGTGCCTTTATCTGTCCCATGTTGAAATCATGAAGTTCTCCTATTCTTAGACTGGGTCCTGGGCGATGTTATCCTACAAGTATGCACTACAATAAAAAACACATGGCTTGTTCATGTCAGCTGACTCCAGCTCAGACTGTGGGACTGTAAAATTACGGTGTAGGCTTTCAGGCCAGGGCTGGGAGCCAGGCTCTCAGATTCTCCTGCATTGCAGAGTCCCGGAACTCAGACTCCAGCCTGAATGTCTACACTGCAATTTATAAGTCTGTTGTTGAATGTCCAGGGAAATTGATGTCTTCTCCAACAGGTTTTTGAACATTATAATTTTGACATCTGATTTGTGTCCATTTATTATTTTGTATTGAAAGTGTCCAGTTCGGCCAATGTACGTGCAGAAGGGCATTGCTGACACATGATGGCATACATCATCTTGATAGATGTGCAGATGAACGAGTACCTGATGGTGTGGCTGATGTGGTTAGGTCCTATGATGCTGTCCCTTGAATAGATATGTGGATAGAGTTGGCAATGGGGTTTATTGCAAGGATAGGTTCCCGGGTTAATGTTTTTGTTGTGTGGTGTGTAGTTGCTGGTGAGTATTTATATCTTTCTACTGTATTTTCTACTCCATGCGTCTGATGAAGTGGGTGTTAGCCCACAAAAGCTTATGCCCAAATAAATTTTGTTAGTCACTAAGGTGCCGCTAGTACTCCTCTTTGTTTTTGCTGATACACTTTGAAACCTGACAAAATATAAGCAGGCAGTGTAAACTCTCAACCCTATTAGATTGGGCAACGCCTAGATTAAGCAGTTTTTCTCACCCCACTGGGTATTGCAGTTCTTAATACACAAGTTTGTTCCTTAAACTTAGGCCAATTTCCTCTGTTGGAGTCTTGTCTTCTTCTCAATATCTTAGTTGCTTGCAGCATAGCTGAGGGCAGGAGAAGGGCCCCTCATGTAGCTGTTGTATCTGATCTATACCCTTAGTCCATGTGCTTGGAAAACATAAGTCCAGTCGTGTCTGGGAACGTTGCTAAGTTTCCGGGCAAGGTCGAGCAATTCCCCTGGTGTGGCCTCATGCAGGTGAGTCATTGCAGTGTAGCTCCCTTACTGGACAATGGCTGTTGATGGGTTGATTGATACCCCACCCATGTGTTGGTTACTTTCCTTGCTGTTGCTTCTGTGGAGCTAATATCTGGCTGATTCCCCAGCTTACGGCATGTTTTTGTGCCCATCATACAACATAATTCTCATAACTTCATATGCATTAACGATACACGTATATGGATAGACAAATGACTTTCAGCAGATCATAACCTTTCCCCTGATACCTTGCAAAGCATGCTTTATATGCAAAATCATGATTATATAAAAAAGAGGAATATGGGCATTCCAGGAAGCTCCCCAAGGTATAGAATGTCTCACACACCCTTTTGAATCTGCCATAATCCTTTTGCTCTTCTGTGTTCCCAGACTTTGAGCCCTTCTGGACCAAACCACTCTGGTAGGATCAGGAGGAGGTCCAACTAGAGTCCTCAGAGCCACTATCTCAAAACAACCCTCAAGTGTATGCTGAAGGGAGGTTTACCTTGAGTTATTCTTTTCCTTTCTTGTTTGTTTTTCCTTGCAGCCCTGTTGATTTAACCCATACAGTAGAAACTCCAATAACAAGGCCAGCATATAGTATTAATAAATTATTACAGAACAGTTCCAATTCCAACATAACTACAACAAGCCATGTTTATTACCATTTCAGAAAAACATGCCTCATGGGAGCAAGCCCTAAACATAACTCTCTGACATTGGCACAGATGAACACCATGCATGCAGTTGAACTATACCTTTTGCTAAACATGTGTAGTTTTTAATATTGTAAACCAGTCCTCTGATGTCCCTCAACGCACGGCTGCATCCATGTACTGCTGACTTTTGATATGTGAAGGGATAAATTGGGACTAGACATAGCATAGTCAGAAATTTAGAAGGTAAAGATCCTGAAATAGAGTTGCTTGTTGCTGTAGTCAATGCTCTTGTCTTTGCAGTTGTCATGCCGTTGTATAATCAATATGCATTATTGTCCCATACCCTTTTTTTAAAATCAGAAGGTTAATATTGGCAGGCAAAACTGACATGGGAAATTTTCTTGAAAGGTACAGCATTGATAGCATTGGAAATATGTCTGCTTTTTTGTGTAGATAGAGCTAGGGCACCAGTATGTGCATGCTTTATTAATATTCTTCCATCCTCTTCTGGAGGATCATATCTGGGCAAAAGCAGTTACTTAAGTCTCCATATCCAATCAATCCTTGACTCTCTTCTGATTCTACAAACAAGCCTGTCTGTCAGCCACTCCCAATTCAAATGTAGTTTCAGTTATATGGGCATTTAATGTTCACTGGAAACTAGGAAGAGGCAACGTAAATCATTTCATATGGATTATAATTTTGTCTATGTTCGTGTTGTAAACATCTGAGGCTGATTTTGAATTTTAATACCTTTTTTAAAGTAATCTTAAATTTCATGATACTACAGAAAATGACTTTATATATACATTGCACCCTTCTTGCCCACTAGGTCTTACAAGGATATTCAAGCAATCAGGTAGGTTCAAAGCATATTCATACTAATTCAAGGGTGTATTTTATTATTTGCTCTCTGTCAGTGTTCAGATGCAGTGTGCCTTAATGAGCACAGAATGTAACTCCAAATCATTTACACACCATACCATCCCACTACATATGTGAGGAATTATGGTTCTGTGGTGTGTAAGTCAGTGTGTAACTTTTTAGATTTATATGGGCAAAAGATTGTAGAAAGAATAAAGTGAATGGTGTCTAATTTCCCATGTAACGTGCTTTTTGAGTGTTTTTAGTTTAAATTGGCTACCTGTGATACCAGATGTTGTATTCTGTTGAAGTTTATCTAAGGGCATGTCTAGATGGTGCCTTAGTCCACACAGGCTCAAGTGTGAATTCAAATGTGCACTAGTAAATTCTAATGTGCACACTAAATGGCCTATGTGCACCCTACTGGTGCACAGTAAAACTTCCCTAGTGTCCATTTAAGTAGTGTTGTTTGAAATGGGACTATATTAGCATGCAGTAGGAAACTTTAATGTTTTCCACCAGGGTCCACATAGGCTAGTTATTGTACAAGAACTGGTGTGCAACAGAATTTACATCTCAGCTGGTGGTGTTTAAGCCTGAGAAGGAGCCAGAATTTACCAGTGTACACTGCTGAAGAGCCACAGTAATACATCAGCAGCCCCCCATTAGTTCCCCTCCCAGCGTCTCCTGCCAATCAGCAGCCCCACCATCAGCACCTCCATCTCCATCCCTGCACCTCCTGATCAGCTGTTCTGTGTTGTGCAGGAGGCTCTGGGAGAGGGAGAGGGGGACGGGGAGGAGCAAGGACATGGCAGGCTCAGGGGAGGGTGGGGGAAGTGGTGGAGTTGGGAGCAGGGCCTTTGGCAGAGCCAGGGGTTGAGCAGTGAGCACCCCCTAGTACACTGGAACGTTGGCACCTGTAGCTCCAGTCCTGAGTCGGTGCTTATACAAGGGGCCGCATGTTAACTTCTGAAGAGCCGCATGCGGCTCTGGAGTCACAGGTTGGCCATCCCTGATGTAGGCAACCCCTAAAATGTTCATAGTAAAATGTGGTACAAAGTACCATGAATTTCTCCTTTAAATGCATACTCTTTGCGTATGTCAAGTACTATGCTTAGAGCGAATATGCCATTGCCTACTTGAGATTAATACTGAGCTTGTAATACTAGAACAAGGGGTTGCAAATAGTGGTGCCAATTTGGATATTTGGGCAGCGGGTGAGGGAAGTTGCAGTCCCTGCCCCTCCTGGCAGGCGCCCTGTCTGTTCGAATCCCTGCTTCTCCCTACCTCAGAGAAGTCAAATCTTGCTTAGCTCGACTATGTCTACCCTCTCTCTTACCCACACAGTACATGAGCCAGTGCTGCTAGGAATTAAGTTCTCATCAGCTCTCCTGTGCTCTGACTTCTCATGAGCTAAGTTGCAACATCATTTGGCTCAGCAGCCCTTCTGTCTGTATGGAAGGACAGTCAAGCCAAATATAAGTGGCATTCTGACCATACAGCTAGAGTGATGCTCCATACACCTTTGGCAGCATCCATACTGATTTAGTACGGGACCTCTGCTTAAAAGTGGCCAGGCCATGGCCCTCCAAGACCTGTGGAACTCTGAGTAAGTGCAAAAACATTTGGTGGGGTGGGGGGAAAAATGGACGTTCCTCCCTCCATCCCACTGTAATCAGCCCCATTGGTTGCCAGTGAAATTGAAAAGCTAAAAAGAAGAAACTGCTTTTTACACTACATATTTAACCTGTGGAACTCAAGGTCACAATACATAATTGAGGATAAGAGCTTAGAGTGCTTCAAAAAGGATTAGATGAATAATGAAAATACTCAAAACCACATAAGATGAACATTTATTAGGGAAATAAACCTTTATAGTTTTAGTACATAAGCCCAACAACTGTAATTAAAACTTCTCTAACAGGCAAGTTATTCCATAATTGTCTATTATGTCACTTCTTGTACTTTCCCTCACACTGTGTCCTTGCCAGTGTTGGTTATATATTATTAGCTTAGATCGCTGGTTCTCAATCTGTGGTCTGTGAACAATTAACAATCCACACAGCACTTGCTGCTGGACTGAAAAGAGTTGTCTTGTCCCTGATGCTTTAGGTATCAATGGGACAGCAGGTGGGTCATGTTATAAACAGGAATAGAGAGAATCTCATGGTATAAGTAGATTTTTGAGACCATTGTTCTCGTTAGAAGAAAATCTGAGAGCCACTGGGCTAGGTAGGCCATTGGTCTGATTTTCATATGGCACTTTCTGTGTTCTCCAAAATAGAAAACTTGGATAATTTCATTTCTGATTTTAAATAAATTAATATCTATGTCCAGCTACATAGCTTTTGAAATTGCTTTCATCACTCCAGAGATGATATCCAAAATACTAGTCAAAGCAGTGGGTTAATATAATCTCCTACCACAAGATGGAGACAGGAAATAAAGCAAAATTTTGTGACCTCACTACATAGTGAGTGGAATTCCTAGCCTGAGAAATGCTGCCTCATTTCTATCTTCCAGCAGATGGAGATCATGTGACTTGATGAGCTAAAGAGAGAGGTGTGTGTTTGGACCCAGACTTGCAGACCTTACTCAAGCAAAATTTCCATAGAATTCAATGGGAATTTCACTTGAGGAGCTCATCAGGACTATCCCATTTCATTTTTTAACAAATACTTCTCTAGAATTGCCTGGTTATTGGGGACTGGAGGTTCATGTAACAGGTTGAGTGCTGTAGCAGAACCAGTAGGCAATGACTGAGATGTAGTCATGCCCGTAAAAGAAGTATGTAGAGACAAAATTAGAAAGGCCAAAGCACAAAATGAGATCAAATTATCTAGAAACATAAAGGGTAACAAGAAAACATTCTACAGCTACATTAGAAGCAAGAGGAAGATCAAGGACAGGGTAGGCCCGTTGAGGGAAAAACAATAACAGAAAAATATGGAAATGGCAGAGGTGCTTAATGACTTCTTTGTTTCGGTTTTTACCAAGAAGTTTGGTGGTGATTGGATGTCTAACATGGTGAATACCAGTGAAAATGAGGTAGGAGCAGAAGAGGCTAAAATAGGGAAAAAAACAAGTTAAATATTAATTAGACAAGTTAGATGTCTTCAAGTCACCAGGGTCTGATGAAATGCATCCTAGAATACTCAAGGGGATGACTGAGGAAATATCTGAGCCATTAGCAATTATCTTTGAAAAATCATGAAGACGGGAGAGATTCCAGAAGACTGGAAAAGGGAAAATATAGTGCCAATCTATAAAAAGGGAAATAAGGACAATCCAGGGAATTACAGACCAGTCATCTTAACTTCTGTACCCGGAAATATAATGGAGCAAATAACTAAGCAATCAGTTGGCAAACATCTAGAAGATAATAAGGTGATAAGTAACAGTCATCATGAATTTGTCAAGAACAAATCGTGTCAAACCAACCTGATAGCCTTGTGGATGAGAGAAAGCAGTAGACATGGTATATTTTGGCTTTTCTAAAGCTTTTGATACTGTCCTGCATGACCTTTTCATAGACAAACTAGATGGAGCTACTATAAGGTGGGTGCAAAACTGTTATGAAAACCATTCCCAGAGAGTAGTTATCAGTGGTTCACAGTCAAGCTGAAAGGACATAACGAGTAGGGGTCCCACAGGGATCAATTCTGGGTCTGGTTATTTTCAATAGCTTCATCAGTGATTTAGATAATGGCATAGAGAGAACACTTGTAATTTTTTGCGGATGATACCAAGCTGGGAGGGGTTGCAAGGTTGCAAGTGCTTTGGACGATAGGATTAAAATTCAAAATGATCTGGACAAACTGGAAAAATGGTCTGAAGAAAATATGATGAAATTCAATAAGGACAAATTTACAGTACTCCATTTAGGAAGGAACAATCAGTTGCATGCATACAAAATGGGAAATGACTGCCTAGGAAGGAGTACTGTGGAAAGGGATCTGGGGTGTCATAGTGGACCACAAGCTAAATATGAGTTAATACTGTAATGCTATTGCAAAAAAAGTGCACATCATTCTGGGATGTATTAGCAGGAGTGTTGTAAGCAGGACACAAAAAGTAATTCTGCTCTACTCCACTCTGATTAGGCCTCAACTGGAGTATTGTGTCCAGTTGTGGGTGCCACATTTCAGGAAAGATGTGTACAAATCGCAGAGAGTCCAGAGAAGAGAGACAAAAATGATTTGCAAAAAACATGACCAATGAGAGAAGACTGAAAAAACTGGATTTGTTTACTCTAGAAAAGAGAAGACTGAGGGGAGACATAACAGAACAGTTTTCAAATACGTAGAAGGTTGTTAAAAGGAGGAGGGAGAAAAATTGTTTTTCTTAACCTCTGAGGACAAGACAAGAAGCAATTGGGCTTAAATTGCAGCGAGGGTGGGTTAGCTTGGACATCAGGAAAAACTTCCTAACTTCCAGGCTGGTTAAGCACTGGGATAAATTGCCTATGGAGGTTGTGGAATCTCCACCACTGGAGGCTTTTTAGGAAAAGGTTAGACAAACACCTGTCAGGGATGGTCTAGATAATACTTAACCCTGCCATGAGTGCAGGGAACTGGACTAAATGACCTTTGAAGGTCCCTTCCAGTCCTATGATTCTATGTGCTGGCAGGGTCCACAATGGAAATTATTATAGTCCTATTTTATAGATACTAGCTATAGTGAGTAGTAGGTGAAATAGTACAAAAAATTTTTAGACAGAGTAACTTTTGAGCTAAATATTAGTAGGCAGCATATAACATTAGTGTTTAGTCAGAAACAAGGGCTTTTGCTTTAGTATTGTTTGCCACAATTTATACTACCTTCATGAGATACTCTTAAATTAGATGGATGCAATGAGGAGAGGTGTTTGGACCTTACACACAAGCTGTCTTGACAGTTTTCTCCTGTATAGATGCTCTTTTAGGATCCTAGATACATATTCTTTTAAACTGCA
This sequence comes from Dermatemys mawii, assembly GCA_007922305.1. Taxonomy (NCBI): domain Eukaryota; kingdom Metazoa; phylum Chordata; order Testudines; family Dermatemydidae; genus Dermatemys; species Dermatemys mawii. The sequence continues at coordinate 34,105,428 of ML677350.1, read as the reverse complement.
ACTTCCAGCAGCACTAAATAATAATGATGATAAAACAAAAATGTACATATTGGGTAACGTTCAATAATACCTAGGTGATTTATTCTACATCTCCTTGAAAGTCTGTTGGACTAAGGAGCCTGTCATGTTTGAAAATTGGTCTTGGGTTTCTAAGTCAGTTTTAGGTGCTTTTGAAAATCTTACTCACTGTAAACAAATTGGTATCTGCTATCACGATATATGTGTAGTAGGTTATAAACCATGGAAGTTTGTTCTCAATCTCAAAACCTTTAAATAATGTGAGGAAACAGTCTGAAAAGTGGGTTAGAATCCTTGCATTAACGCTTATGAAATGGGACAATTGTCACAGTAAGCTAATGTTATGATCTACCATACTAACCTTGACCGAGTCCAGTAAAAGGTAAAGATACTGCTATTTTAGTGTATAAAGCCATAATATTTCCAGGACAAATGTAAAGAAACTGCATTTTGTTGCCATTACAGCTGTGTATGTATCAGAAGCAGTCATGCTTTGGCTCAAAAACCTGCTGTTTATGTCAAGTCAGTTCTTGTTAAGTATTCATGCTGGTAAAAATACATCACACATTATAAAATGGTATCTTGTTACTTTTCTTTCACAAGTTATTTTGTTTCAGAACAATTTTTATGTGCAATATTTTTTCTAGCAATGATATAAAGCTCTTTTCCCATAAGGGGAAAATAAGTAAAAATCAAGTAGGTAGGAGTGACATGAAAACAAAAGCAGCATTTAAGGGGTGGATTGGAATTTACTGTTGGTCTTCTAAGTCCTTTTTTTATAGTGTTCTGTAATAAAATACCTGTTTTCAGCTTAACTCCTAATAGAGAAAGAGACTTTATCCTCACTACTGCTCTCTGAATGTTAATTTTCTTTGTGCTTTGGCTGAGCATTGGTTTAGTTTATTCTCTGCTTCTTGTCTGGCCTTTTCTGGCCCTGTTTTTTGCATGCAGGTCGACAGCTTTCCTGGTCATCTTTATCCATCTGTGCTGCAAGCTGTCCCCCATCACCAGGTACAAGGCATAGTGTCTACACACATCATCATAAATGTCTTCAGGGACTGATTATTGATGCCACAGTACATGTTTTGTGTGTAATTAAGCTGGCTCAGGTTTGCAGTCCATTACCATTCATGTGCCTCTGTTTCCCCTGTTCATTTCTCCAAATATTCACCTTCACTCAAGTTCTTTGGTGTCCATGTCTAAGGTATACTTGGTACAGATGGTCTTTTACAAAACTTAAGCAGTCATTGCAGAATGACAGCAGACTTTTAACAAGTTTAATAATCTATCTGATGATGGTTCAAATTACCTTTCAGCTTGCCTCTGGTCTTTGGTGAATCTGACTTTCTTGGGAGCTGACGCAGCAAGTAGAAAAAAGTAGCAATCAGTGAGCAGGACTGGATATATATATTGGCCATTGTGAATATTTTGACTGGAGCTGGATTTGAATATTAACTGAATATAAACAGAATATTTAATACCAAAGAATACATAATTCTACCTAAAACTAATAAGCAGATATTTTCTTTCACCTTTTCCCCTACTTTCCTCCTTCCCTCATTTCTCTTTGCATGTAAAAAGTTGTTCTCCTCTTTATCATCAGGCTCTTTTTCCTGCCTGATTTGTTCAGTTGTGCCCCAATCCAATGTGGGAGATATCAGATTGTCTTCAGTATAGCAAACTGTGTGATGTCCATAGACACTGGATTGGGGCATCACAATGGAAGGTCTCTCCCCAACAATAGGGGAGGATTGTGAAATTTTCTTCCCTGGTATTTCTGAAAGGGAATGGTATAGTTACCAAGGGTCATGGAACTATATGGAACAATTTACCAAAGGTTATGGTGGATTCTCCATCACTGAAAATGTTTAAATCATGATTATTTTTCTAAAATATATGTCATAGGAATAATTTTTGGGACTAGTATGATCTGGACTTTAGAGGAAAATAGACTAGATGGACTTAGAATCTATGGAAAAAACCCTCCTCTTTTTACCTTTTCCTGAGAGAGGGTTTTTTTTTGGGGGGGGGGAAGGATGATGTATTTAAGAATGACTCTGTCTGTTGAGTGGAGATGTTGTCTCTGTATTCCTACTTTTTATTGTGTTGGTTGTAAATTTGGGATATGTCTTTTTTCCAGCCTGGAAATTTGGAAGTTAATGTTTAAAGTATGATTAGTAGATTAATGTATGTTAATTGGTGTAAATGCACCTGGATTCTTAAGCAATGGGTGACTGTCTTTGAAGTCTCATGCTTTATGTATTATATATATCTATATCTATATATATCTCTCAGAGAGGCTTGTCCAACATATATCATACACAAACTCATTGTTCAGTGATCAGCACTGATGGGAAAAGATGTACAGAAAAAAGCTCAGATATTTCTCTCCCCCCTCCCTTTTTTTTTAAAAAAAATAAAGTTTCATAGATGTAGCCATAGTAATTAAGGCCCACAGTTCAGACTATACATTCACATATCTCATAGTATGCTGGCTGTGGTGGATATTATATGTTTTCAAATCATTATTCTTCTTAAAGTCATGTCAGAGGAATACCTTGAACTCTTAAACTAAGCTGCTACTTCTGCTATGGTTCCTTTATAGTTTTGATAGCATTTGGAATGGAACTTAAAAAAACAAACAAATCAAAATAAAACAACTCCCCAATCCCCTCCAAAAAAACCCCAACCACATACAGTAGTTTGTGCCTGTAAGACCATTCCTGAGAAGCAAAACTGATTAAATCAAAATGAAATTGAGAATATAATTCCTCAGTCTTGAGTTACAACTATTATGAGCTCTCTGTATTACGTAGCTGGAGTTTACAACTTCAGATCTTATTCCTGGGTGGCATCACTATCACATGTTGAAGGTATTTTAATGTTTTATATTTCTTCAAAATTGAAGCGTTATCATGAGTGATTTTGATGAGGTATTTGGTTGCTTAGAAGCTCATGACTTCTTGACACACAAAATATTTTTATCCCTTTCCATTTTGACTTTTGGTATTTTGCTTTGAATGAACATTGAAGTGAATTTTGGAAATCCACACAATAAAAAATAGTCATGTTGCAATATAGCAAATTAATCATTTCTGAAAAGAGCATTTCTGGGCAAAAAGATAACTATTCACAACTATTATAATCATCTTTATGATGATTTTTTGTTTCAGGTGATATGAAATTTGAATTGATCACTGATAAAGTTTTGATTACATAGAATGGAAAAACATAAGGATTAGAGGGCTAATATTTCAGAGAAAGGGGTCACTTAGGACTTAGAGTGCCAACAGCATAAAATTGCTTTTAATGTTAGGGTTCATTGTCCATCACCATTCCTGTAACTGCATTGGTTGTTGGAGCACCTCACTGATGAGCAATCAACTAATTGTCTCCACCCCTGATGGTTGTGCGTCAGTGCTTGAGTCTCTGCGAAATGCATTCCTGTCCACTCTTTTATGTTGTTAATCCATCTCTTCTTCTATGTACCTCTTCTTCTCTTCCCCTGTATTGTCCCTTGGAGGATGATCTTGGATAGGCCAGATGATCTTGTTACATGTCCCTACCACTTCAGCTTGCGCTTCTTCATGGTCATCAGGAGATCTTCGTATGACCCAGTGCACTGGGAGGTGATGTTGTGGATCTCTTCATCAGTGATGTGGTCGAAGAAGGAGGTGCCCAGGATTTTATGGAAGTATCTCATCTCTGCTACCTGTATTTTCTGTTCAAGTTGTGCTGTAAGGGTCCATGTCTCGCACACATACAGAAAAATGGAGATGACCAATGTGTGCAGCAATTTCAGTTTGAATTCTAGGGAGATGTTGTTTCCTCCAAACGGGCTTTAGCTTGGCCACTGCTGCTGTTATTTGTTCAGTTCTTGCCAGAATTTCTGCCTTGGATCCTTCATCAGTGATGATTTCCTCCAAATACTTGAACTGGTTCACTGTCTCCAGCTCTTGTCCACTGACAGTGATATGTGAACTGATCCCATCACATTTGTTTGTCATCAGCTTGGTTTTCTCTGCACTGATTTCCATGCCGTATTTTGCGGAGGTTTCATTCAGTCATTTCACAAGGTAGGCAAGTTTATCTTCACTGCCTGCCAGGCCATCAGTGTCATCAGCGATCCGAAGATTTGAGATTGTTTGCCCCCCAATGCTGACTGTGCATACGTGATCTTCTAGAGCGTCAGTCGTTATGTGCTCCAAGTCAATGTTGAACAGCATGGGCAAAAGAAGGCAGCCTTGATCGACTCCAACAGTGGACATAGGCAGTAGTAGTCTGTATATCCACCAAGCTTATCCAGTAAGTCTGACTGAGTATGGACACCTGCATTTCTTCCCTTTGGGAGCAATGGTATATAGTGACTAAACAGCTTTCTTAAAACAAAAGTTTTATATAGCAATAGGATCAAAGCATTAGAAAAAGGGTTTTAAAACCATCTACATGCATATCTAATGTAGCTAGAGTACTGCATGATGTTGGCCTAGGCATCCCCTCTGTTCAGGGCCTTTGGGCTTTCGTCATCAAACCTAGCTTTGTAGATTGACTGGAGGAGCAAAGACAGAATCATCAAAGTTCTGGCATTGTCTCTTGGGAGCTAAATGTTTGCTGGTAGGTGGCTTTGTGGAGTGATTCTTCTTTTTCTGCCTGTTCTCCAGACAGACCTCACCTGAGTTAAACCGACATCTTCGTATAAGAGACACTATACTAGTAACCTGGCCAACATACAGTATTAATAAATTATGACAGGACAGTTCCAAATCCATCACAACATTAAATACTTATGATAACTCTGAATACAGATATATGTAAAGAGAGGAGACTTTTAACCATCAAGTTAATAAGTTCTTGCATCATTTGAAAATAGTGGCATAAAATGTTGCTCTATCATACCACTAGAATGTATTTTCATATGTCTTTACCAGTCCATGCACAAAAGAACATCAAGACCTGACAGCAAGACCAACTTTGAAAATAACTACAGAGCTCTGGCTAATCTGTTGCCTGGATTGATAAAGGCTGTAATATTTGAACTGTAGATAACACTTCTTGACGCAGTATGTGATAAAATGTCCGAATTCCATGTCTTTTTGTAACATGTGTGTCTAAAGCGTGATCTTTAGGCCAAACAGAGTACAAGGGTTCACAAGGCAACCTGTGGCGACCTTCATCCTTAATTAGGACTTTTGTGGATATTTTTTGTTCAGAAATTAAAAATAACCGGAGAGTTGCCTGTTACCTCAATCTCTCTTGTCACTGTCATAGTGAGAGACATTTTCATGAATCAAGATATTTTGGAGAAACTGGGTACTACTATAATACAGATCCAAAAGAACTATTTAAAAAGTGCATGAAAATAGATATTGATATTTTAATTTCACTAGCATCAAATTATAAGGTACTCATAATTTAACTAAATTGAATCTCAGTTTTTCATGGTTGAAGCTGATGAGTCAGCAGATTTTTAGTTTAACTGAAAGAGAGAGTTAATTTCTTGTTATAATTAACTTATTTATATACTTTCCCTTTTTTTCTATTGCTTCAAATGACACGCTTAATATTGTCTGGCCTTAAAGAAAGCAGTGAAATGATCAGTTTTTTTCACCTAAGCAAAATTATAGTGCTATCAATCCAAACCAAACAATTCTTAAGTGCAGATGAAACTCAAAAGATAAATACAAGAAGAATTCAGGAAAATGGATGATTATAAAGAGATCATAGAAAGATTCTAACTATTGTTGACTGAATTGAAAAAACATGAAAAAATACAATACCATGAATCTCCAAAAAGGTCACCTCAGAGAAACTGTGCCAATAGCCCTACATTTAGAGGACTGAAGTCAGTAGGAGTTAGACTTGAGTAAGGATTGTACAAATGGGCCCGTAGTAAATTGCCTGAAATAATTAAAGAACTGTTCCATACACATCCATTGTCTTGAAAATTTGTGTATATATTATGTCTAGGAAGCCAAAGTTTCTGCGTGTATTAAAAATCTAGAAGGAGCAGAGAGCTGGTTATTCAGAAAGCTAGATAAGTATGTATCCCTCTTTGGACGACCTGAAGGGAACTAAACAGAAGTATGGCTAAGAGTACACGAAAAGGTTGTTATAGTGGTGCTGCAATATTCTTACAATGTAGCTTCTAAAAAGTTCTGTATATGGTGGTAATGTATTGAAGTATACATTGTATGTGGTTATCAGTCAGGTAAGACATGATGGTAGAACAGCTGTGTTCTGAGATCATGCCTTATAATAAATATCCATTTCATACAGCCTGAAGAAAAGTGCTGCCAGTGGTTCCCCAGCATAACTGTGGATCAGTGAGCCACTTCATGCTACAAGGGCAACAGGTGTGCTTGGAAAGCTCAAAGTTGGCCTTTGTTTCTTTAGAGATGTACCAAGATCCATGAAATATTTGCATTTTGTTCCGTGTCTTACAGTTTTTCAGGCTCTGCAAAGTTGTCAGCCCCTGCCCTCTACTCCTTTCAGACTACCTCAAATGCCTCCCACAAGTGGGCAGCATAGTGATGCACTTTTTGTTCCATCCAACTGTCACAATGTTTGTTACACATTTTCTTCCCATCAGTGGAAATGGAAACATTAGCCCAGAATTCTTAATCTTCATTAGCACTGAGTACATTTCCTGTATCCTTTTAGTCTTCCTCCCTGAAGACATGACTATGGCGGGTCACCAAACAAGATAGTCTTTCACCATAATACGCACGTTCATAAATTCAGGCTGGGAATAAACCTACTGACAGCCACCATGTTGGGAAAAAATGCTCTCAGGGATATCAGTTAATGAGCTTGAGCAGCCTCCATGCTATATAGCCTCTAATATAATTATAGTTCTTCCCACCTTCCACTGAAAAGGTCTCTATTAATGTATAACATGGGACATGTCTTTTAGCCACAATCTCAACTATTTAAGTGCTAAAATTAAAAGTATAACAAGAAATTGATAGTTATGTGGTGTAAATGAGTCTCTATTCTTCTCAGCAACTGGTCATGCATCCTGCTGCTCTAGGACCATTGATTTAATATGGGACTGGGTGAGGGACCATGGGAAGTGCTGTTAGGAGGTGGACGAGAGAGACAAATTATGAACTCGTTTCTCTCTCCTATATCCCCATCTTGCAATATTTGTTTTTTGTGAATAGTCTTTCTTTCCTCCTAATCCTGGTGGGAAGATTTTTAGTCTTTGGCCCAATATTTTTATTCTGTTTTCTGGTTCCAAGTTCTCCTTTTCAGCTGTCAGCTTGGAGCACAGGGGACCAAAGACTTATAAGGTTCCTTTCTGCCTGGCTGTCACTTTTTCTGGCAACCTGTCACCACTCCCCATCCATACCTCAGGGAAGCACAGTGCATGCTCATGATCTCCACAGCATCCAATGCTGACAGAGTTGAGTGGCTGTGTAAGCAATGTGTGTTTGCCACTAAGTGATGATTCCCTTTTCGAGGTTTTCATAATATTCAGTGGCTGTGAAGCCTGGCATTGGGAGCTTCCTGGATCCAGAACTTGGCTCATAGAGAATCTGGATGCAATGGAATATTATTTATTGTGAAATAAATGAAAGTCCTCATTTGTTTTCATTCATTACAGTATCCAAATGGCAATTCTTCATATAGTGAACTTCCACTTAGAGCAAAAGTTGGTCTTCAGGAAAAACAAACAAACATGCTTAACTGTAAGAGGGTCCCTGAGAGTTTGTTCTCGTTGTGTATGTACCATATCGTATGTGTACATTTGTATTTTTGCATGTGGCATATTGTGTGTAATAATCAAAACAATTCATTGTGTCTGCTCTAAAAATGTAGTGTCTTATGATGGGACTGTTTTTTTAAAAAATGATCTGCTTTTGAAATTCATGGGTGAGGGAAAGAATTTGTAGAATCTGCCTCCCTAATGTACTGTGCTCTTTGTAAATTTTTTGTCTAGTGAGAAGGCGCTTAGAAGGGAACAGCAATGAAATGTCACAGGACAATAGCTTCACTGATGACATAGACCTCATCTCAGAGGAGACACCACTGCCTGCTGTATCTGATGTGGCACAGTAAGTGGAATAATAGCTTTTACTGGATAATATAAACATCAGCTAATGGTGGGGGAAAATGCTATATACTGAATACAAGTTTTGGGTTTTTTTAATCACACATGCAGTTAACTTTGAGCTAAGAGCTGTTACTCAGTATAATGTACTGGGACAGAAAAACTTTTCTTTAAGCCATGGTTGGGAGACTTGGTGTTTTTTGGTTTGTGACTTCATCTTTTGTGTCCATTAAAAATGTTTCCTGAGACTGATTCTCAAGGGCAGGTTCACCCTCTGTAGACTTCTGAATGGGTCTGATCTCCAAAATCCCGTGAATGCATTGAATGTTCATTGTAGGTCATAATGAAACACTTGTGTGTGAACTTGACCTGAAAGGAAGGAAACCATTGTTGAAAGGACAATTGAAGTGAAATGTTTGCCTCCAAGAGGAAATGTACTTGTGAGATGTTACCCCGAAGGCAGTGTAGACACTTAAATAGCTATGTTCATAAAGGAATTATGTGGATATACTTAACAGGTAAACAGCACTTTCAAGAATTAAAGAGTAGAATAATTAATGCAGTTCTAACAGTCACTGGGTAGGACCTGAAGAGCATGTCTACACTCAGCATCCATTGCAGGGGTGTTGATTTTCTGAAATTGTTTGTCATATTGCTTACCTTTTGGTGCCGCAAGTGCATACATTGATATTGTTTCATGGAGCCACACCGCACATTGGCAACTCTGTAGCAGTGCATTCAGGGACTCTGAAACATCTGTCCTACAGTGCTCAAGTCTTTTGCTGAGTGTAGCGGCTTTGGGGATAACTTTCAAGCAAGGAGCAACACATTGGAGGCTGTAACTGGCGCTGACTGAACCAGGGAAGCTGTGATGCTTGTGGCTTTGTGTTAAAATGAAGTGAAACTAATGTAATCTATAATTCTTTAGCCAGACCTCAGCAAAAGGCCTCATCCTAGGTGCTGCAACTAATACTTGTGATTAAAAACTCCTGTGATGGCAGTGGCGTGTGGCCAAAAGGTATATAACAAGAAGTGCAATCTCAAGGCAGTCTAAGCAATGTCTTTTAAAAAGGAAGGAACCTCAAATCTGGTATGGCAGTGTGCAGTGGTTTTACTTGTATGTCCCTCTCAGGGATAAGGATGTGTTGTTTTTTCATCTGAGAAATACACAAAGAATAAACCTTGCTGCTTAGTATGTTTTAAATGATGGCTGTTTTAAATGTCAAATGTGAAAACTAGCCTGTCTTCACATTTGGAAAGGAATCTATGAAAATGGCTTAGTGAGGAAGTTCAATAGCTGAACCTTCAGAGTATGACAAGTAGATGGCTGGAAAATAAGGTTACATTGTATTCTTTGTGATGAAGTTGTAATTTGGTAAACTCTGGTACTCCATGTGCAAGTGACTCTTGCATTTGAGTCTTCTTTTTCCAAGTAAGGGAGAGAAAGGGCTAAAAGCCCTATTTTTGAGTTAGATACAGCAAAATTGCATTTCAGCTGCCATGTGTAGAACAATGTTGTTATTCCCAGCACAATGCTGTACATATTTGTCAGTCTAATGTAATGCATTGTTTAGTAAAATTCTAAAGAATGGTGAAGTACTGATGAAAGAATGGTACAATGAACTAATAAGATTTGTGGTATTGTTACTCCATTGCACTCCATAGCAGATGTATACTATATAAGACGTATGTAACACATTGGTTCACAGAAAAGATGGAATTGTGGTTGAGAATATTTTTCAGGGTGAGGAAGAGCTGTTAAAGGATTTCTGTTGCAAGACTGGGATTTGCCTCTTTCTAAAACACTTGGTGTGACACTACAGTTAAATTTTGCTCCCTCAAGTAAAGGAATCCTTTCCCAGCAACCACCTCTAAATCTTCAGTATGAGTTGAGCATATTGCTTTCAAATTGCTGATTGTAGGAGTGTAGAACTTGATCTATGAGTAAGAGAGGCAAATGCTGGAGAAGATGGCCTTGAAATGAATGTCAATGTTTTTTTGGGGGAAAAAAACCTGTTAGCTTTTTATATTATACAGAGGTTTAAAAAATGCTAGAATTTAATGTTTTCGTATTTTTTACAAATATTTAAGTGAAAACCAGCATTGGTTAGCTAAAAATTGTCAGTTAGATAAATCCATTATATATCTGTTATAAATCAGATGGAATAAAGATATCCGAAAATGTTTGGTACATTAGCTCTTTCCATCTGACAGATAAAGGATCATGAATAACAACATCACAGGAAAAGCTGTTTTAAAGAGAGACAGTAAGAATACTGCTAGTTGCTGCTATTACCTGCTTTCCTTATTTGTGTACTCCCAGCCCTAGCAGCTAACTCTTGAACTGAGCACACATTTAATAAACCCCTTTATAGTTTAACTGGGGATGCTCTAAATTTTAAAAGAGGCACTTGTTGTTTAAGTCTGTTTTTTTTTTAAATAGCCATATGGAGCTCCATAGCAAACCAGTGTTTTGTGGATTTAGTCAATAATAAGGATAGTGAATTGCATAGTAATGTACAAGAAAGAGGTGAGATTTGAGCTCTTGGTCCCCTCTTTCCCAGTTCAGGGAATTTTTCTAAGTGTTAGAGGCATCTGGTGAAAATCTTCCCCCTCTTGCCCTTGCCCACTGGAAGTGAATGGCAGTCACCCTGCAGCAGATTTTTCATAAGATTAAAATTGAATGGTTTTGCCTTTTGTGACTAAAAAGTTATAAAAATCTTTGAAGGCAAACACTCTCAATGTGCACATCATATTCTATGAAACAGCACAAGAAAAGCAGTCATGTGCCAAAAAACAAGTTCCAGAGGGTTTTAAATTGTTTGTTAAGGGAGACAATCCAGTGGGGAAAAAATGATCAAAACAATTCATTTTTCATCAAACGACCATGAAAATCAAAATTGCTCAGTTTCTATTCTGTGTTTTTAGATTAAATAAGATTTGTACCTGAGTTAGAGCTCAGTTTTAACAACTTTTAACTATGGTGAAAGTACTGCTGATACAAGTGCAGCATGATAATCATTAGTGCCTGAGTAGCAACTTTAGTATGTTTGCGTTGTTAGGTTTAGAAAGATTTTAGTGATATTAACATTTAAAAATCAACAAGAAAGATTGTTTAGCAAATGCAACACTTGTTCTAACATAATATACCATTTTAACAAATGTGCCAGTTCATGAGTTTAGCTGGATTTGTACAATGACTGGTGCATACTACAAGGCTATGCCTTGTCAGAATGAAGCGACCCTAAAGCATCTAAATACAAATTTAATCAAGGAGCTCTTCTGTGTTTACATGAAGCTTGGACTTTGAAATTCATGCATGCACTATAGCAGGCGTGGGCAAACTTTTTGGCCTGAGGGCCACATCGGGGTTGCAAAATTGTATGGAGGACCAGAAAGAGAAGGCTGTGTCTCCCAAAACAGCCTGGCTTTGCCCCCATCTGGCCACCCCCACTTCCTGCCCCCCTCAGAACCTCCAACCCATCCAAATCCCCCTGCTCACTGTCTCCTCCTGAGACTCCCCACCCTAATGGCCCCCACCCGCTACTCAACCCTCTCTGTTGACTTTCCCCTGACTGCCCCAACCCCCATCCACACCCCTGGCCCCTGACAGACCCCCAGGACTCCCACCCCTATCCAAATCCCACCCCCCCGGCCATTCTCCATCCCCTGACCACCTTCTCCCCCCACCCCCGAGAACCTCCACCCCATCCAACCGGTCCCTGTCCCCTGACTGCCCCTGGGATTCCCTACCCCTTATCCAACTCCTCCAGCCTCAGTCCCCTTACCATGCTGCACAGAGCAGCGTGTCTGGCAGCCCTGCGGGCCGCTGGAGCTCATAGCCCTACCCCCTTACTATGCTGCTCAGAGCAGCAGGAGCTCAGGCCCTGCTAGAGCCAGCCATACCACTGCAGCGCTGCCCAGGAGCAGTGGGCCAGAGCACTGGTGGTGATCTGAGGCTGCAGGGGAGAGGGGACAACAGGGGATGGGTCCAGGGGAGCCTCCCCAGTCAGGAGCTCAGGGGCCAGGCAGGACAGTCCTGCAGGCTGGATGTGGCTCGCAGGCCATAGTTTGCTCACCCCCACACTGTAACATATTTGGTATTTAGCCAAAACATTGTTAGAGCTGCAAAATAATTGTTTATGTAAACTAAAAAGGTGTGGGTTTTTTTCAAGTAAAACATGTTTTCTTTAAACTAGTAAATGTATCAACATACATAGGGTCCTCATCCTCCTGACTCTATCCATGTGATAGTGGACTTATATGCATGAATGGGGCAAGTAAAACTTGACTCACATTTACTGGAGAAGTCAGAGACTCATCTAAAGAAATAATTCAGATAGATAATATCCTTACTGAAAAGTGTGACTCACCGGGTGAACAAAACATTTAAAAAAGTACCGAAACATACACTTACATGTCATGACATTATTATATTTTTACAACAGAGATCATGATGGCTAAAAGAAAAGATCATGTTCCAACCTTCTATAAGGTTTTTGTCCTTAATATGGTGGAAACCACACAGCTACATTGATGTAGATTTTCTTTTTCTGGGAAACCAAAACATACTAAAGACCACCGGGGTCATGAAGTGGTGTCAGGTATTTGCCAGCCGTTCTTTTTCTTGATAACCAAATAGGAGGAGGGACGAAGTTAGATCCCTGCTAGAGAGGAAAGGATTCTTGGGGTGGTGGAAATGTCCCAACATGGAAAAGGTTGAGAAGCATTGCTTCAGGCTATGAGATTCTCTACTCATCTGTAGCAAAGTTCTATAACTGTAACTCTGTACTCAGGTGAAATAAATTCCTATCATAATGGTCAGAGAAGTTGTTCAAGAATCATTAGCAGCAACTGTGTTCAAACATGACCACTGATATCTCCATTTCAACAACTGGAAAGCTCTAAGAGACACAATATAGTGTCAAGTTTTATAGACTCAAAAGAGCTAGAGTGGCCAGCATGCCACTAACATGGATTGTCCTGTTTTAATGGGCTTGTTTCCAACCTTTATAGTTTCATATGTATATGTTGACTATTTTTTGCATGTTATGACCTAAACATTAAATTTAGGTGTAACGGCATGATCCCAGAATGAACCTGTGTAGCAAGAATGCATGGGCTTCTCTTTCTAAAGTCAGGGAGACACTTCAGTACTCCATTAGTTTTGTTCATCTGGGATTTTTTGGACATACCCAAAACCTTTTAATGGCATATGTGGAACATTTTGAAAGGTGCCCATGTTCCATTTTCAAAAGTGATATAGGCACTTAGAAGCCTAAGTCCCACTGACTTCCAATGAGACTTAGGGCATGGCTACATTTGAAATTTCAAAGCGCTCCCGCAGCAGCACTTTGAAATGTGAGTGTGGTCGTGTACGAGCGCTGGGAGGGAGCACTCCTGGTAATCTCCTTCCTCGAGGGGATTAGCTCCAAGCACTGGGAGTGAGGCTTTCAGTGCTTGGAGCCTGTCCACACTAGTGTTTTAATTCACTCAGACTTACTGCACTCAGGGAAGTGATTTTTTCACTCCCCTAAGCCGGCAAGGTAGAGCACTATAAAATATAAGTATAGCCAAGCACTTAGGTTCCTAAGTGCTTAAGACTGTTCTGAAAATGGAACTTAAGTTCCTGTGTCACTTAGGATTTTTTAAATTATCCTTTGCAATCTTATCTTGTTAAAATTGTACTCCATACAAATTTGTTCAGCTGTGTAATACCAAATTCTGATGAATTATCTCTGTTCATTGGGTAATTTTAAACCATGGGCCTTTGATAACTAAAATAGAAGCAAAATATATGGAATAATTCCAGTTTATGTTTAGTGAGGATTTATTTTAAAAATAGCAGCCTAATAGAAACACAAACTGTACTGGTCAGTATGAAATTAAGAGCAAAATTATTTTCTGATCCACAGTATAGGTCTGTCTTGAACATTCTCTACTCCAAGTATAATGAGCAATAGAAATCTGCATTGTGTATCAGAGAATTTTACTCATAGTATATTAAGACTATAGTAACTTTACTTGCTAATTTGTGGAAAATCAATGAGTTTGATTCCTCAATAATGTGTTTGATTCCTTTTTTTCAAAACAAGAAATTAGTTTTGAACATAGTAAATTATACAATATAGAATTTGATTACACTAACTGACTGGGTCTATCATGCATTTGTATAAGAAACAATTATTTTCCTCACATCTTCTGTTTAGTATATGAAGAACTGTGAAGTTGTTACATTCATTTGATATATTATACTTTTCAAACATCATACTTGAATTTCCAGATCATATTAAAACGTAAATGAATTTCTGTCTTGGTGGAAATTCTGGGAAGTAATTGTAGAAAACTGATACTATATAAATATAAAATACAGTTTAAATTCTGCGTGATGTTTAGATCTGGATAAAATTCTTAAATCTGGGCAAAAGTTCTTGGCCATTTTGCAGGGAAGGGGAAAAAAGTAGAGATTTGGCGACACTGATATGTTGTCAGTTTCACTGAATTGCTTCAGTTTTTTAAAAAGAAACAATTTTTAAAATTAAAATGCTTCATTTTAACACATGTTAAACAAAATGTCTCCATTTTTAGTGCAAAATGACTTTTTAAAAATATCTTTATTTTTTAAATTGCTTTAAATGAGTGAAATTGAAACTAAATGTTTAGGGTTTTTAAATGAAATGTGTAGTTCAAAAAGAAAATTTTTCTCCCCACCATTTTGAGTTGTTTAACTTTTTTTTTTATAATTTTGTTTTCTGTGTGATCCCTGAAACGTTTTTTCTGATTTCTGAGAATTGCCAGCAAACTGAAAAATCTGTTGTTTGTACAGTTCTAGTAATGATGTTATTAATCCATGCACATCGCTGAATGTCATTATCAGATGTATTTCTGGACTGAGAGTGCAGCATCGTTTTTCATTTAAAAATGTTAGGTTTATGCATGTTAAGTTGAATCAGCTTCTGACAATAATGCTTTTCGTTACAGTACATTTGTAATAAATGGGAATGTATAGAAATGCAACATTTTAAATTTCTGTTAAAACAATGCTGTATTGTCGTACTGAGTAGTATGTTTCATCTTCAGTGTCAAGAACACAATTTTTCTTCATTGAGTGCTAATTTCACTTTTAGGTAAACACAATTCTACTTAATATACCATTATAGTAAATACACATTAATGTATTCAGCTTGTCTGACAACTGTAGAATGTCCTTATGCAAATTGCAAATTTAAGTATTCTGCATTTGTGCAAATCCTAATTATGAAGCTCCTGTTTTGACCAAATAATGGATATCCTTAACATTCATTATTTGTTCTGTCTTTTAGCAGAAGTATAGGCAGGTAAGTGTTCATATGTGATATACCTATCCCTTTGTGTGACCGTTCTTGAAACCCCTTCATTTTGTATATGTATTATATAAATACATACCCTACATGACTGTGTCTTGAAATTTGTGATGGGGCTGCATCATTTCTCGTTTTGTTCTTCTTGAAAGCTACATTTTCGCTCTGATTTCTGCTTGTTTTAAATAAAATATTTAGCGTAAACATTAATTTGTGTTGTATGTCAACACAATGTAAATGTCCCTTATAGTAAGTCACCTGAAATTAAACTATAGCTTTATTTTTTATATGAGATGGACCATGCAATGTGAATAGTTCCACTTTATTTCATTTAAGAGAGAAATGCATTTTACCATTAATGGGACAAATTCTGATCTCAGTAACACGATGAAGTCAATGGGTTTCAGGAAGGTGAAGCAGAGAATAAAATTCAGCTTAACATCTAAATGCAATGAAGCTTTTCAAGTCTTACATTAAATTAAATTAAAAAAAAAAGGTTTCTCATGACAACTATAACTCCTTCAGACTTAGTATGACCTCTTGATAATAAAATTATAGAGGGAGAGAGAGCCCTCTGTGGCAAAACTCTCATTGATTTCAACAGGGCTGCAGGATCATGCATCTAGTAATTCTTTATTTCAAAACCTTTAACGTATTTTTTTTTATACTTAGCTATTGATGCATCCATTAAACTCGATACTTCAGATCAGTATCTTTTTAAAAAAATCTGAACAAAGCACACTTCTGAAATCTGGGAATCATGTAGAAGTAAATCCTTTTGTCTGTGCACAAGTTGGGTAATAACTGGGTCTTCACAGGGGTAGTCAGCTAGGTTCATAGGGTCAGAAATCCTCTCTGCTGGGCTGTTGAGTGATAAGAGAGCTGTGTTCAATAATTCCAGTAATCGCTGCATGCTTTGTGGTTGTGTGTGTGTGTGTGTTAGAATAGCTTGTGTATCTGTGCTGTCGTGCATCCATTGACCATGCCACTTCATCCCCATTCCAACCCAATGCATGTTGAGGTTCAGTGTGCCCTCACAGAACAGTTTTATGATCTGCAAATGGGGCAGATTGTATGGGATCTAGGCTCCTGGTCACCTTCCTTTGGGTTGTGCTGTGATCAGAATACTCTTCAAGTATGAAGGTGCTGGGGGCAAACAGGATGTGCTTATTTCAGAATATGTGTCATTAATATCATTAGGAAAGCCAGCACAGTGGCTTGCAGCTCTGTCCAATATTGGTGAGAGTTGATGTGTGTGATGTTGGCACTGCATGTTGGCAGAATGCTAAGAGAGTGCCTGCTTTTATACTAGAAAAATTAGTCTGAAGGAAGAGTCCATTTAAAATGAAAATGTGGAGCAAGCTTGCAACACTGCCATAAGTTAATCACTTTCAGAGTGGAAATGCAGCTGCCAAGGAGACTGCCACGACACCACAAGTGCCTGTGGCCCAGGTAAAATGCAGCCAAGTGCACTGTTTCAAACATACAGGAAACAGAGGAAGCATATTAAAAAAAGAAAATTTATTATGTTGCTAACTGTAATTTTCTGTATATATCAGCTCTTGGTCCTCGGCTGATGTTAATCAGAATAGTTGACCTCAGTGGAGCTACATTAATCAGCTGCAATTCTGGCCTATTAAAGTTTTATAATAGCTTCCATAAATAAGAAATAGGTAATTTTTTGTTCGAAGTCAAATATTGTTAGACTTGGTTAACATGAGCAAGTTATGAAGCTCTAGCATTTGGAGTGGTTTTTTTAAAGAACAATAAGTATTGAGATTGGCATGTCAAATGCAATAAGCCATAATGCTATGTACTCATCCCATTTTTCGGATAGCCAGGTATTCAGGGAAGCCAAGGTGGAATGAACAAAGTGTGACTCCATTAGTTAGTACACAGAGTACATTTTTTTCATCTGCTGGAAACCTATAAAGAGCTGTTGTAAAGCAGGTGCAGAGTACATTTATGAATGACCTATTGTGTACACTTAGTTTTTGAGAATTACACATTACTACTGTACGTTGTCTTGGTTGCTATATAGATTATCCCTATCAAATTACACAATACTGCAGAATTTGTGTTCGCTGAATGAAACTCTTGCAGTTCTTATTTCTGGTATTCAAAACTTTATTTTTTTCACTCTAATCTCTTTGTGAAATAGCCTGTTATAGAAATGTAGGTACTTTCTTGAAATCAATTGATTTTCTTATTCTGAAAATGTACAGTAATATATTTTAGGGGCACTTCTCCATCAGACCTCAATCCTATTGGTACCTCAAGATAATGGGTAGTGTTTTATTTCTTTACCATGTTACAACACCCTTATATAAAGAGGGTTCATTGTGTTATGTCTTCACTGGAACTGGAGGTGTAATTTACAGCCTGAGTTAGACTTACAGGCACTCACTCAGGTGTCTAGTCTATCCCACTACCCATGCCACCATGGCTACATGGCTATTTTAGCAGACTAGCTCGATCAGAGGTTTCATCCATACACATCCCTTGGTCACAGAGTCAAAACTCCATTTTGTGTGTTGACCCGAGAATATTAGCTGTCTATTGAGCACAGTAGACCACCCCTACATCTGGAGATGGGACAACAAAGGCTTATGGCCAACAGGGACTCATTGCACCTAAATGGGAGATTAGCCCTTTGCAGCAAGCTCCAAATCCACTACCTAGTAAAGCCTGCAGAGTATACTTGGGGCAAGGGCTGTTCGTTGTATCGACTTAGTTTGTAGGCTTTTAGTGTTTCTTCTTGTGTGGTTGGTTGGGTCCTCTTTTATTTGACATCTTTGATTATTTTGTCTGTTCTTTCTCCCTTCTTTTGATGGATCCCATCTTTTCAGGAGAAAAATGTTTATCCTTATCTGTTGGTCCCTGATTCCATGTCATTATAAACTGTAGTATGCTAGATGTCTTAGGGGTTATTAGTTTATGCCCTTGCTGGCTAGGTGGAGGCACCTCATGCAAAGAGACTCATGCCCATTGGACCTACTGTGTATTGCTGAGCCCCTGAAGAGGGAGGAATGAGGAGATCTACAACTCTTGGGGACTGAGGTGTCCCAGTGCGGGCTACTGATCAGTACATTATGGGAGAAGAATTAGAACAGAAAGGCCACATAAAAAAGAAGTGCCATGCATTTTGGATAGCAGTGTTCTTACACAGAGGTCATGCAACTGGATCTGCACAGGCAGATACGTAGGCCCGTGCAGAGACACAGTGACTTCAGAGGACCTCTGCATGGCTATATGGAACCATTGTGCTAAGTTCTATCAAAGTTAGAGGAGCAGTGCACACACATAAGGGTCTTCCCACATGGATCTGGGTGCAGGATTTTGGCGAAGCAGATTGTTCACCCCCAGCTAGCTTTATTGTTGAAAATTATAAGCAAAAGGTGCTTTTGGTGACCACAACTCTATTGCATTGACAAGACTGTATGGTCCAGCCAACACTCTTTGACATGTGCCAGAGTTAACCTCTAGTAAGCAAATGCAGAGTTTGGTTCATGGTTTATACCAAAAGATTACATCAGACTGATCACAGAATATCATGTCTTTGTGAAAATATCTACAACATCAGTTCTAATAATGTATGTCCCTTTGTTGTTTTTCAGAGTTGTCTTTTGCAAGTTTAAAAATTTGCTGTATAATTTTTATCTTTTAAAGTAATAATGAGGCATACTGTAAGTCAGAATGGTTAGGCAACTGTGGTTGAGTATGCATGTTGTAGCTCAGTAAAGTCCTGTAAAGATAAATGTTAGCTGGTCTTTCTTAACGTAAAGCAGCATAATACTGTAGTTTAGCAATCATCACTTTAGAATCAGAGGGGTAGCCGTGTTAGTCTGGGATTGCAGAAGTGATAAAAAGTCCTGTGGCACCTTAAAGACTAACTAATGTATTAGAGCATAAATTTTCGTGGGCTAATACCCACTTCGTTGGATGCATGCAGTGGAAGTATCCAGGGTCAGGTATAAATAGGTAGGCAAGAACCAGGTTGGAGATAACAGGGTCAGTCCAATGAAGCTGAACCAGCTTGTTATCTCTAATCAGGGAGGGTGAGGTATTCCTCTAGCAGCTGAACTGGAGGTGTGCATAGCGAGAGAAGAGAAGCTGCTTTTGTAGTTAGCTAGCCACTTGTAATCTTTGTTCAATCCTTGATAGATTGTATCAAATTTGCAAATGAATTGCCGCTCTGCAGTCTCTCTTCACAGTCTGGTGTTGAAGCTTTTTTGTTGCAAAATGCTGATCTTTAAATCTTTTATGGTGTGTCCAGCGAGGTTGAAGTGTTCTCCTACAGGTTTTTGTATATTGCCATTCCTGATATCTGATTTGTGTCCATTTATCCTTTTTTGTAGGGACTGTCCAGTTTGGCCGATGTACATAGCAGAGGGACATTGCTGGCACATAATGGCATATATTACATTGGTAGATGTGCAGGTGAATGAACCAGTGATGGTGTGGCTGATCTGGTTTGGTCCTGTGATGGTGTTGTTGGTGTAGATGTGTGGGCAGAGTTGGCACCGAGATTTGTTGCATGGGTTGGTTCCTGAGTTAGAGTTATTATGGCGTGGTGTGCTGTTGCTGGTGAGAATATGCTTGAGGTTGGCAGGTTGTCTGTAGGCCAGGACTGGCCTGCCTCCCAAGGCCTGTGAAAGTGAGGGATTGTTGTCCAGGATGGGTTGTAAATCACTGATGATGTGTTGGAGAGGCTTTAACTGAGGACTGTAGGTGATGGCCAGTGGTGTTCTGAACAGTGGTGTTCATTCACCTGCATGAGTAGCTAGCCAACTACTTACCTACCGAAATAGGTAACCTGCAAATATCTAAGGGGAGGAGAAAAGAAAAAAAATCACACCTTAAGGGTATTGAACTCTGCTTTTTGTCTCTGTTACTGTTGTACCAATTCATTGTGCTGCACTGGTATTTATTTTGTATTATACTTTATTATCAGAGCTCCTAAGAGCTCCAGTCATGGACTAAAACTCCATTGTGCTGAATGCTGTACAAACTCAGAACAAAAAAACAGTCCCTGTGCCAAAGAGTTTACAATTTAAGAACAAGAAAAGAGACAAGAGGTGGATACAGATATAGGGGGGAGTACAATGAGACAGTATTGGTCAGCATGATATGATGTGGTCTCAGCACACCAGCAGCCTAACAGTTTCCCTGTCATCCTCATCCTTGTGTGAACCTAATATGGAAGACTATAGAAATATGTGCAGTCAGGCCAACATAGCTAGCTCTGTACACTATATTCAGTACTGGTTTTAGTAATTGTAAAAAAGAGATTTGGATGGATGTTTGTAAATTGAAATAAGTTAGTTTATTTCACAGGCATATGCTTCCTATAATTATTAAATCTGGATTTATCTTCAAAGTTATGTTTCATCTTAACCTTGTCCCAAAAACACTTCTTGGATGTGTTTTTTTGGTATCATTACCTATAGCCAAAGGTACAATAGACTTCCTTAATAAAAAACAATAATTTAAGCTCTTTTAGTTTTTATTTCAAATTCAATCTGTTGAAAGCTCGGACTTCTTAAAAATACAGGTATCTGTGGCTGTTCTGAAGAAAATCTATTTGTATATTTCTGACATTGCATGGAACGGATTGGTATTTTTTCCCATATGTTAAGCGTAGAAGATATGCAGCATGCATCTAAAGAACAAGTATCTGAAGAGTGGGTATGTTTAGGAAGTAGCCAACTCATTTCCAATGACAATGAGAGAAATGTAACTGAGTCAGAAATGCCCCTCTTAATTTTAAGTGAAATGGTTTCCTTGCATCTGAAGTTCATACCACTGAGGTGCAATTCAGTTGGATTTCCAAATCTGTGGGACTTATTCATACATTTCTCCTAGTTTATTCAGTTTTAGAATTATTAGGGTGGGAATTTGAATTGTTTTTGGCCAATATGTGTCTTTAAACTCAGTTTTACATACATATGAAATAACATCCAAATAATATGAACAAGGCAGGGGAGGTACTTTCTTTTAAAGTAGCAAAGTTTGGTAAAAATATTATATAAAATATTGGCATTAACATAAAAATGTTAATACAGTAAGTTTTTTAAAGAACCTGGCATACTTCTGTTCCATTTTTAATTTTGTGATGTTTATATTTCAAAAAGAATTTAAATTCAGAGAAAAGAGTGATGTTATTTGGACAGTAGAGGGCAGTGTATTATAATGGATGGCAATACTAAACAATGTTTCCCATTTTGGAAGTGCGATTTGTCATTTATTTTCAGTAAACTTATAAACTTAATTTAAGCCCCTGAATTTCCTAAATGGTAAACTGACAAGCTGCCACATTGGGGTTGATTAAGTATTTCATTAAACTATCAAGTATATTTAGTATGTTTCTCAAAGGCATAACTTTGTCTACCAGACAACATATTGTGGACTAACACTTGCTTTTTGTCAGCATATAGCTTTGTAAATATGCTATAAACATGTATGTAGCAAATAAATCATTCCTAATGGAAAAGTCCTATAGCAATTATTATAAGAATATATTTGTTAGAATGGAATCTTTGTTTTTCTAATCATCCTGTAGAAATCTAGATTGTAGGATTCTTGCAAGAAATAAGTAACTAATAACCTGGCCACTTTCAGAACAAAATATAAAATTCATTTCTTTGACTTTGCTTCCCCACCTTTCCGTGTCTCCCCCCCACCCCCGTCGATCGCAAACTCCCACCCAGCACCAAAACCTATTATCTGAACAAACACTCAGATGGATGATGAAAGAGAAACCATGTTCCTTCTGTGTTATTTTGTTTTATGTGAAGGTCCTGTGACATATGGGCATTGGGCAATAATCTAAATAGCTTGTGTTTTCTGGACTTGCAGTGGTGTGTGTATACAGATTATACAGGCATTAGGTGGGACTCCATGGCTCAGGTTGTACTGAGAATTTCAGTTAAACCAGGACATTCATGTGTACTCATGCACAACAGTCTTCACCCTGCTCCATTACACTCACCAATACACACACACCCTTCGCTACAATTACAACTAAGATTGAAGCACACAGAATAACATTGGCAACACACATTGCAATCCTCTCATCTATTTCAGTCTAGTTTACACAATGAAACAAATCTACCAGTCATGTTGTGGCTACATTTCAAAGGCCATTCAGACATATATTTCTCTTTGTGAAGACTGAATTAAAGCAAGACGCACACTTCCAGTGTCCCACAGAGAAGGGCCCAAAAAACAGCGATAAGTGTAATATGCATTACAGATTGTCCAGATGTCCTGATTTTATAGTGACAGTCCTGGTTTTTGGGTCTTTTACTTTATAGTCTCCTATTACCCCCCACCCCCATCCCGATTTTTCACATTTGCTGTCTGGTCACCCTAATCATAGTCATAAATAGGGCTAGATGTATGTCAGTGAGAGTGGTGGTGAACATGTGATTGCTGTTGTAGATTGCAAATTGATAAATATGACTGTGTCCATCATATTGTGTGTGTGTTGACAATACAGTATATATAAATTTGTGTGTGTTTTTTCTCTTGTTTTTATGATTTTGTGTCAGGGATCAACTTTAGTTCTTCAACAATTTTTTGTGTGAAAGAATATGTATTCTATCAGTAGATAGATCTTTGTTACATAAAATTATCTCTGTGTGTATATAAAATATTACAGAGACATATGTGTATATATATTTGAGAGAGAAAATACATGGTGGTGGGGTAGAAAGGCGTTGGGCAAATGAGATATGCATGTCATTCCAAACCTGTACTGATTAAAACCTTTATGCCATTTTCCACCATATGCTACATTTGACAGAGAAAAAACTTTAGAAATGGTTTAGAGCAGTGCTTCCCAAACTGGGTCCTGGCTTTCTTGGGGAGCCATAAAAGTTTCTTTGGGAAGCAATGAATGTTTGAGGAAAAAATGTAATCAACACGCCCATTTTTGTTTTCTTCCTAATTAAGAGACTACTAAAGTAGGCTTAAAAATTGCCCTGTCTTATCTATGGGTCTGTGTCTTATGATGCTATAGCTCAGCTGCCAGTACTGGGAGTCACTCTTGCCCTCCTTGCCTGGCACCTTCACTGTGAGGGGGAAGCATTCAGCAGGAAGTCTCTCAGCTGAAAGCCTCTGCTGGAGCAGAGGGCAAAATGAGGCCCTTCGTGGCCAACATTAGCAGCAGAAGCACTAGCAGATTGGGGAAAGGAACTGAGGGAGAAAAAACACTTATTTTGCAAAGAAATCCAACCCATATCACCAGTAAGGAAATATTTAAGTTTTTCAATACATTTGTAGTGTATGAAGGTTAGTTGTATAAAATCCCAGACAGTGAACGCACATTTTTGGTGTGCTGGATGGAGAGAGAGATTGTGATCACGTGCAGAGTATGTATTGCAGAGAAGTCAGGTGGTTGTCATGTGGAAAAGTTTTATGACACATCTTTAAATTACATAACAATGCTAACTATTTCACTTAGGGTCTGGAGGAAGAGGTGGATCATTTGGTATTGGGGGTAGGTGGAGGGTATGAATAAGAAATGGGTCTTGGAGCAGAGGGTTGACTGAGTGGGAAGGCTGAGGAGTTTACATAGGATGGATTATAGGAAAGGATGGAAGAGTGTGATAAATTTGTCACAAATGGGGCAAGTTGCTGAACACCTGAAATCTTCATTTGCATCTTACAATGAATTAAAATGTTATGAAAAAATATGTTCTTAAAAAAACTAAAAACAATTTATGTAATAGGGCTTTGCAGCAAGTTTATTATTCATAAACTAAAATCCATAATCTGAACACTATTCTATTATCTATATCATTTGAACCAAAAGATGAAAGCTGCTGATTTTTTTAGACACTTCCTCTGCAAAAGTGTGTGTGTGCTCTCCAGAAAATTAGCTAGAAAACTCACTAAACCAAAGATGTATAAAAAGGTAGAACTGGTAAGGAATTTTTCAACAGAACTGTTTGTTTGGAAAATTATGACTCATTGAAACTTTTTGTGGGATGAATGTTTGAGCTAAACCTGTGGCAGGAAAGTGTCTCAAGTCCAAGATAGAACTTCTGGTCAGAGGGATAGAGGGAGATAAGCCCAGTGGTGAAGGCCCTCATCTGAGACATGGGAGACCCAGATTCATCCCTGTTTTGCCTGATTCACAGGAAGGACTTGTGATGTGGGCACTCAGGTTCAAGTGAAAGTCCTGACCACCCACCAGACAGTTGGCTATTCAGGGCAGAGTGTCTCTCAGAAATATATATTTGACCCTTCCACAAAACATTTCAGAAAGTCTGTTTTGTTTTGAGGCAGAATGGTTTATTTTTTTTACAATTTTTTTTAAAAAAATCATGGGATGGGAAATCTTTTCCACCCAGCTCTTAAATAAATCAGTCTGTCTTTTCAAAAAAGTTCATTTGATTAAAAAGATATTAGTACTTGTAGAACTGTAAATCTCAACGCAACCTCAACTATAGAGTTGCTACTGGAGCCTTTCTAATGTTATATAAGTACAAATAACCGTTCATTTCATACAAGTGACTCTTCTGGACTGTGTCTGACATGCACAAAATAGTATATAGTAGTATAGGATGTTTCATCTAAGGATGTAGTCCATTGTGCTGTGGTTGAGATAGTATGTAACTGAATTATTTTAATCTCTATGATCACATGAGGCAGAGTTAAGGTTATGCATCCTTTCCTGAGTTCTAAAAAATATTTTTGTTTAATTAAAAAGCTAAGATTCAGTTAATCTTCAGTGGAATTTCCTGGAAAAAAAGATAGGACAAAAGTTCCATAATTGGTATGAGATACATTAATCTCCTTGGGCACTATGAATTGTATACCATGTATATTTTGGGTTGTTTCAACAAACCAGCGTCTTCACCCCAAGAAACATAAAAAGCATTGGTGAGTAGTTCAAAGGCAAGTATGTGTGTGCCCCATGATTAAAAGGAATATGTGTTAGTCTGGGATACTGAATGCTTCTTCCTTATCTCTTGTGGCTAATTTGTTTGTTATAGATCTTCTTCAAGAGATGTCCCTGTGGGTGCTCCACTTTAGGTCAAGGTGCGTCCCAGCGCCTTCGATCAGAGATCTCTACAGCAGTACCCCTAAGGGCTGCTCATGCGCTGTGCCTGTCTCACGAGCTGTCAGTGTTTGAATAGTGTGTGCACAGCCCGGGCTCCACAGTTTCTTCTCTACTGTCCTCTGCTAGAGACAGAGTTCAGTAGTGCCCTCTGAGATTAGCTAGTTAGTTTGTTTCTCAGTTTAGTTGGATAGTTTTTAGTCATTAGAGTTACTATATAGTTAAGCTACATTAACTGTTACATTTATTTCTTAAAAAAAAACCTCAGCAGTTATAGACATGCCTGGCTCCCCAGGCTTCATGAGATGTGCCTCCTGTAAGGATGCCCTTCCATCTCGGACGGGCATTCAGAGTGCATACACTGTTTGGGGGAGTCTTAGGTACCCTAAAAATGCATCTACTGTGCCAAATTGAAAGCGTGGACATGCAAAGACTGGAAGCTCAAGCTTAAAATGCTGCTCCGGGAAACTCTCTCAGACATGCATCTGACCCTGGCTAGCAAACGTCTGACACCACCTCCAGAGGCAAAGCAAAAACAAAAAAACAGCCAGCTTCCTCCCCACTCAGGAGCTGTTCCTTGGGGGAAAAGTTAAAGCCGGTAACTTCTGCTCCGCAGCTCAGCACCTTTCAGGTGTCCAGCATCTCAGGCACTGACCATGTGTCAGCTGCCCTTCTGCATGGTGCCGAGTCTCAGGGCTTTCAGTTGCTCACCTCTTTCAGATCTCCTTTGGCTGCTGCTGTCAGTACGGTGCTGAGGGCTGCCAGAGTGCCAGCAATACAAGCGGTGGCTGTGGCACTGCCCTTTGATCTTGAGGTGCCGCTTTTGTACCTGCCACTCTTGGCACCGAGCCCTCTGAGGACTCCAGCCTCTATTGAAGTGCCTACCTCAGGGGCCCCTACTCCACGCAGCCAGCTTGCACCCCTGGGACACCCTTTGGTACAGCAGCAGATGCCCCAGCAGTCTCTCCCTACATCAGGACCAATGCCTAGTCAGTCAGCTCCACCGCAATTTCTATAGCCAGAGGAATTAAAGGTTTCCCATGCTCCTGAGTCTCCTCTTCTCAGCACCAGTCTATCACTGAGACCTTAAGCACCCTACCTTCAGTACTCCCCTACCACTTCAAGCCCTTCAATGAAACGTGAGAGGATGAGAACGAGGAAGAGGAATATGATGACCAGATGTTTTCCTCTCAATACTCTCTCGGGATTCAGTTACCTACAACTGGGAGACATGCTACAGCACGATCTCCATATCCTCAAGGCTATCCACCCTGGTATGGAAATCCTTGGATGGGACCATCTATGCCCCCCCACCCAGGGGGCGATGGCCACACTGGGTTCCATGGACCTACACCACACCACACTCAGGTGTTCCGTGGGCTGTCTGGAGGAAAGCTGTCAAATCTTCCCCACTGCCGGCTTACACTGAAAGCCAGATAAGACCTGAAGTGGCCTCCACCCCTACAGAGGATACTGCCCCTCACACCTCTTCTTTGGTGTTAATACCACAAGGTGCCATGGTACCCCCACCACCTCCCACTACTGATAAGCTCGCTTACTTTCAAGAATTGTTTCAGACAGTAGCAGAAGAGCTCAAGATTACCCTGGAGGAGGTACTTGAAATACACCATGACCTTACTGACATCCTGCAAACTATGACTTTCTCCAAAATAGCCCTACCAATTAATGGGGCCATTATGGAACCTGCTAAAACTATTTGGCAGACCCCAGTCACAATAGCATCCACTAGCAAGAGGCTGGACCGAAAATATTTTGTCCCATGTAAAGGTTCTGAGTTTTTATTCATGCACCCCTCCCCTAATTCACTAATGGTCGATGCAGCCAATCAGAAAAACAAATACCAACACTTCCGATTCAGTCCATCAGACAAAGATAGCAAGAGACTGGACTCCTTCAAAGTGTATTCTTCTTCCACTTTGCAGTTCAGAGTAACAAATTATGCAGCACTCTTAGCAAAATATAATCACAGAAACTATGCTAAAGTAATGCAGTTTATTGATGATGTGTCGGGGGAAAATGACAACAATTTAAAGCAGTGGTGTCTGAAGGCCCCTCTACTTTGGAATTCATACCGCCGTCCATTGCAGAGAAGGAACTGAAGAGCCTGAGATGTGCCTGCGCTATTCAAATACTGACAGCTCGAGAGGCAAGTACAGCTCATGCACAGCCCGTGGGGGTACTGCTGTAGAAATCCCCATGCCAAGATGCTGGGATGCACCTTGAGCCAAAGTGGAGGATCCACAGGGACATTCATCTCGAAGAATGTCAGTTATTGCACAGGGTGAGTAACCTCTTTTGGCCTTACCTATATCTCTCTATATATATGTGTGTGTGTGTGTATATATGTGTGTGTATATATATATATATATAATATAATATTGCCTATATATTTTAATCCTACTTCCTCATTGTGTTTATATGTTTCATACCTAAAAATGTTTCCGATAGGTATATGTTTTGTGCCATATTTTAATCCAAATAAAGTATCATCTCAGATTTTTTTTAGTTTAAATAAAATACCACGTTACTCTTCTATTTCTGGTGCTAACAAATTGTAAAATGAAGGTTGTAGTTTATAGCTGTATATTTAAGCCTGGAAACAGTTTTGATAGGTAAAGGGAGCTTACAGATAAGTGTGATGGTTTCAAATATGGTTTTGACTGTTTTAAGCTCAGTCCTCAAATCTTATTTTATTAAATCATTTTTGTTGCAGAAATCAAAGTAATCGATTAGTGATTTCCCAGAACCCAACAATTGCTCTTAGATTTCTTGGTTCCTACAGCAATACATCTGTGCAATTTAAAATGTTAGGCCTCGGCTACACTAGTCGGGGGTGAGGGTGGTTGGGTGGCTTTCAAACTAAGGTTTGGGCTGATTGGGCTATTCTCGTAGCTGAAGTTGAAGTACCTTAGTTTGACTTACCTGGCCATCCCCATGGCGTTGAGTTGACAGCAGCGGCTCCCCCATCAACTCCACTTACTCCTCTTGGCGAGCTGGAGTTCCAGAGTCAACAGGAGTGCTTTCGGGAATTGATTTATCGCATCTAGGCAAAATGCAATAAATTGACCTCCGAAACAGCGAACACTACCTGCTGATCTGGCGGGTAGTATAGCCCTACCCCTAGATTTTTTTTTTTTGTAGACAAAATTTGCGGTGTTGAGTTTGGGGACACTAAAAGCTACTTTTCAGGTTACATAGAAAAATAGGCCACACCGTGCCATTTTGCTCATCTGTTTTTCTTTTTTATTACTTTGCCACTTGGAACAGTAATTACAGGCTTTCCTTTATTTTAGTTTAAAACTGCTGTCTCCAGGGCTGTTCCCTCCTCCGCAGCAAACAATGCTGTTAGATGTTATCAGTATATTCTCCAAAAACCTTGCCCTAATTGCTTAGCTGTTTGTTTGTATTGCTAAGACAATTTATCTCTGGTCTCTGGATCAAAATGAATGTATCAGACCATTACAGTACAAAACGCTTAGTATGTGGGCACTGAAGCTTATAGTCATTGCACGCTATATTGAGTTCTGTGCCTCTCATTTCACATGACTGTTTTACTTTGCAGCATGCTGTAATGGCATTTTTCATAAGTTACTGATAGTTCTCTCCTCTGGTTTACATTAGTAGGCATGCTTACATCCCAGGAATAGCAAGAATAGATTATCTTGATGGTGTTTTTATATTTAATCAGCTGTCTATAATGTATATGGTGCCCATTAGTATTAAAATATTATTGGCTAAAACTGATTGTTATCTAGCTAAACACACAGAACTAATAAAGGCACTTTTATAACGGTTAGTTCCTTCAACAGTT
This sequence comes from Dermatemys mawii, assembly GCA_007922305.1. NCBI lineage: Eukaryota > Metazoa > Chordata > Testudines > Dermatemydidae > Dermatemys > Dermatemys mawii. The sequence continues at coordinate 34,076,116 of ML677350.1, read as the reverse complement.
TTACTCCAGAATCCTTTTCAATGAGTTCTGTAACTTGTCCTTTTACCAATGCACATTTTAGATCACTAATTTAATTTAATGATTTTTACTTACTTTAATGGACACTTTCACTAGAGCTTTTCATATGTTCCTGTGCTTGCTTTGCTTTTTTCCCCTGTTTTTAAATATTTCCCTATGTATTTGATGCTCATAAAAGCAAGGGCTAGTAGCACGAGCGCAGAGGTCTTATATTTTACATGTGCAGTGTGCAAACCTCCTATATTAGTTTTGCTCTTTCTTTATAGGCCTTGAGAGGCAGTGAATTTGCTAGCACAGTTGTGGAATCAAATTCATGTCATTCCTGATTGGACAGTGGGAACTCACGGTACCTTCTACTTTCGACACATTTCTCCATAAGGAAACCAGAAAATGAAAATTATTTCACTTCAGAGACCACCCGACACTGACTTATCTCTGCCTATGTTTTTCAGTGTTGTGTATAGGATAGAATTATTATGTTTAGTTTGGCATGGAATACATACATGCATGTAGTATACCTGGATGTCAAGCTAGTGGGCCTAATTGACTAGTAATATAAAAATGGGTGCTACAAGAGAAAAGGTGGAAGGAGGTTGTGAAGTGAATGTACATAATTATTGCTCATGGAAAACAGTCATATTGTCAGCAGCCAAGTGATTATATATAATCTTGTGCAGTTTGAGCTCAAGGTTCTCCTTTGTGTCTCTTTGAGGATGCGAGACCTATGAGACTAATGCATCTAATAGAATGCTGAAGCTTTCTGAGAGAGAATACAGTGTATTTGATATAGCACTCTATCCTGTTGATAACCTGGTAGGAAACCGATTCTTTTGTCCTTCATCCTTATAGTGGATTACAAGATAAATATGAGTCAATACTGTTAACACTGTTGCGCAAAAAAAAAAAAAAGTCATTCTGGGAGTGTTGTAAACAAGACATGAGAATTAGTTCTTCTGTTCTGCTCTGCACTGATAAAGCTTTAGTTGGAGTATTGTATCTAGTCCTGGGTGCCACATTTCTGGAAAGATTTGGACCAACTGGAGAAAGTCCAATGAAGAGCAACAAAAATGATTAAAGGTCTAGAAAACATGACCTACGAGGGGAGATAGAAAAAACTGGATTTGTTTAATCTGCAGAAGAGAAGACTGAAGGGGGACATAACCGTTTTCAAGACTGTAAGAGTTTGTTACAAGGAGAAGGGAGGCATTTTTTTTCTTTTTAACCTCTGTGGATAGGTCAAGAAGCAATGGATTTAAATTGCAGCAAGGGAGGTTTAGGGGGGACATTAGGAAAAAACTTCCTAACCCCTGTCAGGATTGTTAAACACTGGAATAACTTCCCTAGGGAGGTTGTGGAATCTCTCTCAATGGAGGTTTTTAAGAGCATTCCTGAGAGGAGTGGTCTAGCTATTACATAGTCTTCTCTTGAGTGCAGGTAACTGGACTACATGACCTCTTCGGGTCCCTTCCAGTCCTACACTTCTAGGATTTGTTATCAATATGGTGGTTCTTAAATGGTACCCTCCTTTAAGCATCATCCCTATGGGTCACTTAGGTATACAGTTGAAGTCAGTAGAGAGAACATTGATGACAGCATCATTCCACTTGAAATTCACTCATTTAGCACAAAGCTAAAATTCATCCTCAGCCTGACATTTTTATATTAATGTGATTTTTTTCTTTCTCACTAAAGTCTTATTTCTCTGCAATGTTACATTATCCTTTTTGGGTTTCCCTATTGTTTGTTGCCCAGTAGTCAAAGCTGTGAGGTAGCTTAAACTCTTTTGCATATTTGGTTTGAATCTAAAATTAATTCTACTGTACTTTGCATAGTATTCAAACCTTACAATTAAGTTTGAATTATCCCACTGCTTATCCCACACAACAAGCCTGTGTGTGATGAGTACGCACACTCTGGGTGGTCTAGGATAAAATAAAGTTTAAGTGCCTGTTCATGAGGGCAACTTTTTTCACTTCCACTAGATAAACAGCTAGCTATGGTTTAACAGATTTTACTAGTTGGTTTATTTAATGTGAACAACAAATATCCCAATGGTTAAATATAAATGTTTTTCCCCTGGTACTTCCGTGGAAATTATTTGACAGATTTGTGAATGGTCAATTGTTCTGCTGAATGGGGGTCTCAGTAGAAATTTATTTTTGCACGGTCCAGCATAGAAGATTTTGCTACATTTTGTGACCCAGAACTCATGGAACTAAACCTCAAAAAAGCCACTCCCTTTCTCATCCATGCAGCCTTTAGTTCAGGAGAAGTAGTACATGTGCAATAAAAAAAGGCTCACAGAGGCTAAAGAAAGTATACTGAAGGCAGGAGTCCTCAAAGGGAAATGCTCTTCTTATTGGATCATATTTGTCTGAGCTTTGATGGCATACATTTCTAAGCTTTGTATCAACTCAAGCAGATGAATTGAGGCATTTTGATACATACCCTTATGCAGGGTTGGATCTGAGACCAAGTATATTTAATCTTATCCTGGCTGTTGCTCATTCACAGAGGCTCTTATCTCATTTACAAATAGAAGAAACATGAGCTCATTATAGAGTTTGCTATTCAAGACATCAGCATTTCCCTCACTTTCTCTTCTTTGATAGTCACTGGTGTGGCTTTTCTTATTCTGACTGCTCTGGCAAGATAAACCTATTTTATGACAACAGTTGTACTCCCTCCTGTCAAATTTGTTTTATTTTAATTTTTAGCAAATATAATGCCATTGAAAGGTGTTTGTTTGTTCAGGTGGCTTACATCCTCTATCCACAATGCAGAAATATCCCTGAAAATGGTGAGTCATGCCGTCTCCATGGTGCCCTGCCTATGTGCCTCAACCTATCCAGTGGGAACAATATCATGGGGTGAGGAGGTACATCATTTTCATACCCTTTCAATCCATGGCCTCTCTTTTCTGAGACTACTAGCAAGGGTGACACTTCTAAAAGCGGGTTCTGCGTTGTTATGGTCTTGGTTCTGATCTTTAAAGTTCTGATTGAATTGAGGCTCAGCTATCTCTCAGGCTTCTTGCTCTCAGACCTCCTGCCTCCCACTCTCCGCCATAGTAACTGCAATCGGTAGAGATGATGAAGCTAACAGAGACAAATTTGAAAATCTTGGGAGCTGGGAGAGTGCTATGGAATTCCTTGCTGCAAGAGGTCAGGATGATCCTGAGTCTGCCTTATTTTCAGGTGCAATGAAAGGGCTTGTCTCAGCAGTATAAGGAACAAAAATAAACAAATGGGTTTTAATTCTCACTTTTCAGAATATCTACATATAGATTTGCTCTGGCATAATTAGAGGGATGAATTACAGCCCATTTAGTTAGTTGATTCCAATTACCATGCAAACAGTTTCCAAGACTCACCTGCTTGCACTGGCACATGCATTGTTTTTTAACTGCTACTACAGAATAACTGTGTGAGCAGGCCCTTGCTGTAGAAATGCAGCCCACACAGTGAAGTCAAAACTAAAGATGGAAAGCAACTATTTAGGTCATCTAGTTTCTCCCCGGCTGCTGCAGGATTATTTCCATCTGTGACACCTTCTCTTTAAGCTATCACTATTGGTCACCTCGTTATCTCCCCCTGCCCCTTGCCTCAGCGAGAGAAAGCTTTGCTGGTGCTGAACAGGTTGACAGTTCTTGGTACCCCAGTCTGTTAGCCACCCCAACAAACTTCTTAGGGCTGTGCCAGCCCTGATTTTGCCTTGCAGGTAACACTTGGTGCACTTCAGTTCCCAAGGCCCCTGGCAGAGCCATCCCCAGAAGCATTCAGCCTCGTCACTAGACACTTACAGTGAAATTACAAAGTTAGATATCTCCAAAAAGACAGCTTACACACCAGCTTGTTTGATTCAGCCAAGAATTCACATATTGTTTAATATTAGAACATCAAGATCTACTTATGATAAACCAAAGAGAAGTTTATTAATAAAGATATAAAAGTGATACTAAGTAAAGTATCAGTAGAAACAGAATTGGTCATAAATAAAACAAAAATATAGTCTACTTCTAAAAGACTTAAAGTTTTAGCAAGCTACAGTCCTTTGGCTAACACAGTTTTCTCACCCTCACCCTTTTGCAGAGTTTGCTGATTTCAGTCGAATCAGGATCCAGATTTTTCATGTGTCGCTTCCAGCCACCAAGAGTGTTTGTCATTGAAATGGGTAACCCAAATATCTTTTTGCTTCACCTTGTATTTCCCCAGAACTGATTGTTTTTGCTTACAGAATCAGGATAAACCTGGGGGTTCAGACTCCTGTGTATTCTCATGCTCATTTCAAGTCGCCCAGTCAACCTGGCTTTTCCAGTTGACTTGGGTGTAAATAGGGCTTCCTTTGTGTTGATTTCACAATGCTTAATTAACATTAGAAGTATGAAACCACATCTTTTTACCACACAGTCTTCCCTGCTACCAGCAGAGTTCTGACCTACAGTGGTTCTTAGCTATGCCAGTGTCTCACTGCACCTAGCAGTTTTTCCCTGCTCCAGCTAAATACTGGTCTACAGCTCTTTCTTAGCTTTACTGGTAATGCACTGCTCCTAGCAAATTGTGGGCCACAGCACCTTCTAGCCGAGCCTCTGTTTCTTTGCTCTCAGTGGAGTTCTGGCCTTGAGCATCTCCTAGCTGTATCTGTTTCTTGCCACTTACAGCAATCTTTTCTGTTCTTGGAAGAGTACTGGTCTGCAGCTGTTACTTAGCTGTACCAATGACTCATCACTCCTAGGAGATCCTGGTCCACAACAGCTTTTGTCTGTACCACAGACACACTCAACACTTGTGCAGTTTCCCCCCTTGACCACAGAATAAGGTTCCGGTGGGCTGGTGCTTGAGCCCCTGGGCTCAACCTTGTTACATCATTAGAGAAAATAACACATCAAGAAAAATTTTCCCCATTCCCAGAATGGCTGCTTGTGTCCATAATGACTCAACCTACAGGCAGAGCAGTGGGATTCATTATATTCACATCTGAGTGCTTGCTGGCCCCTGATCAGGCACATCCTTATTTCCTTCCGTCTGGGTCCCGTGGGCATGAATTGACTCTCTCCTGTTTGAGCTGCCTGCGTTTGTCCTGGTCAGCAAGCTTCTTCTGCTCCAGTTCTGCCTCCTTGCTCTGACATCTGGCCACCAGTTCCATGTGCCTCTCCTCCACAAGTAGCCTTTCCAACTCCAGGAGCCTCTCACTATCTCTGCTGGATTGCTTGGGGAACTGTCTGCTTGGTCTCCTGAATGCCTTGTAGGAGAAAAGGGGCCCCCGTCTAGACCCCTTGTGTGGACCACATGCCCTGACTTGCTTCATGACATATGAGTGCAATGGGGCCAATAGCTCCAATTTGTTCTGATTAGCAGCTGGAAGATTTCACTGTGCACACAGCTACCTGCTTCATGCTGAGTTCAGCATGTGTTTCTTTGCTCATCCTGCCTCTTCTGCTGCTTACTCATCTTTATGCTCTTTGGTTCTGTTTCCTTTACCTGAAATAAACAAACAGCAAGTAACAAACATAACCTTTCCTTTGTTTCCAGATTTCTCACTCTGAATCTTGTAGACTCTCTAATGTATTGGTGCTCGAAGTGGTGAAGATCAGTCAGCAAATCTCTGTGTAAATCCTGCCAACGACACCACTGTGACACTTTCTCGAAGAAGCCAGAATTATGGGCCATCTTGTTACCCCCTTGCCTCAGTGAGAGAGAGATTTGCTGATGGCTAGCAGACTGGAGTGTCAAAAAGTTGTGACCCAGGTTAGCACCAGCAAATCTCTCTCTTGCTGAGGCAAGGGCAGGGAATAGCAAGTTCTGGCCTTCCCGAGAAAGTATAACACCGTCTGTACATTTCTAGTGTTTTGGTCAGTATAGTTAAATATGCCTGGTGATGTTGCTTCCACTGTTGTACTAGAGTGAGACAGGTTTCACTATTTGAAAGATATCCTGATATTCAGCTTAAATCTTCCATTTCTTATTGTCATCCATTACTCCAATTGTACCCTGTAAGCCATTCTTAAATAACTTACTTCCATCTCCTTAAAATACTTGTAGATTGTTATGACCCCCCACACACCACAAATGCTAATTATCCTTTTTTAAAAAATCTTTGTCAGTCTGTCCAATGCTCTTCAAATATCACACATTTGTCACCTAGCATGAGACCCATGAAACAGAGGTTCTTGAACAGCCAAGAATTGATTAAACTGCCATGTTGCTAATCATCACAGCATACTTGGTGTTTTATTTTCAGTTTTAGATACTTGACTTTATAAATATTGATTGCAAGTCATTGTCCTGGTGATGCAGGCAGACCAACAAGATACAAGGAATATGGTTTAATGAGGCTGCAACTTTATGAACTAATCTGGGAATATCCCGCAATACATTGTACAGTGATGGTCATTGTTCTTTCCTTAATCATTTCCACCTGTTTAGGAGGGTAGCTGTTAGTCTTCCCTCTTCCCAGCCTGGTCCCAGCTGAGCCCTGGTTCCCCATCGCCCTTCACTCATAGGTGGGTTAAAGGGGGATGAGTAAAAAGGTTGAATGTGGAATTGTTTCTCTTTGCTGTATGAGACATTAGAATCCCCAAAACTCTCTTCCAGCTTCCTTACGGGCAGTGTTTCCCAAATGGGGCTCTTCACCCACCTATGGCTCCAAGTAAGGTTCTAGATAGGTTGCTATGTCCAGGGCTAGATTAACCCACCACAGGGCTCTGGCTTAGGCAAATATGCTGTTCCCAGCTAGGTGCTGGGCCCCAGTTCCCACTCTTGGCATTGTGTGGTGGCAGATTAGCCAATGGGACAATGGGGACCTGGCCAACTGGGGGGCCCCCAGCTTCTGACACCCAGAGGGTGGGACAGGGGAAGCCCACACATCACCCACCTTGTCCATGGCAGAAGCGGCAGGACAGGAGAAGTGCCCCATGCAGGGCCCCCCTACCTCATCCCTGGTAGAAGCTGCAGGATAGGGGAAGCCCCCGCCCCAGCAACCTCTCCCAACTACCTCCTGGGCAGAAGCCCCTAGACGGGAGAAGCCCCACAAACATCCCCCAGCAGAGGAACCATCCAGTGTCTCGACCCCATCCCCAGCAGAAGCTCCCAAGCCTGACCCCGCTCTCCAGCATTGGGACAGAGCTTCTCTGGTCTTGGGGCCGCCCATGGCGGGGTCGGTAGAAAGGAGCAAACAGGTTGTGCGGTGGGTGGAATGGGGTGGGACCTTGGGTGGAACAAGGGCAGGGTCCCGGAAGAAGACAGGAAGGGTTGGGGCTGTGGGCCACAGGCAGCAGGGGCAGAATGGGGTGGGACCACAGGTGGAAAAGGGTGGGGTGGGGCACTTCTCTTGCTGTGGCTCAGGGCCCCGGGAAACCTTAATCCACCTCTGGCCTTGTGACTTGGTGCACAGGATCATAGAGTCCAATCCATCCCTCTGAGCCGCTCACTCAAATTTGGTCTAGCTGCCCGTCCACCATGACAGGGAAAGTCAAGCCAAACCTGAGTGGCACTGTGACGTCCTGTGCCAAGTTGCAGTGCCTGGAGTGGGAGATGGGCTCACCCCCATGGAACACGAGCTACTGGTGTGGGGTGAATGCAAGGTCAGCTTGCTCTTCTGACCCCGTCCCTTCTACACTGGGTTGGCATTAGATGTGCAGTGTTGGGGGGGATGCTGCATTATGTGTAATAGCAGGTCCTCAAAAAAACAAAACACCCCCTGCAGCCGCCTCCCAACAAAATGCAGTTGGTAGGTCACTTTAGTGTAAAAAAAAAAAAAAGAAGAAGAAGATTGGGAACCACAGCTGTAAAGGATGCCTTCCTCAAAGTCCACTTGCCATTCCACTTTATCAGGGAACCAGATGCCCTCTGGAACAAGCATTTGCCCTGGACACCTGTCACATTGCTAACTGCAACATCTTAACTTAACGCATTACCTGCCCCACTGGACCCCTGACCTACAGTGGGAGAAAAAACCTCACCATGCCCTGGCCAATCTGACTGTAAGGGAAAATTTCTTCCCAGTCCCCCACTCTGTAAAAAACAGAGAGCACAACACCCACAGTGGATAATAAAACCTGGTTCTATTCTGATCCTGTGGGTGGGTGATGCTTTTCTGTGGTGAGAGAATGTGACAAGTGGAGTATGGGTGAGTGTAAATAACCTCCCACCCCCGGTACACATTTCATTTCCTCACGCCCCCGTCAGCCAGCCTCTTTCACTCTTTGGTTCACCTTTTGTTGTTGTCAAAACTCAGAGGCAGTGGGGGGAATCTTAAATGAACTAGAACCCCTTTTTCTCCTCTTGTCTAGCCAAAATCTGACTGCTTTTTAGGTTCTGGGGAGTGCATTGTTCGCAAAAACAATGCCGGACTTGCATAATTGGGATGAATTCTGATCCGCTGGAAGGGATCCAGTGGTTTATCATTAGTTTAGTTTGTGACACCAGCAGGAAAAACATTGCTGTAAGAACTAGCTATAAAATAAGTATTTGTACTTTGCAGCTCAAAATAATAGACTTTCCAAACACATCTATATTCAGAAGTTCCCTGGGGGCTTGATTGTGAGCTTACATGATTGTGAGGTTACTCAGACATACACTTGTATACAGTAAAATATTTTGTGATTATAAAGACAAGAAAGGAACCTCATCTCAAGAAAGGTCCTTGTTTATATCTTTCTTTCTCAGTCAGCAGCACTTATTTAGCACAGAATCTCTCTGGCACGAAAAAGCTTTTAGTGTTTAAATCTGGAAGCAATGATGTTTTCAAAACGCAAAATTGTTGAATGTCTGCCTGTAATATTGCATTATAAACAGTTTCAGGAGTTCGTAGTAAATGACGCTGGTGATGTTTTCTTTTGGGAAGAAAATGCTGTAAAATGTTGGCAAAAATCCAAGCGAATGATGGTAAGAAGGGAACAAGTTTGTTGCTGGTTTGCCAGTAAAAATGAGATGTAAACTAGAGGAACATATGGTCACTTGACTAGAGCGTGAAGTCTGTTTTAGTTTTTACTTCCTCTTCTTTCTTATTCTGCACCAGTCTAAATGCCACGTAGGCATTCAATATTGTGGTTACATACACAGAAAGTTTAGTTTCATAAATTACCACACAAAAAAGCTGTGATTGTACAATTGTTTTTTGTTTTTTTATAGAAGTAAAGCTACCGTGAGATTGTATGTTCAGCTATAATAACTGTACTATAGGTGTTAGTTTTTCCTTTGTATTTCAATGTGTCCAATCTTGCAGTCCTTACACACACCTCTCATTATATGATCAGGTCCAGTATTTTGCAGCTTTAAAAAATGCAGATTTTTTTTAATATATATATATATAATATAAACCTTTCAAGATTTGAGAGACACTAGCATTAGAGATTCACCATTGAGTACTGCATATGAAGTGCCACTAGCCTAGATTTTTGTCTTGGCTGTCAGTCCTGCTTGGAAAATTCACTGTTTTACTCTTTGCCTGCCTCAGTTTACCCCTCTATAAATGTGGTTGTTAAAAGGGGAAAGGAATACTTACCACTCATGTCTGCATGATAGTTTGAGTTCTTTGGATTAAAACACTCACAACTGCATTAGTAGCTAACAGTTAAAGAAGGTGTAACTAGGTGCTTCTATCATTTAAGTGTAACCCTTCTGCCCATAAGAGTTGGCAGCAACAACGGCCGGGTTCAGTATCTAGGAGTTCTGAGCCAATAACACAATCAAAAATGGCTCAAGCCCCTACCCAGTGACCTGGGACAAATATATACCATCTCCCATCCCGGAGCGCCTCTAAGAGGCAATACTTCCCCTCTCACAAGCACAGAGTCTGAGTGTAGCAAAAGCCTTTTAATAACAGAGAAAAACAATGCAGCATTATGTTGGGGAAATACCACAAACAGGATTCATAACACGAACCATGAGCAAAAAGACCCACCCCAAGCAAATTGGGCCATGTCCTTTCCCTTTGGTTCTTGAATCCAGCAACTCAAAAGTCTCAAAAGACCAACAACCCCAAAGTCTCTGTCCCTGGTGAGTGCAGCCTGAGAGTTCAAAAGTTCATCTGCAGAATTTTAACACCCTCCCTCTCAGCCTGTGTGCAAATGGGGCAGGGGGATAAAAGGGGCACTGTACGGGCTCTGAAGGCCCATTGCCCCACCTATCCATGGAGGTCTGCTGCAGCCTTCAGCGCCAGCTGCTTCTCTCTGGTACCTGCCCTGTGAGCTGCTCCTCTCTGTTAGCTGCTCACCAATATAGCTTCAGGACCCTCTACTACTTTACACAGTACTCAGTGATTTCAGCTCATAGTAGGGGAGCCTCAGTGCTGGCACATCATTGGCCGAAAGTGACTTCAGCTCTGCAGTCTGTAACCAGACTCCTAATGGAATCAAAATTAGCTCTGCTGTTACACAGTGGAGAGAAAAGGGGGTGCAATTGACATTTAGGGCTCTCAGAAGGAGCCCATACCACCAGGTACAAATACCTGTTCCCAGCCTCTCTCAATTCACTGAGTTTTGGAACTCATGTCCCTTGCCTAGCAGGTGTTACTGAGTTGATGGTGAGTCCCTCCAACATTTTGTTTTAAAAAAAGGCCAAGTACAGTTTCACTGTCTTTGATTCACATAATAAGGATAATAACACTTTATTCTTCCTGCCCCAACAACAAAGAAACTGGGGAATCCCACAGCAGCCAAAATGACCATCTAGGCGGGGTGGGTGTGCCTATCCAAATGAAACCAGCCCCTGAAGTTCTTTTCCACACCCTGCCACAACTCACCACCAGATGTCGGTAGAGCTCATTCTGACTCTGCTTACATAAGTAATGATCTGTCTCTCTATTTGTATGCAGGTTAATATTTCTTCATTTTAACTAGGTTTGGATGGGATGGGGATGGGAATCTTCCATGTGCTCCAGAATAGATATATTGTTACGTTTCTTTCTTTCTTTCTTTCTTTCTTTGAATTTTCCGATTAACAGCGATGGCCATTAACACAAAATGTGGGCTAGTATGTGGTCTACGGCTGTCATAATATTGCTACCTTCTCTTTAAATTTAAAATGGCACAAAATGTCAGAGATGGAAGAAAATGAGCTAAGTACAGCAATCGTTGATCAACTGCTTTGGTTACCAACTGTAGATTTTTCTAAAGTAGTTTAAATTAATAACACCTAAAGTCGTTTGAGAAACTTGTAGCCTGTCTCCGCAAATAAAGGGATTAGGTAGCATGATGGCTCAAGGATAAATGTACGGTAACACACACTGGATGGGGAAATAATCCCAATTCCCCAAGTGAGGTAATGGTTGACTTGTGAACTCAGTAAAGTTGTTTATTGAACCCATTTTAAGAACAATGAAAGCAGAAGTAATGCTTACTGTGAAATAAGCAGATGTGTGAGTCCTCACCAGAAAACTCTGTGATCTGGGTCCACCTTTGTGGAGCCAGCAGATCCTCAACAGTAATTCTTTCAGTGTGCTTTGTTTTTGAAATGGGCCATGGGTTTTGTGCACTCCCTTGGCGCTCACCTGCTGTGCAAAGTAATACATGCCTTTTTCAGACTTTTTTCCTTCTGAATCTTCTCCAGCCTCCTACTTGTACTTGTAAAGAACATTCCTGTCTCTCCCCACTTCCACCACTCACAAAGCCTCCCTCCAGTGTGAAAATTGAAAGTGGAGTCAGCTGTCCTAGCTAAAGAAATGGCTCCAGACACTGCAGAAATCCATGGGTGGGATGTTGGAGTGAGTCATCTGGTCATGGCTGCGTATTAACAGTGTGAGCCCCCAAAGTGAGGGCCTCCGGAAGGTAGGGGGCAAAGCCATTGCCATGTCATCTATTGATTCTGCCTAATGCTGGACTTGCCTATAGTACAAACTTAAGCCCTCATCTTGCAATTTAGACCTCTCTGTGTGTACCATTCTGCAGTCCTCCTGCAGCCAGTGGGCTCTAAATGTGTGCAAGGATCCATCCATACAGAACTGATTGCTGGGTTGGAGGTTTATGGTACAAGGAATAGCCTCAGTTGACACACAAGGGAAGAAGAGAGGAAAAAAATCCTACATTTGTTTGATTTAATACCTCTGTGTATATAATGGAGGCTCAGTCTTTCCCATATAGACTTGCAAGATTTTCAGTAACTACAGCAGTTTCCTCTTTTAACTTCAGATTTTTGGATAAACTCACTGTGATCTTATTTTTCATGTGGGTGCAACTCTAATGAATTCAATGGAGTCACTCTTCATTTGTGCTGGTCTAGTTAAAAATGCACTGATTAATGGACACTACTGATGTGACCAGTAAAATATTTGAAATTGGTTATATTTTCCATTGTATAACTCCGAGAACACTGTATTTAAGCATAATGCACACAAAAGGAGGCTGTTGATTACAACGGATGTTGTAACACAGCAAGGATTGAAATGTTTTGATACATCTTGGTGTCCTCTACTTTAAGTACACTACGTGCTTCAAGGGAAACAACTTTTTTTATATTCAGGGAGGGAAAAGAGTTCAAAGAGGAAGAGACAAAGTAATACATTGAGCCACACTATCCTGAGCCAGATTTATTTGCTTATAATAGCAGCCAAAGTATTTTATAAATGTAATCACAGGGGAATTCTAACAGATAAATGAAGAATACAGGAAAGTTAAAAGCATATTTAAAAGTAAGTTAAGAAAAAGCAAAGTTTGGTACCCCTCAAACATTATTTCCTTCTGGCTGTATCACTGTGTTTCAGTTACACTATATGTAAAATGAATGTGGATAATTGGTACCAAACTGCATTTTTGTGACTAAAATTTTAATTTATATTGGTAAGGCTTGAAATCATTGGATGAATGATTTTGTGGCCTTAAATAGGTTGTGTCCTGGGTTCTTGCTGGAGGCCAGTGCCTCCACCCAGGCTTACTCCTTGTGCCATGTACCCATGGAAGCTGCTCCTTGTGAGAAAATCAAAACTAATACTGCTAGCAAGGTGTATAAAGCCCAGTACACAAGGGGAGAACAAAGTAAATAAAACAAACTCCAGCAAATGAATACCACACCTAAAATAACATTATAACAAATAGAGAACTTTACTGGGAATGTGGAACTAGGACCTGGGGAAGAGAATGGCTATGATTAACTCACACACTTACAAATAAGCCATTGCCCCACTTAACATTCTTCAGTCCCCACCTCTGTTCCTGACACCTTCCCAAGATAGACAGTACAAGACTGAGGCCTGGTCTACACTGCGGGGGGTTGACCTAAGATATGCCAATTCAGCTACGCAAATAGCGTAGCTGAATTGGAGTATCTTAGGTTGACTTACCTGGCTGTCTACATGGCGGCGAGTTGAACGCTGCCACTCCTGCTTCGACTCCACTTCCACCTCTCGCAGAGGTGGAGTTCCGGAGTCGATGGGGAGAGCACTCGGGGATCTGTTTATCACACCTACACTAGATGCAATAAATCGATCCCCGATAGATTGATCACTGCCTGCCAATCTGGTGGGCAGTGTAGACGTACCCTTAGTGTCCAGAAAGGGAATTTTTGCATTGTTGTGAGACTCTAGTTACATAGGTCAGGCAGTTCAAGCATTGTAGTGACTACTGTCCAGCAGAGAGAGATCTGAGCCAGCACCAGCTACCAAGAACCAGTCAAGACCCAAGTGGATTCCAGATCAGAGAACAGTGAGGCGGCTGGAGTTGGTCAGTACTCTGATCCTTCACCCAGGCATGAAGATAAAGTAAGGTGACTTTTGCTTAAGCCAGCCAATGCCACAGAGCTGCAACACCATCTCAGGACACTCACTTTCAGCCTACCATCTGTCTATGGAAGATGCCCTGAAAGCTGGGGGTTGGAGATTTTGTGTTGGGAGGTGGGAGATCCATTTATCTATTTAATGTGTATTATAGTTAACCTTGAGCTTTTCGTTCCCGAGATCCTACTTCCCTGTTCCCAGTGAAATCCCCATTTTTTTGTTCACACTGTTGTGTCATTCCTTTGCTGGGATTGTTTTATTTATTTTGCTATTCCATTGTATATTGGGCTATATGCTTCTTGACAGCAAGTTGTATTGATTTTGTGAAAGGACACCACCTACGTACATGGCACAGTGAGAAGTTATCTTGGATGGAAGCATCAGGTGCCAGAAAAGAACCCAGGACCCAACTCATGTGAGGAGTGGGGAAAGCAACTCCAAATATTGGTGAGAGCAAGCACCAACGAGAGAGAGAGGAAGAGGCTTGAGTTATGTCAGTGGGGTAGGGGCTTTAATGTCATCATGTGCTATTTTTCTGCAGGATCCTGTCCTCACTTAATGCACAGGTGGATAGTGCTCACTTAGTGAGGAGCTATTCAATATTTTGTTTTATCCTCAATGTTCAGTGTGTGACTTTAGGCCTTATTTTCTGCACACTAGTGGAATTCATCCTCTGCTGTCCCTTGAGACAATGGTAATGTGTGTGTTGTCCCCCTCTGACTGAGCACTAGCCAAAATTTGTGGCCTAGCAGGTTTATTTCTGTTTTGATGAGAAATTGGACACATCTGTTTATTTTCTAAATGTATGCAAGCTTCTGTTTCCTTGAACATCAGTAAGAACAAAACCACAGTCAGGGAGCTCCCTTTTGTAGAAATCCCAAGTAAAGTACTTCAGCCTAACCCAAGAATTGCCTCTGCTTATCTCCAGGACTCTACACAGAGTCCTTCCAGTTTCTCCCTCTACTGCTTACTGAAAGGCCTTATTCCATCACCATGTTCTGAACCTATGAAAATTCAGGTCCACACTTCTCACATGGCTTGGGGACTAGTCCCTTCTTGGTATCCAGATGTTCATGAACTACAGTCTCACTTGCTCCTGCTGTTGGGTCTGGAGAGAATAATGTGAACATACTGTGACTCTTCTCAGGAGTGCCCAGGGTTGTGAGGCCCCTAACTACCACCTGCCCTTAGTGTGAGGGAGTCTTGTCTGTGCCTGCCATGGAACAGCTCCCTGGAACCACCAGCCTCTGGCAACACAAGCACTGTCTTCTAGGTTCCGCAAGCCTCGCTATCTCTGTACAGGTAGTGATGGGCACACACCGATCCCTGAATACTCAAGGCATCCCCTGCTGTGTCCAGCCCTTTATCCACTGAACATTCACAGAACTACTGGGCCTGCTATTCCCAAAGGAACAGTACGCACCAGTTTGTTAGACTCAGCTGAGGACTATCTCTTTACTTAATGCCACAGGATCGAGATACACTTATAATGAAAACAAGACCGAGTTTATCCTCAAAAATTAGACATTCAGAAGATAGTGAATAAGGATATTGGAAACAAATGGCTACATATAAAATAAATTCAAAACCTGCTTTCTGGAGACTACACTTGACTAACTGATTAATCTCCTGTGTATAGCAACTTATCTAACCCAAAGTTCTCTTCAGTGTTTTCAACCAAGGCTGGTTCAGGCCTCCCTTCCAGGAATGCAAACATGCCATCTGTTTATTTCCTAGGTATAAGATGTCAGGATGTTGCCTCTGCCTTCTAGAAATACCCCAGATATTCACTGTCTTACTCATAGATAGGATAACCCCCAGTGGTTTGATCTTTTTTGTTTTTAAGTCACTTGTATGCTTTTCTCCCTTTGGTTTCACATCTTTGTTAATATTTGATTTCATATGTGAATGTATATCCATTGTTTTAGATTACAATGTTTAATTTACTTCTGGACAGAAAGATGACTCTTACCTACTGTCTGGAGAAATCAGACTTAAGGCATGTCACCTTTGGATGACTTGCTTTTAACTTGCATGCAAAAGAACATAATTTTCTGGTATAGATACATAACTCTTTACATAGTACTTGTACATGCATTACACAATTATATTGATTACCAGAGTGACACCAGCTTTCATCTGAGAACTCATATGTCATTCTTTGGTGAACTAGCATATACAAACCAGAATTAGGAGATACCTGTATTCTTCTGCATCCTCTTGTCAGTTGACGTTAAGAGGTTCTTGTGTCACACAAAACCATTCACTTTAAGGAAGTCTGCACTGCTTTGAATTCAAGACCTTGATGGGGAATTAGTCTTTCACGATCTGTTTGAGGGTCAGGTCATCTTTTTCCAAAACTCTTCTTTCATTTTCCCCTTGCTGCAGACTCAGCCAGAGAGCCCAAGAGCAGGCCAGCTGGTTCTAGCCAAGGCCCCACACCCGTCTTGCCCTACTGCACTCCCTCCATACCTCAGGCAAGATGGATTCCCTTATCACACCCACACCTCTCTGGCTTGTTTCTCTATGGAGGCAGAGGACTGGCAAAGTTTGAATCTCACTTTTTTTTCATGGCAAACATAATTTCATGTCTGCTGTGAATTCCATGACAACAGAGGAAAACTATAAATCTTTATTGATTGCAATATGCACTTAGACATTTTGGTATCATTTCTTTTCTTTGATGCACAGAAAGCTATTGACCTGGACCCACTGTGGGTCAATCTTTGTTCTTTCTACTTCTAATTATAGTTTGCATGCATGTGTGCATGTGGGCTTGTTGAAAAATTGTCACATCACAATGCATTCTGAAAATTAAGAAGGATGCTAGTTTTTGAGGACTAGCTGTTCTACTTCATAGGTTGAGTGATGTATTTTGCAGTATAGTTTGTCATATTGTGTTCCAGATTCTATGTTGCGAATTGGTTAAATACACCAGACAACTTTTTTTTTTTGGAAGCCCTTAACTTCCCAAATATTTTCATTAATACTAAGCTAAAGACTGGTTACATGCAGAAAAGTGAATGAAAATAGCATTCTGTGTTTTGCCTTTCAAAGACTTGCAGATCGGATGTACTCCATTTGACTTCTTTTCCCCCTGAGTATCAGCCTTGCCAACTCACTCTGTGATCTGAAAGTCAAAATGAATGCTTGCTTATTTGCTCATTGGTAGCAAAATAAGAATTTTTCAATGGGAATTTGACTGACAAATCTGTAGGTGATATATGAGGCAGAACAACGTGCTGCTAAATTTCATCTAATTGTACAGACTAACTAGCAGTAAAGGAACGAACAGTACTAAAATCTTATTTTTGTAATTAAAGTAAGCAGAAATGGCTCCAAAAATCTTAAAAGGGAACAGGTAGTTACATAGAAAGATGCCATCTTTACATAGTCATGTTTTTTACTATAAATACCTACAGGGAGTCCTGAAACAAAATAACATGACTTTTGAGTGTTTAGCTACTATTTTGCAGTCTCCACAGTTTTACATTTTGTTCCTCCTCCTCTTCAATGTTCTGTCCTGATTTTGAAATACGTGACCTGCAGCTAAATTATCACAATAATTATTACAACTAACAATTAAAATTGTAGTCACTACTTCTCCATTACATTCATGTTGAAGTATACTAGCTAGTATATTATAATATGCAATACTAAACAAAGCAATACTACTATTTTGGAAACTCCAGTAAGAGTAAGCTACTCATTCTCAAAGAGAAAAATACATAGTCTTTCAGGGTTAAGTTTGGAATATGTTTTAAAAGAACATTGTGGCCCCAGTTATAATATCTGTACAAGGAGTGGCTAGTGAGAGACTGGAGTTCATGAACTTAAATGCTTCCAGCATGCTCAGTGTAAGAGGCATGGAATGTGGTGAAATCATGGGTGACTATGCCAAGGAACTTACAAAGTAGCTTTTCCTTGTCTTTGTATATTGTTGTTTTGAAAAATCCTTTCATACTTCACATTATCTTTGATATGCTTAATATAGCAGAGCCATCAAGACTTAATTTAAAGACTGCAGAAACCCTCACCCGCATTTTTGAATCCTGTTGTTTTCTTGAACCCAAGCTTTCAGGTTGATTTGCCAGGATCCTTAGCACTTTATTTCCACTTTTGAGTGTTTTGGGGATATCCAACTCTTTAAAAACTCAGAGAAAAACCAAGTGAATCTGTCAAAAGTTGCTGGTTTCATAATGGAAAGGGTAAGTTTCAGTACCACCACTGTCCTCAAAAATCTCCTTGTCTTGTCCATCATCTCCCCGGAGGCATATCACTTACTAATAGTCATCTTCTGGGGGTAGGCTGGTGCTTGATAGTTTTCATTCCTTGCTCCTCCTCCTCCTCTCAAACACTTTGGTAGGCAGCTGGCTGTCCTTGTGTCACTATCTATGATTGGTGTGAGGGAAGCAAGGAATCCAGTTTACATTACCTCAGCTTGTCGCTGTGGCAAACATCTCCTAGGTAGGATGCTGCTATTGAATGTGAGGCAGTCAGGTTGCCTATCCTCCAAAAGATGTTTTGTCCTGGGCCTCAGTAGTGAGGGTTAGAGGGAAATTAGCATCTTTGCTGGCTTCCCAAAAGACAGCATGTCACCGTGCCTCAGTGGGTCACAGCTGAGAATACCAGATTCAGAACTGCTTAGAAATGAGGCAGACCTACTCCAAACTGGTGGTAGTAGTTCCACAAGATATACCACGACAGTAACAAAAGTAAACTTTTGTCTCACCATGTTGATTGACAATAAATCCAAACTTCAGACTCCTTAGGCATCCTAGCCCTAATGTCACCACCCAGGTACTGGATTTAATGATAAGTGGTTATTTAAAACCAATTTCATCAAACATCATCTTCTAATCCCAAGAGATCAGCTAGATAGCTAGGTCAATATATAACTCAGATCTTACCCAATAATCACACTGTAGCCAGTCCTTTAGTATCTAATATTAAAGTGGTTGTTTATAAGTGAAAAGAAAGAGAAGAGAGTTAAAATGGTTAAGGAAATAAAATACATACGCTCATTGCAAAATTGTTGTATCAGGTTTGGAAACAGCGATGTTACTGACAGCTGGCGCATAAAGTCTCTAACTTCCAAATAATTGGAAAGTACTCTGTACATTGGCCGTAATGCTCCTTTTAGTGTAAGTCCAAACATAAGAGCAGGAAAGAGGCAAAATAGAGATATCTCCAGGGTGTTTTATACCTTCTCTCATGCGAACAGTCTGCTTTGTCTTAGTTTGTGGAAAATTACAGGCACATGATTGTGTCCAGGGTCACGTGAGCAAGTCACATGCCATTGTGTGCTTTGATGAGTCACAGAAACAGCCATTACCCATATTTTGGCTAAAATGTCCATAGGAAGGTCTGTCGGGTGGTGTCAGGCTTCTTCTGAGTTCTACTGTGTGAGCTAAGTGTCCTTTAAAGGGCCATCAGCTTGAATAGTCCACATTGTGAATAGTTCACAATGTGCTGGTCAGACTGGATGTAAATTACCTTGTGGATGCTGCTTCAGGAGCAAACAAATTTGAAATACTGGTACATAGTTAATATTTATAACTTAAGATTTTTCTGTTTGAATGAATATATCATCTCTGTATCCAGTTTAGCAAATCATAACTTTTCCATTGACACCTTACATGGCATACTTTGTACAAGATTTGTTGCAACTGTCTAACAGTGCAATATTAATGATGTTTCAATCATACAGTGTCACAGCAGATTGGGAATTAGACTATCAAGCAACTGCCACCAATGACAACAGGATAGAGCAGAGGTGTTACAAGCCTCGATCCCAGAAAATGGATGCAGGTCAATGAGGAACGTTAGAACTTGTTGGAAATGGGAGAATGTTTAACATGGACTATTTTCAGTACGATTTTTCTACATACTTTCTGCAAGTCAGTGTGTATGATGATATTTCCTTATCTTCCTAAGCATTCAAAACATAAACAAGACCGAAGGTAAATGGAAAGCTATTTATATTTCTGGTAACTTTAACAAATTTGAACCAGGAACCAGAAAAATATTTATTTGTATTTAGAAAAGTTTTTGCTATCTTTCCCCTTGGGTATATGGACAACCCACTGTGGACACATCATTTACTTTTTACACAAGTTAGCCACTGGCTGTCATGTGTGAGAAGAGTATTGCAACTAAATAATATGGATGGGAAAGAGTGGAGAGTCTGAGGGAAAAAGCAGTCACCTAATACATTCAGGGTCAGATCTTGGTACCATTACTCCTGTGAAGTAAGGTGCTTCTTAACATGAGCAAGTGTATCAGAATATGAACTTCAACAATCAGTTACTTGTACTGTCAGGGAAACTAACCTAATTCACCAAAGGATAATGTCAGCATCTCCCTTGAAATTTATTTTTTAAACAGGGTACAAGAATACAGCCTAAGGCTCCTACTGTGTGCTGTGTTGTCCATTTAGATTGTAAGCTCCTTAATTTGTGGGCTATATTTATAAGAGTTCAGCTCCTATTTAAGCACTTAAGTAAAGGCCAGATTTTTAAGTGCCCAGCACCCAGCATGCTGAGTGTTTCTCATAATCTGACCGATTGTGGGTACTAAGCTCTTTTTTTGGGTGGAGTGGGGTGTAGGGGAGTGGGGGGACGCAGGATGACCTCTATGCCTTTTGTGCTATGTACACAGTCAAGTGCCCTGGCAATTAACATGATTATTGTTGAAATTATGCCTGGGTGAAATGAGATAACATACCGAACCTTCACCCCAAACTTAAACTGAATGTAAACCAAATTTCCTGCCATCCACAAACACAGACCCGCCTCTGAACTTTGCAGTTCAAGGCACAAGCATCGAAACATTCTTGTAAGGCTGTTTTCACACTGAACTGGTCAGGAATGTCTAAATGAAAGAAAGAAGTACCAGAGATCTTAGAAGACCAAGGTTCCCACAAGATTTTCAGACTCATCCAGTCAAAACTTCGTCCACTTGGAGATTATTGGTTCCAGTGTTATTCCCTATTTGAAGTTTAGGGAATATTTCTGAAATGGGGAGAATCTTTCAAAATGGAAGAAAACTTTTAAGTGCGACCAATGTGTTTTGATAGAACCTATGTCTTTAACCATATTTTATTACATGAAATGGCAAGGCCTTTTTTAAAAAAGAATACCCACTTGCAAATAAAATACCCAGTAGTGCTGACATGTTTTGCACTTCAAGAACATTTCATTTGCTATGGATGATGTGAAATTGTAGCCTACTTGAAAATGTATGGGCAAGTTCTTTACCCTGAACAGCAGGTTTTGTTTTTTCTCTTTTTTGCTAACGCAGTGGTACTTGCATCAGACCCTGACAAAGATAAACCAAAACATTGACACACAGGTTTGGAATGAATATATTTAATCACTTCACATGCAAAACCAGCAGAAACCCCTAATAAGTTATTTTTAACTTTTGTTTCCTCCCTGGATAGATAAATAAAATTAGTTGAGGCAGAGACATGATTTACCACCACAAACGATACTGATAAAATCCAGAACAAAGAAAAACAGAAAAGTGATTCACAAAAAAGCCCACTTATTTTTAGATTGAATTAAAAAAACTTTCATATTTCAGTCTTTGTTCCTTTCATATTAGCATAACTGTGTATTATCCTAGCTAAAACACCATATGTACAGTTGTCAGAAGCATCTTCTTGACTGAATCCCATTTTTGCCCCATTTCCTAATGTGACTGTAGAAAACAATTTCCTTTACATTGACAATAAAAAAAACTTCACATTTGTACTAGTATTTACCATGACAGAGACTTGTGACTGTTTTAATGAGGTAATACCTTTTATTGGGCCAGTTTCTGTTGGTGAGAGAGAGAAGAGCTTTCAAGCTTACACAAAACTCTTGTTCAGGTCTTCTCTCTCACTAACCAAAGTTGGTCCAATAAAAGATCTTACCTCACCCACCTCTATAATATCCTGGGCTTGATGTAGCATACTTTAGTGCAGACAGTCTACTAGGCTGGTAATCAATAATTCAATAAATCCCATTTTTCAGTATCATAGAGATATACAGCTCTGATAAAGATACAGATATAAATTATGAAACTAAAAAAAATGAGGCTTTAACCAGGGATTATTAGACATAAATGCATGGTGCTGTTTTGTTTCTCCACAGCACTCAGATGCAACCACCATTCTGTACTCAACTAAGAAAGTAATAATGTCACTGATTTCAGATTACCATAATTTTTATTGAAGAGTGTACAAAATATTCTTTACATAGACCAGTTTTCCTGTGGTTGAAAATTTTTTGTTCCAAGTGAGCCTAGACAGATTTTTGCATTTGGAGGGAAAGTTTATAACACTTAGTGATTTTCAGAGCTTTGTGAAATTTTCATAGTAAGACTGTATTTGATTAAATGTGCTTAGTTCTGCCTTCACTATGTGTGTGAAAATATAATATTCCCATGAAAGTTTCTCTTGTCATGTTTTGATAAAGTGGGCCATAACATTTTTTCTTTTATCTGAGTGACTGTGATACTTTTTTTTAGTAGATGAATTTCATTTTTGTGTATTAATCTGGGGTTGTAGGTTGTTAGTAGTAACAGAATTGATTCTAAAAAGAACAGGAGTACTTGTGGCACCTTAGGGCTTGTCTTCACTACAGCGGGGAAAGATCGATTTTATGGCGATCGATTTATCGCCTCTTGTGAGGACGCGATAAATCGATTGCCAACGCTGCCCCCGTCGACTCCGGAACTCCAGCTCCCCCGGAGGAGTAAGCTGGAGTCGACGGGCAAGCGCACCACCGACTACCCTTGCCGTGAGGACGGGAGGTAAGTCGGCTGCAGATACGCAAACTTCAGCTTCGTGATTCACGTAGTTGAAGTTGCGTATCTGCAGTCGATCCCCCGCCCTAGTGAAGACCAGCCCTTAGAGACTAACAAATTTATTTCAGCATAAGCTTTCGTAGGCTATAGCCCACTTCATTGGATGCATAGAATGGAACACAAAGTAGGTAGGATGTATATACACACAGAAAATGTGTAAAGATGGAAGTTGTCATACCAATTCTAAGAGACTATTTAATTTAAATGGGCTATTATCAGCAAGAGGAAAAAAATCTTTTGTAGTGATAATCAAGATGGTCAATATTAGATAGTTGACAAGAAGGTGTGAGGATACTTAACATAGATTCAATTAGTGTAATTACCCAATGTAGTGGTTCTGTTGTCCTGTTTGAATGGGCCTTCCCCATGTGGTCAGGAACCTATGCTGGATGTCTTGAGAGGTTTCTGCAGTTTAAGAACTCTAAGGCAGAGGGGGAAAAAGTGTCTCAGCTCAATACAGAGAGGCTTTGAGCACCTTACGTGAAGCAAAAGGCAGTTCAGATTTGTAGAACCACTGAAACCACAGGTATTTTTTAGGCAAGATCTCTTTTACTTTTATACAGGAATGGATTATCAGTTAATATAGCCAGTAACTTATCTGAGATAGTCAAAAAGTAAGGAAAGCCAAATCATGCATTGTAATATATTTGGTAAATGATCACAGAAACCACAGAAACAGTGAAGCTTGAAAGAAAGGAAAGAGCTTAGCATCAAGTGAGAATTTTCCTCCCTCTTGTGCCTCCTCCTCACCTTCCTATCATGTTAAGAGCATGACAGACTTTCATGCTAATCTATATTTAATTATATTTTTGATACTTGTTATTCTATGTAAACTACTCATGTTGTTGTGCTTTCTAAACTCTGTAACCTGTTTTAATGGGTGTTCGCCTGCATACATATTACATGAGTCTGTGTGTGGTATGTGCAGTATGTGTGGATTTATGTTTGTTGATCTCTGAGATAAGTGAACAGCTTGTTTTCCCTAGTGTAGGTGACACCAGGAGTTGATTGTGACTTTATAAACAAGAAGTGTGGCGGGGGAAACTGCTGGCTTTGGTGGTGGAATAAAACATTACATGATCATTGTGTTTAAAAGAACCGTTTTAAATTGAGGCCTTATCTGTCCTCTCTTTGCAGGAGTATGTTAAAGACCCCATGGCACTTTTTGTGAATTGGGGATAACCTCAGTTCCTTGGGCAACATTTTCTTGAGAAAATGCATCCAAATCATGTCCAGTGCTGTACATGGCTGTTTGCTATTCATGTAATTGCTACTTATTTGTTTACTTGGGCAACACAGTACAGTTATTATAACACATTTTAAGAAGTGTTTTGTAATAGTTTGAATATGAAAAGCATTCTGTCATATTCAATTAATGTTCTGAGCACACTTTGCCTGGGTTGTACTTGTTTTAACTTTGTTATGAAAAAGAGCAATTTTCCATTGAAGCTTTGTTACAAAACTTGTTACACCTTTTGCAGATGACGGGGAACAAATACAGTACAAAGTGTACTTCACAGATGTTCTCGATGTGGAAGACAGCTGTAACTATATGCATAGATTTTCAGATTTCCCATGATATGCACATGATAGTAAAACTACGTTTTAGTCTGTACCAGCTATTTGTGATCTCTCACACAGAGACTCATTCATTTCTGAAGTACTGTGGGACCAGCTTTCCCTGTGTAGAGCTTTGACATTTTCATTTATAGTACTTTGGATCTACTTCTAAGGCCAGCCTTAGAAAAGAAAGAAATTGCATAAACACCATGTGTTATCCAGTTATTTACATAGTCAACTTATGTAATGGGCAATTTTTACTACTGCTAGCCTCAATTTCCCTCCACTCTTCCCTCCCATTACTGTGTTATCACTTCTTACAGTTTATTTTAAATTAGACCCCAATCCTGCTGCTCTTTCTTTTCTGTTGGACTGCTGCTCTTGTATGGAGCCCCATTAAAATAATTAGGCAATTTGTTTAAAATATGCATATTCCTTTTGGAAGTCAAATCTTTATAGCTGCTTAATAGTCTATTCCAGCTTAATCTCTTGCAGTCTGTGAGATCCTTTTTCAGGAAGATAATCACATAAGGGTCTGGGCTCAGTGCCTGTTGTAATTTAAAAACATTTAAAAAAATCACCGCAATTGTCACAGTTCTTGCATGCATAACAAATACTTTTCACCATATGAGCTTCCATCATGCCCAGCTGAGCAAAATGGGTCCAATTGTTCTTTCTGTAATAAATTAACTAAATCACCAGTGATTCTCTAGCATTATAAACATATTGCTAGACATCTAGATATTTAGATTTTTCTTATTCCACATGAGTAAATGAGGCTCCCAAAAGCCAGTTTTCTTAAAAGTAATGCTTGTCTGAGAATGTATGAAGGCAGAAAAAGTCAAGAGGCACTTTATTTCTCCAGAGAGAAGCAGACGAGCTAAAAACTCTTTTGCTTGGCAAAATCTTTCTATCTTGCAGAAGATCACGTCTGCTGCCACAAATCAGAAAGGCTTTTCTGAAATAAGAAGTGAAGACAAAATAAACACAGGAAATTGCTGTTTTTTCAAGAAAGCTTTAAAAAGAAGCTGCATTTTGTCACTTCAGAAAATGCAAGTAAAATTAGTAGATTGAATGTGTTTATTTTGGTTATACTATTACAGTTCAAAAATGAATAAACTAACTTAATTTGTGGGATAAAAGTCTGTACAAATAGAGCCACTTTCAAAAAATAAGTGCAAACTCTTAAGTGACACATCTATACAGTTTTCATCTCTATTTTTTCTTGGGAGCCATGGTAAAATAGCTAGCAAGCAGAAAAATCTTGATTCCACCTTATTTTTTTCTTCTTTATTTTTGTTTACAAAGCCCATGTGATTCTTCATAGGGAGAAAAAACACCATTGCTATGCAGAGATCAGTAATAAGCCCTTTGTACCATTTAAGTCCTTCCTGTACTCTGTTTGGAAGTCTTAAGTGATGGTGCCTGACTTTCTTCCAACACTTTGTTCACTGCAGTTAACTTGGACTCTTACCTAGGTTTTAGTCCGAACCCCCTAAAATCTGTTACCTTTGTCATTTTGCTCTTCATAGCTAATGGTCTCTCTATGGCACCTATTTTGAGCAGGAGTACATTCTGTCTCCTAACACATACTCGGTAATTGTCCATCACTCTTGCCAGTTTTATTGTATCTGTCATGGATCAGAAAGCGAGGTAATACAGGTGAGTCTCATCATACACAGGGGTTCCATTCCTCTGTTAGCGTGTAAACCAAAAAATGCGTATAGTGAAACTCTCAGTGAGTTGAATGGCGGGTGAAATCACCCGCACGACAGATGGAGTTTTTAAATTGTTGTTTTTCTTTTTTTTTTCTGTTTTTGCCAACCACGTAAAGCTGAATTCGCGCATGTTGAATGTGCCTAAGATGCGACTCACCTGTATATATAATAAAAGCATCAGTGCCAAACCTTCTGTATTAGCTTCTCATGGTTTCCTTAAATTAGGTTTTTAATAGCAAGTAGAATGTAGTAATAACAATAATATCACTCACATAGCACTTTCTGTCTAGGAATTTCAACGCATTTCACAGCCATTCATTAACTATAAAAGATAAAATTTCATCCAAAAAATGCTGAATGTTGAACTGTGTTGCTCAGACTCTTAGAAAGATGTGGTGAATCTATTTTATATTTGTTCTAAAAAGGGGGAAAATAATAGTTGCCTGATAGCCACTAATACTATGAATTACTCTTTGAATTCATAGTTTGCTCTGGCATATCTCATAGCCCTGGTCTATGCTAAGAGGTTACATCCAATTTAGCCACCTTAGGTCAATTTTAAACTCAGTGCGTCCACACAGCCAACCCCATTTTGTCAACTTAAAGGTCTTTTAAAATCGACTTCTGTACTTCCCGGTGAGGGGATTAGTGCTAAATCCCCTCTGATCTCGCTGGGTCAGATTTGGGGTAGTGTAGATGTAATTTGATGGTATTGGCCTCCGGGAGCTATCCCAGAATGGTCCATTGTGGCATAGCTCCCGGGTAGCACTTTCAACTCATATACACTAGTCAGGTAGACAGGAAAAGCCCTGGGAACTTTTGGATTTCATTTCCTGTTTGGTCAGCATGGCGAGCTCATCAGTACAGGTGACCGTGCAGTCCAGAATGGCAAACGAGATCCAGCATGGATCGAATGAGAGACACTAGATTTGATTGCTGTATGGGGAGAAGAATCTGTGCAAGCAGAACTCTGTTCAAAAAGAAGAAATGCCAATATATATGTCAAAATCACCCAGGGTATTTTGGACAAAGGTTATGACAGGGACACATAGCAGTGCCGCATGGAAATTAAGGAGCTCACTCAAGCCTACTAAAACACTAAGGAGGCAAATGGTCACTCCAGGCCAGAGCCTCATACAATTCTAGGGTGGGACCCTACCACTATCTCACCACTGTTGGTGGACACCTGCAACGGGGGAGTCTCACGCAACAGGGAGGAGGATTTTGTGGATGAGGAAGAGGAGGAGGAGAATGCACAGCAGGCAAGCGAAGAATCTCTTCTCCCCGGCAGCCAGGAACTTCTCATCACCCTCGAGCCAATACCCTCCCAAGACTCCGAAGCCAGAGAAGGCACTTCTGGTGAGTGCACCTTTGTAAATACACTACAGTGTGTAAAAGCAATCCTGTTTAATGTTCATTGGCCCTGAAGACTTGGGATGCATTCGTGGCCAGTACAGCTACTGGAAAAGTCTGTTAACGTGTCTGGGGATGGAGCAGGAATCTCCATAAAGCTCTCCTGGAGATACTTTGGAAGTCTTTGCAGAAGGTTTCTGGGGAGGGCTGCCTTATTCTATCCTCCACGATAGGACACTTTACCACACTAAGCCAGTAGCAAGTAGTCTGGAATCATTGCAGCACAAATCATGGTCCTGGGTTTTGGTTGCATTCAAGCAACATTTGATCTTTTTCTCTGTGTTAGCCTCAGGAGAGTGATATCCTTCATGGTCACCTGTTTCAAATAGGGGAATTTGTTTTAATGGAACAGTCAGAGGAGCTGGTTCATGATGAGCTGTTTGCATTTAGCTTAAAGGATCATCCCTGATAATAACCACTGGGTGGTGGATGGGGTAAAGGATCATCCCAGAGAATTGACATGCGGTGTGGGGAGGGTTTGTGCTCCGCAGCCACCCAAAAACTGGAGCTCGTCCTTTTAAATGGCCAATCTAAAAGGCATTGCTTGCTATGGGAAAGGAGGGTGCTGCAGTTTGAAAGGCAGAAGAAGCCAACCCTGCGTACCCTTTGGCTTACCATGGCTGCGTGGAAACAAATTATGTTGCCCAGCCATATGGGGTGTCATACCGTACCAGCAGGCACTCAATATAAAATGCAAAAGGAGACTTTGTACCTAGAACACGTGATGTCTGCTGTGAATTGCTTGATTCACTGAGAAAAGAGTCTGCCTTTTGTTCTCTGAAATGTATCTTTTAAAAATCTACTCTCTCTTTTTTTCCTCCCACAGGTGCAAACATTTCTACACTCCCCCTAGCATCTCCATCCCAGAGGTCATCACAGATTAGAAGGCGAAAAAAATGCACTCGTGATCACATGGTTTCCAAGCTCATGCAGTCCTCCCGCACTGATAAAGCACAGCTGAATGCGTGGAGGCAAACAGCAGCAGAGTCCAGGAAAGAATTGATTGAGTGTGAAGAGAGGAGACAGGATGTGATGCTCAGGCAATGGAGGCGCAAACGGATATGCTCGGGAGTCTAGTGGAGCTGCTGTGGAAAGGCAACAAGAGCACAGACCGCTGCTGCAACCCCTGTATAACCACCTGTTCTCCTCCCCAAGTCACACATCCTCCTCACCCAGACATCCAAGAAAGTGGTTGATACTTGACGCAGGGGATCATTCCTGTCCTCAAATGAGTGTGTAGATATTGTGCCAATGGATTTTGTAAAATGCAGCTACTGCAAATGTGTTCTCAAGCTCAACAGCTTGAAGATGTATGTGATAAGAAATCTGAGGGCAGGATGGAGTCCGTTTAATTTTATCCAGCTCTGAAATCAGTCAAATATTTCCAACTGAATATGTTCTTTTATTTAAAGAAGGTATCTTAAACTGTTTTAAAGAGAAATCCTGCTCATGACAATTTTTAAGTCCCGGAGTCTTTTATGTTAGTATGATATTTTAAATGACACCCTTTTCACCCATCTAAATCTAATTGTCTGTTTCACTTTCTTCTATATTGTATGATATTAAATATGGAAATCACATTAAAACTTGAGAGAACAAGGACATCAACATGGGAAGCAGTGTTGGAAATGACCCCTTTTTGAAATGACCACACCTAGCAAGTGTAGCAGTAAAACTGATGTGGAGATCTGGTTATAAAATTCCCATAAATTTTTTTTCCCTATCTGGTCCCAACATATGCTTTACCCTAGGGAAAAAAAGGAAGCTAATTTTCTCTTTGGGAAGATGCCTCTAGTGGTTAAACTTTTCAAAGCACAAAACTGGGAGCTAGTTCCTGGATTCTGTTTCTGATTCACCTGGTCATTGTGGGAATGTTGCTTTACCTCCCCCTTTTCAGTTTACTTAACTAAGAGGGGGTATAACAAAACCATGCAATCTACCCTCCCTTACAGGTTGTTGTGAGAACCAATGGTAGTAAACTGAGTCACAAGCTCTTATCAGAGGTGCTATGAGTGTGTGAAGTATTACAATAATATTACTTCTCTAAACTGATATCCTCCCTTACCTCCGATCAAGTTTGGACCTATAATACCAGTTTTTCTAGTGCTTTTCATCAGGAGATGTCAAAGCCCTTTCCAAAGGAGGTCAGTATCATTACCCTCATTTTACAGATGGGAAAACTAAGGCAGAGAGAGGCAAAGTGACATGTCCAAGGTCATCAGCAGAGCGGGGAATAGAACTGCAGTTTCCTGAGTTACAGACTGGTGCGCTATCCACCAGGTCACACTGGCTCACTCTCTGCCCACTTTGTAAGTATATATAGTCTTTGTTTTTTCCTTTCTTGGTCTTTTCTGTTTGGAGGGAATCAAAAGTTGGCAGTGAAACAAATCATAAAGGGAGTTTCAGTCTTTTTTCATTTTTAAAAGTAGGTTTCAATCTTTTTCTGTAGCTTGTAAACCAGCCTGAAGCTGCCAGAAATAAAAGTATCAAGACTCATACAATGTGATCTACATATTATTTTGGTCCCCATTTGTTCTACATCTTCCAGCTAACATTCTTAGTAGATATGATCATACCAGCTCCCGAAGATCTTTTTTTTTTTTTTTTTTTTTTTTTTCCTCTTCTTTCTAGCCAGCTCTTCTGCCTCTCATGGCACTCTTGTGGAAGGGAGGTACTGTGCTCGGTGAGTTTCTTCACCAATCTCTGAGCCACATGGAAGCCCGGGTATTCTGTGGCTGACACTCCTCTGGTTCTATTCACTAATGCTTTTAGTAAAATCAAATAAAACCTTATAACCACATCTGCACATTATGCCAAGTTATATTTTCCACTAGTTTAACTGCACAAGAGATTCCAAATAGCTGGAGTTAGGGAAAACAGTTGAAAAACTTTAAAAATAATCAGCGTTGAGAGGTTTTGCCCTTTATAGCTGACCATAAGAAATAAACAGGTAATGCAGAGTTAAAAATGAAAATTTTCTTTCATGGGGCTTGTTTTATAAATACGACAAATTCAGCTTTATTTACAAATACTGGGCCAGTGTAAATTGCTAACACTTACCTAGATTTTGGGCTGTGCTGTCCACTAATGTTCCCCTGGTAGATGGGAGATTGTAGCTGTTTTCTATGTACTCAGAAAGTTGCTCATGATTTATTGCAAGTCTCGTGATATTTATCACTTTTCTTAAAGGCCTAGTTCCTGGGTTCATGTGAACAGTACAGAATCTCAGCTTTCATTTTTTTTTTTTTTTAAAAGAAAGGTTCTACCCCATGGGTTAGAGAAATACTGAAAACATGAATCCTAAAGGTACAAAATCCAGAAGGGAAAAAATTCCAAATTTATTGTTTTAAATCATGATTTTTGAATGTTTGGAATTGGCAATGCTATAGTCATAGATTTTAAGACCAGAAGGGACTTTTATGATAATGTAGTCTGACCTCCAGTATCAACACAGGCTATGAAATTTCACATAATTCTCTCCATTGCAGTAAATATTGTTGTTATTCCCCACGTATTGCCCAGCAAGGATCCCTTGGTCCCACATCTGAGCCAGATCCCCAGCTGATATAAATTAGCATGGCTCCAATGACTTCTGCAGACCTATGCTGATTTACAATGGCTGGCTCAATCCCCATATGAGCAGTAGACCATATCTGAAACACTTCACATTATTCAGTAATAGCAATAGTTGCAGTTTGTGACAGAAACTCAGACCTTACTGGTAGGCTGGGGAAGAATAAGATTCTACTTTTTCTATTGCCTGTCTACAAAGCCTTTTTCCTCTCCCTTTGCTCCTGGTATCAAGATTTTGCACATCTTACCAGATTTCTAATTGAAGTTATGATAAGAAATAAAATTGTTATTGGCAGCAAAAAAAGTCAGTGTAGTCCAGGCAGAAAATAGCTTGTGTCAATAACTATGTATAGTTCTATGGATGTAAAAAATTGGGCCTAATTCCTTCGTATATCTTGTCTACAGTAATGGTTTCTGCTGTAAAACTGGGAAAGAGACATGCTAGAATAACAAAATGTACTTTCAACTTGTTGCTTGCAAATTATAAAATATACAGAAGAAAGGAAGCAATTTAATTCGGCTGTCAGCCTTACTGATATAATGCCAGTGCTGATGTAATAACAAAGATCTTCATGCTCATACAGCAGCTTTCATGCAAAGATTTCAAAATCTTTTAGAAACATGACATAATTAAGCCTCACAATCCCTCTAGAATTTTAGAAACGGATAAACTGAATCACAGAGTTGAAGTAATTTCCCAGTGCCATTTATCTGGGCAATGGTAGTGATAGAAATAGAGCCTGTGACAGACTGACAATTTCCTCCCATATCCTTAGGGTGACCAGATGTCCTGATGTTATAGGGACAGTCCCGATTTTAGGGTCTTTTTCTTATATAGGCTCCTATAATTCCCCCACCCCTTTCCCGATTTTTCATACTTGCTGTCTGGTCACCCTATATATCCTGAATGAATGTTATTGAATTTAGTTAAACCATAATGAATTTGGTTAATACCTCTGGGGTTTATTGTATTATAAATGCAGTTGTGTATGTGTTATTGTGGAATTGTATGTGTTTCCATGGGTAGAGTAAATAGTAGAGCAGCCAGAAGGTGATTAGGGAAATTCACTCAGGTTGTGACATCTCCAGAAAAGCTACCCTCCGGAAGAGTGTGCATATACTAGTTCAAACTGGATTCTCCAGGAGTCCCCAGACAAAGAAAGGATTTTTAGATAAATAGCCTGGTTCTAAAGTGGCTCATGGCCTTCTTCAAGATCCAGCAAATGGACAGGATCTGTGGTCCACAGAGGGACCCAATTCTTTGGCAAGGGTAGAAGGATTCAGCCTGCTGAGGCCTCATAACACTGTGTGCTTGTTCTGAGCTGAATCTGTGATGAACGTGGTAACCACAAGGAGCCCCCTCTGAGATGGGGTTTGAAGGCCTGAAATCCATGTTAGGTTTGGGTTGATTGTGGTAAGCTTATTAGTATGTGTGTAGTTTCTTTTATAGTTTTAATGTTTTCTCTGTAGTGCTTTTTACCTTAAGTATAAGAAGTATTTGTTACCTTAGAACTGGAGCAATTGCAAACAAGTAGGTGTCCATGGACAACCAACCTGGCTGTGCTGGAAATAACACTGTGAAAGCAGGGAACTGTGCAGCCTGGAAATATCCCTGTTCCTGTTATATACATTATCTCTTCATTAGGGGTGTACTCGGATACATGGTTTAGACCTGGATCTGAATTTCTCCAAAATTTTGGAGTGTTGGATCACGGATTTTGGTCTGGAATCATCGCTATTCTTAGTGGCCACAATTCAGCAAGATACTTAAGCATGTGTTGAACTTGAAGCAAGTGGGTAATCAAAATAACTTTAATGGGTCTTCCCATGTGTTTGAAATCAAGCATATGGTTAAGTATATTGCTGAACTGTGCGCCTTCCTCAAGCTGAATATTTTTTTTCTTTTGGTTTGGGACCAAGAGGAGATATCTGTGGAGTGAGAAGGAGGTGAAGTGTGGCTTGGTTCAAAGTGAAACTGAATTTTTTCAGCTTATTTTGTCCCCCCAAACCTCCTAAAGAAATCAAAGATTTAATTTCATTCAACCTGGAATTAATATTTTCAGTTTTTCATTTTGCTTTTGGGTGTTTTTTTACCCCTTTTCAGTTTTCTAAACTGTAGCTAAATTTCTAAACAAAAGATCATTTTAAAACAAAAAATTGAAACATTCTGTTGCAACATGGTTGAAACAAATTATTTGGACTGTTTATAGAGAGTTTTTCAATTTGTTTTCTAATGAAACTGTTCACTGAATTCATGAGTAATTTTGGTGCCCCAAAATATGCATTTTTCAGTGAAAATGAAAAACTAACAGAAAAAAATTGTCCAGTTCTAGTCTCCGTACATAACCTTAAACAAGGGATTGTGTACCAAGAGGAATAACCCAAAACACCATGTTCTGAAATGTATTGGTATTGTTATTAAATGAATATGTAATAGCTACTTGCAAGTGTTACTAAAAATGATAAGTGTTTATATATTTTCAGTAGGATCACTTTTTCTTCCTCCTGGCAACTGCAGAACAACAATCTATATGAAGCCATCTATTTTCTAGTAGGGATGAGTAGAGGGAGGGAAGCCGAGACCACAATGTTTGTACAGTAAGTCAGCTTTAACACACACACAAAGTATAAAACAAAAACACCCAGCCACTTGAGCCAGGTCCACCATGCTAAGCAACAAGGACTCACACAGTTCTTCTTTGAAGTCAGACACGCAGTACCTTTTATGTTTGCAGAAAGTGAGGGAGAATTCAAGAAACACATTAGAGGGGTTAGGTCACACATTAGATATGGCATACTCCACATGTTAATCTTCATTATTATCCTAGTCTACACATTTTTTTATATGATCTTATCTGCTAAAATCTTTGTTTGGAGTGCTTTGTAGAAAGGATGGATAAATAGTATAGAATATTTTAATATTGTTGCAAGTGAAGTGCTCTTTTGTACATGACTTAGAGGTTTTTAATGGGAATGGGCTACATTTTGGTGCTTCCTTTTTAAATTTCAGTTTACTGATGGAGAACCTGAGACAGAGAGGTTAAAGGTCAGGAACTATTCAGGGAGTAACGTAGAATTCAGTATGAGTAAGGGTTGCAGAATGTGGTCATAGCTGATTTGCTGAAGTCCATTAAAGGAGTCTGTAGCAGAATCAGAGGTAGACCTCTCCCATCCTGATACCCATGCCACAGATCATTCCTCTAGATCTTTGCTTCATAGATGTAGTATTCAAATTGCAAGTAGAGCCAATAGTCATCTGCAGTGTGGTGGCCATCCCACTCTATTAGGCAAGGGTTAAAAGCAGCTCTGGAGAGGGCTGTGGCTGGGAAAAGAAGTGAAACCAGCAAACTGATTGGGGAGGCAGCCATAGCTGTAGCTGTGCTCAGTTAGGGCCCAGCTGGCCCTGATAAGAGGGCTGGAGCAAGAAGCTGGAAGAGTCTCACTCTAGCGCTGGAGTGGGAAGGGCTGATTGCCTGGGAGGAAGGTACCTGAACTGGAGTAGTGCTGGGGAATAGGGTAAGGGAGCTGGGGAGCTCCAGCCTGGTAAAACCCCATGCTGCAGGCTTTGTCTATGAAGAGTACTGGGGCTGCAGAGGGGCAGCCCAGGGACAGGCAAAGGCAGCAGGTCCTACCCTCTTGCCAATGATGAGTGGCCATTACAGACTGAAGACTGTCCCAGTGAGCCAGGGCTAGATGATGACTGACAGTAGCCACTGAGGCAAGGTGGGCTTAGAGGGTTGAGGGTTCCCCTGGGGAGGGGTGACCTAGGGTGTGGGGGTACATAACCTTGAGGGGGTACATAACCTTGAGGTAAAGGGGGACCAGGGTCTGGGAGGGACACGGGGCCTGAGGCAGGCGAGCCACCGGCCAGTAGGACGCACTCTGTATGCTGGAGAGCTGTATGCTGTATGCACTCTGTATGCTGGAGAGCTAATTCCTGAGACAATCAGCAGGAGGCACTGCACCAGTGAGTCTTTGCTTTGCTACATCATCATAATCTAGTTTTAGATACATATCGCTCCTCAGAAAAGAGGAACAGAACTTTAAAAACCTGTCATAGTGATATAGTATCTTTTTAAATGGGAAAAAGAAAAGCTATGAATTATTTTTCTGATATTTTTGACTTGCTGTCCTCCAGAACATGATTCAATTACTTTTAATTAGATAAGTTTATTGAAAATTAATCTTTCTCACTCTCAACAATGTGGTTAGAGTAGCTACAGCAGCTCTTCAATTTTACTTGTGAACAGGCAACTAGTTGATAAGATGCTAAAATGCCTCATCTATTAAATGAAGTAATATTCTTGAATTTTAAAAAAATACACAGTTAATAAAGAAAAGCCAAAGAAAAACAGTGCTATGCTTTAAAAGTGGCCATAAAAAAAACTAGCCATTTCAATGAATGTGGCTTTTTGAAATAAAAGCAGTGAAAGTCTTCCCTCAGAGAAAAGGGCATCTTCAAAATTTTTCTCCAGTAGAAATTTGTCTTTTTCGCTTCTGTAGCCAAGAAAGCAGAAGTAAAAATGAATAATTTTTTGTTTTGCTTTTTAGAAAACTAACTTCAATGTAATTTGTTTTATTGCCTGTTTATCTGGCAATGAGAATTTTTAGTCTTGTAGTTAAAAAACAAAGCAGAATCACAGAATGAGTCAGGCATAAGGATTGTAGCAAAAAAATCTTCATTTTTCTTGGAGCTATTTTTGGCACTTAGTATTGAAGGGACAGGAGGGAACAAGTACCAGATAGTTGAATGAGATTCTTAAAAAAAAAAAAAAAAAAAAAGGTCATAAGCTTTTTGAGTGTGACATTGTTTTTAAATCTTAACCAAGATACTTCTTTCTTTTAAAATGTACACAAACATTTGTGCCAGAATTAAGATACCAATCTCACTATTTGTGTTGAATCATGTCCATTTGTTAAATTTCAACTCAGCATTTATTGACAAGTGACTCATCAGGGGATCAAATTTAGTAGATACAGATGCATAGCTTCATCATGAAAGTATTAAATAACATCTGGCAGTGACCTGCACTTTGTAAAGCATATTTCTGAAATCAGCTTAACATATTTCCTCTAAACAAAACAAGAAATTAACATGCAAAGGAAAGAAAAACATTCCAACTGAAGATAAAAATAATTGCTGAAGTACTATCAGGAGACATAGGAGTAATTTCGGAAGTGTGATTGAGTGGAGGCAGCAAGTATTCTGTATTTAAACTACAAAACAGGACATCAGAAAAGAAAACAGAAGGTCTTTAATATGACACTATCATTAAAAAAGGATTCATTTAAGCAAGTGTACTGTACAGAGACAAGAGAAGTGCTATGTTTGTTAGAAATGTGTATGGAAGGAACTCAGTATAATGAGACTTATAATAGAACTTTCTGGCTCTGGTTCCTCTCTGTTTCAAAGCCTCAACTGTTCTTGAATTCTTAATAAGTTAAGGAATAAGTACAGCAGAAGAGGGAGCAGGCAAAATCTGTTGTAGCAGCTTGCCCTGGCCAAAGTCTAAATAAGCCTTTTTTTTAAAGGGTTGTTTTTTCTGATGACATCATTCCTGCCACTGTCAAAATGTGACAAGCCTTGGCTCACTCTTCCTCTCCCCCCTCCCCCCCCCAAAAGTTTTAAAATGATATTCAGATTGAAAACATGCTAAAGTACTACTATAAAATTAAAAAAATATAGATACCCTATTTCTCTGTATTGGATTTTCATTCAGGCCTAGCTATTTCTTAAACACTTTGACTTAATAAATCTTTAAACAGGGCACCTTAAAAAGCTCTGGATCACTCTGTTTCCATTGTGCTGTCTCGCTTTGTGTTGTACCGTTTTTATAGCAGTATCCACAACCTGCTTTTTTTTCAGGTTTAGTAATTTTGAGCCAACTAAAATCTGTAGGTGTTTCAAAGATAGCCATAAGCATCACTTCCAAAAAAGCTACAGTCCCTGCTTATTATTGAATGTTGTTTACTTTCTGATCTAAAGCTTTATGAAGAATACAAATTATCAAAGTGTCTTTGAACATTAAATATTGCTTGCCATTTAAACATCACCACAGCTGTGAACTGTACAATGCATAATTAATGTTGAACGGCAACCTTGAACCCCATAAAGCTGATTAATAAGACAATGCATCTGGGAGAACAGCTTTAAAACTGTGCTTATAAAAGAATATCAGAACAGCTTAACTCAGTAGGGAACCCCCACCCCCGGGAGCCATTCTAAAAGCAATTGCCTCCAAACACTTTTAAAAAGAGGAACTCTGCAGCAGAAAAAGTGTGCGTAAAAATCTGATGAAATTATGAAAAATAAAACAGCCCATACGCTTAATTGTAGCAAAGACATTTGCGGTTAAGGACTACTAAAGGATACAGCCAGTATAATCACCCAAGGGTAAAGAACATTTGTCTCCTTTCCCATTCAAATAGTTACAGCACAATTGTTTTCTTGTACATTGGAGTCAAAATTCTACTTATGGTCAAGCATTGCAAATCTTCATTGAAGTTTCAGAGCAGAAAAGAATTGCTACAGTTAATTACTCAACATACCAATAGCACAGTGCTTATATTTTTATAAATGCCAGGTTAAGTTGTGTGTAATGATGATTCAACATCAATTGGTCTTCAAGAAAAGAATATGTGATGAAGGAAATCGCAGGAATAAAGAATCAAGTTGGTATTTTGGACTTGTAGGAAACAATTAATTTAGTCTGACACTATTACACAACTATTAACTCATATTAGTAGTTTCTTCACAGTAATTCCTAGAGACACTAACCAAGATTGGTGCTCTTTTGTTCTAAGTGCTATAAACTTAGTAAGAGATCACTCCTACCTCAAAATTTTCACGATCTAAATAGACATGGTTGCTAAAAGGTGGAAGAGAGGAAGTATTAGTCCCATTTTACAGATAAGGTACTGAGACACAGGGATTAAGAGACTTGCCCAAGGCCACAAAGGAAGTCTGTGACAGAGCTAGGAAGTGACTCCAGGTCTTCTGAGTCCAAATCCAGTGTCTTAATCGCCAGATTCGCCTTCCATCTTGGTGTATATATTCAGTAATTCAATGCAAAAGGCTAGTATGTGCTTGGATTTCTTTTACGGTTACATTAAGGAGAACGCTTTCTTTAGTCTTTGTGTTTACAACAGTTTTAAAACAAGCAAAGCTATTTCTCCATTTATGTTTTTAACTAAGATACAAACATAGAAGCCATTTACTAGGATACAAACCATATATGAGCTTTGTTTTCTTTTTGGATTGTTAAAATGTGCTTATGACATGCTAAGTAACAGATCTTTGGTTTGATTTGTTAATTCTCTTTGAAATAAAAAAAGTCTATTAAAGAACTTATAAAGAATCCAAAAAGAATATGCTCCAAGCCCAAACTTGTATAAGCAATTGAGCTACAACATATCCAGAAGGTCAACAAAAGTTGGGAGGAAGGTCAGATGCAGAAAACAATTTTACAGGATGCCCTGCTGCCAGCCTCAAGATGTTTCTGTTTTGAGGCTCTTACCATGATTAAAAAAAGAGAGAGGATGACCCCTAAGTCATCCAGGAGACAAATTATAAAGGGATGTTATCTCTTGATCAAAACCAACATCAAGGAAATTGACATCCTGGGCCTGAACTACCAGAGCATGATGTAGAGGCCCGGTTTAAGGCAGACTCATTCACTGTTACTGAATGTGTTTCAAATATACCAATGAGGTAAAAACTAGCTGTGTTACCCAAAACATTTAAAACTGCATATACACTATGAATTGAACAAGCTTTCAGAAATTACCAAGTCTGCTGTCTCCAAAGAGACAGTGTACACACCAGCCTGTTGGCTCAGCTGTGGACATACATCTCACTTTAATATAACAGCACTGAGATGAACTGATAATCAAAAAAGTATAAATTTATTAATGAACAGATTTAAGTGATACTAAGCAAAGATAACAAAAACAGAAAATGATTACAAATAAAACAAAACTATGATAATGCTTTCTGGTAACTAAAACTTAACTCGGCAAGCTACAATCCTTGTCTAAGATGTTTCTTGCATGCAAGGAAAAGGAATCTTCCTGAGATAGGGTAGTGCACCTGACTCAGGGTGGATGGATTATAGAATGCATGAAGTGTGCTTTCTACCACTAACTCCCATCCCTGAATGTCTTTCTGCCATGCCTTTCCAGATGCTCAGAGCCTTTAGAAAAGTGTTTTCAAGAGTTTGGTGAATAGCTAGAAGCGGAACGAATGATTTGCACCTTGCAGACTCACCTGTCAGCCTTAGCTTGTGAAGCACAGCCCAAGGAACAGTTCGGACTCACATAGTCTGTGATGCTCCTTTTCAAATCCACACTTAGGAGTAGCGTGCAATAATAGTCAAGAGGGAACTGAGAAGTGACTCTGATAACTGTCCCTCCTCTCTTCTTAGACACAATCTGTCCAGGAAATATTATTTCATGGCATCAGGAAATAAGGCAAAAAGAAAAAAAATATTTTTCTCCTGTTTTTTTGTATAAGGAGGCATGGTGAATCTCAAAATTTATAAACAGATAAATATAAGCATGGCACTGTGAGTCCCTCAATGGCATCTGTACAATATACAGTACAGCACACTGGATTGTAACTCATTCCATGTTGTGATTTGTATTACAGTTGCTTGACAGTCAGTAATTCCCAAACACTCCCTCGGTGGTGGCTAGTAGTGAGGCAATAATGTGAATGTTCCTTTGTTTTCTTGGAGAAGCTGGGATGAGTCATCCCTTTGAGTCAACAATTTCTATTTACATCACTAAAGAGTGTATATATTACTTGTTTTCAAAAGAGAAGGAATAGAGACAAGCACGAATATCTCTAGCAACTGGCAGCAAATGATTTTTATGCCAAGAAAAATGCAATTCTTTTACCAGCTGGTCCAGGTTATTTAGATGTAATATAGATTCTTTGAATATTAACCTAATACCTAACCTGATACTTAATACGTAGCACATGCTTTGGTATATTATTATTATATATATTATATTTTTGACTCCCAGGTGGAGAAGGCGGTGATATTCCTTATAAGGAGTATTCATGTTGCACTGTAAAAGTTATATTTAATCACAAAAATTCAAAAAGTTCCACAGATGAGTGGTCAAGAAAACTGCTGTGATATCCTGGAAAATTGGAAAGAATTGTGGAACATAAAATAAGAAAAAAAAATTAGTCATCTGGAATTCAGATTATTTTGGTAAAATCTTATGTAACCTTAATGGTAGCCTCAGGACAGGTGTTGCCTAACTCCATAGCTAAAGTTTACAGATTGGATAAAAACAATGAGGAGTCCTTGTGGCATCTTAGAGACTAACAAATTTATTTGGCCATAAGCTTTTGTGGGCTATAACCCATCTCATCAGATGCATGGAATGAAAAATATAATTTATACCTGCTGCTGTATTTTCCACTCCATGCATCTGATGAAGTGGGTACTAGCCCATGAAAGCTTACATCCAATAAATTTGTTAGTCTCTAAGAGTACGTCCTCACTACTGCGGGTAGCCATTGATCTTTTAGCGATCGATTTCTCTCGTTTTGTAAAGACGCGAGAAATTGATTGTCAGCGCTGCCCCCATCGACTCCGTAACTCCAGCTTGATGCGAGGCGTAAGCTGGAGTCGATGGGGGAGCGTGCTGCCGACTGCCGCCGCCGTGAGGATGGCAGGTAAATCGTCTGCAGATATGCCGACTTCAGTTACGTGATTCATGTAGCTGAAGTTGCATATCTGCAGTCGATCTCTCCCCCACCCAGTGAAGACCAGTCCTAAGATGCCACAAGGACTCCTCGTTGTTTTTGCTGATACAGACTCACATGGCTACCCCTCTGAAACAGACTGGATGCTTTTTTTTCAAGTATAGAGATGTTTTTGTCATGAAATATACAAGCTGAAAACAGAACATCATGAGAGTTAATTCCTTATGCACTATGTTTTGATAGCTCTTTCTTGTCATCCTTATTCTAGTATTTTTTTTCTGAAACCGTTTTCAATTAACTATATATTTCTTTCTTAAAAAAATGTGTACAGTAGATACCTTTGGAGTAGGGAATTTTGGGGGGAGATGAAGGAGCAACTTGCATTTTTGTAGAACAATTGTAGAATGATTTCTCCAAGAGTTTCAACATGGGCTTAAAAGGATTTTTAAAACTGTCATTGTGGAGCTGGCATACAGTAGTGATGATTTGCCAAGCACTTTATATAAT
The DNA here is from genome assembly GCA_007922305.1 of Dermatemys mawii. NCBI lineage: Eukaryota > Metazoa > Chordata > Testudines > Dermatemydidae > Dermatemys > Dermatemys mawii. The sequence goes on along the minus strand of ML677350.1, from coordinate 34,035,043 downwards.
GCAGTATAAATACCGGGATGAAAGCACTTAGTTTTATTGTAAGTTAATTAAAAGTTTTTGGCAGTGTGCTTTGGATGAATATTCTCCTGAGAGACTTTTTTTTTCACAATCAACATATTCCAAATAATTGTCTGTTCTGGACCTCTACTGGAAACCCTGAATTTTTATCTTCCCTAATCTTAGCAGGGCAAAATACAGAAGTGACTGAGAAGTAGCCAGGCAGTTAGGAGGTACTGAAACTACAAAACAGTTTTTGTTTTCCAAATAAAAATAACAATAGGTTCTTTTAGTGGTCCAGCATGATGCATAGCCTAATAAAAATAAATTTAATGCTAGCTAGCTACAGATTACTGAAATATTTTCCAGAGAGCTTTCCTTAAAACAATTTTTGAAGCCATCATTGAGTATTAGAAGAAAATGTTTTTTATGAAACCATCTGTGATACCAGAAGCAGATTAATGTGTGACTTTATTAACAAAGATGATTTGGACATATATATATAATCATATTATTAGAAGAAGAATTACTATCCACTGAGTGAAAATATCAAAACAGATGGGTGAGAAATGCCTTGAGTATGAATGAACATAGCATATGCCAACCACGGGTAGGTGGAATGTACCACTTAACAAATTATTCTATTTTTAGCACCCTAACCTTCTTCATATGCTTTCAATCAGAAGACGAGTCTCATATATGTGAGACAGCCAGAACAAGCTGCCAGTTGTGGCCTTTTCGTTTGCTTTCCATGGTTTTAGTTTGCAGACCTAACACTGAAAAATCCTGCAGCGGCTGGCTGCAGAGTGCTGGCCCGTTTGCTGTAGCCATGGTGTGGAATTTCTCTGTGCATTGAGTATATTTAGACAGCAGCACACTTACAAATGTGTTGTAAAATTGGACGCCTGCCGGGGGAGGTTTGGGCCCCCTTGGTTTACTTACTAAGCCCATGTTTCAATGGAGAAGCAAATTTGATTTTTCTACCCCCCACCCCCATTTTTTCTTTCTATCTTCCCTTTCCTCCCTCCCTTCTGCTAAAGAGACATCACTGATTTGTGAGAAGAACTGAGCAACTTAACCTCATCTCCCACTGATGGTCATGAGAATAATGCAGATGGGGGTCAAAGGTTACCTTTTCAATACGTTTTAGGAGCTAATTTATTACAAGGAGGGAGTTTCACATTGGCTGAATTATTTTCTTGCAGAGAAGACCACACCTGAGTTTGTTTATGCCCTTGTGTTCATTGGAAGTTCTCTTTAGAAGCCTTTCTAGGCACCTGTGAGAGTACAATAACAGCCCTTTCTTCAAGGAGGAAGAACCGAAGGGCAAGAAAAAATGGGCTACACTGGAGCAGAACCTGGAGGTTACTTGTTTACAGACATTTTTATTTTAACTTCTTTATATGTTTATCGAGTACTTGAATATATTTCGGTTAATAGAATGTAGGAAAGGTAGGAGTGGGTGGGTGTGACATTTTCACAGCCATTCTGTCAAAGCATCCCATGGACCCTTCAAGAAAGCAGGATTCTGGTTTAGTGTAAGTGAATGACAGTAAAAAGTGACCTTCCCTCTGTGAGCACTCTTATCTGCTGCATACATTACGAGACATTTCTCTGTTAAGCAATTTTCTTTGAGCATTCAGGACCTCTGCACGAGTCTGGAAAACCATGAGATCTTGTGAATTTCAAAGTTATGAGCTGTTTGCCTAGATTTAAACAATCTGACCATATTCTCTCCCCCGCTCCCTGCTGCTCAGCTACAGCCCAGCAACCCATTCCTCAGGCGTTCCCTCTGTCTTTTGTAAAGACTCTGGTTATCTTAAACTTATCTTAAAAGCAGACTCCACTGGGCGTATTTATAGTTGAGATCCCAAACCAATTCACTGGCACAGTGTAAAGAATCTCTTTCCCTCCCATATGACCCTCTACTTCTATTTGCAATTTAACATTTCTTAACACTGGTGAAGGTCTGCTGTTTCTTAGCCTCTACTCCTGCCATGAAGCAAACTTGCTGTACACTCGGGCCTCTAATTTCCTGAGCATTCCCATGATGTGTGAAGTATCTTAAATTGCCACTGACTTCAGTGGGTGCTGAGAATGTGCAGCACCTCAAAGGAGAACAAAATACCTTGCAGGATGCAACTCTTGCAGAACTACTAGTATGCAGCAGCTTCAAAGAATTGTTGTGTAAATTTCATACAGTAGGCAAGGTCATTTATCCTGTTATAAAACCTGGTTGAAACCTTTTGACACTACTAATAAATCATATGAATATTTATTTGCCTTGGCTAATAAACTGAGAGCAGTGCCTCATAGTACTTCATAAGCGAGAACCTGAGTGAAATCTCACTTGTACTAAAACAGAGGATAGATATAGTAGAATATAGTGTGTTAAATTGATCTTTGCATTGGTGCCTCTCTACATCTTCACCTTCGTATTTCGTGTTTTTAGAAACATTTTCCTGATACTTGTTAAAATAGACTTTGAGATCAGGTAGGTGTGGGGAAAGGGGTTTTTTGCTTGCTTAGTTGCAAACAGCCAAAGAGAAAGGTGACTAGTGGGCAGCTGCATGTGTGGGGGATAAGTCATTGATTCAGTGAGACCTGTTTTACAATCAACCCAAGAAATTCTTGTCTTCCAGTTCTGGACTCTAATCCTGCACCTGCATGCTAGTGGGTAAACCCCTATCTCTACACAGAGCCCCATGAAAATCAGTGGAGATCTCCATGGGTGCACAGTGGTCAATGTACACCCATGCAGATGCAGGATTAGGACCTTTATGTGTGGGACTGGGTGATCTCTTTTGTGGTCAGATGGGAACTGGTGGCTTTATAAAAGTGGTTTAAGGCTTGCATTTGAAATGTTCATGCCATGTGGCCTAACCCCTAGAGAAGGGGCCTGGTACCATGTACGTTGGATTCTGTTCTCAATCAAGTGGGATCTTGAGCAAGTTATATCCTCTTCTGTGCTTTATCTGTATCCTGCCTCTTTTGTAAAACATTGCTTAGGGCACAAACAAGCCTCTGCCACCCTGCCTATCCTGGGCTGCTCTTTGTGTGTCCTCTGTGTTAAGTTTCCCTCTCTAGGTACTGATTTTTTGGGGGGTCCCTTTTTGCTTTGTTTTACACAGCTGAAAAGTAGGGATGATAGCACTTACTTTTCTCACAGGGCAGATATAAAGATTAACGCTTGATTTTTTTAAAGTATTTTGGTGCCTAAAGAGACAGGCAGGTGCTTTATGGGATTTTTCAGAAGTGTATAGATGCCTAACTCCCACTGGTTTCACTAACTCCCAATAGGATTTAGGTTTGTGGGCACTTCTGAAAATCTCAACAGGTGCCTATCTACCTCTTTAGGCACTGAAATACTTTTAAAAAATCTGGCAGTTAAGCTCTTTTGAAAAATATGGCATTGTATTTTCTACCTAATTTAAGGTCCAGCCAAAGCATTAAGCCTGGGGGCCAATTATGATTTTGAGTAGGGCTGTGAAGTGATTAAAAAACCGAATCATGATTAATTGCACAATTAAAAGAAATGTGCTGTTAAACAATAATAGAATACCATTTATTTAAATATTTTTGGACATTTTCTAGTTTTTAAAATATATTGCATTGTTACAACACAGAATACAAAGTGTACAGTTCTCACTTTATATTTTTAATTTCAAGTATTTACACTGTAGAAAACCAAAAGAAATAGTATTTTTAATTCACCTCATACAAGTACTATAGTGTAATCATGAAAGAAGAACTTACAAATGTAGAATTATGTACAAAAAATAACTGCATTCAAAAATATAGCAACGTAAACCTTGTTCAGCCAATCACTCAGACAAACAAGTTTGTGTACATTTGCAGGAGATAATGCTGCATGCTTCTTGTTTATAATGTCACTTGAAAGTGAGAACAGATGTTCTCATGTCACTGTTGCAGCCAGAGTTGCCAGATATTTACATGCCAGATGTGCTAAAGATTTATATGTCCCTTTATCTTCAACTACCCTTTCAGAGGACCTGAGGTGAATTGAAAAATACTATTTCTTTTATCATTTTTACAGTGCATATATTTGTAATAACAAATGATATAAAGTGAGCACTATACACTTTATATTCTGTATTCTGGGTTGTAATTGAAATCAACATGTTTGAAAATGTAGAAGAACATCCAAAAATATTTAATACATTTCTATTGATATTCTTTTGTTTAACAGTGTAATTAAAAGTGTGATTAATTGCACTTAGCTTTTTAAATTGTGATTTTTTTTTGTTAATTGTGTGAGTTAACCGCAGTTAATTGACAGCCCTAATTTTGAGGGCTAGTGTTGGTAAGGGAAATTTTGGACCACTTCCTCAGCAGTTATAGGCAATAGATGGTGTCTTATGAGTCCATTAATTCTTTGAATACATTAGGAGCAAGAGAAAGATGAACGAAAATGTAGGTCCTCTACTTAGCGGGGAATGAGAACTAATAAGAGATGATATCAAAAAAGCTAAGGTGCTTCATGCCTATTTTGCTTTAGTTTTCACTAAAATGGTTGATGAAGACCAGATACTCAATACAATTAATATGGAAAAATCATGCCAAACCAACGTAATTTCTTTCACTGGTAGGATGAGTGACCTCGTGAATGGAGGGGATCAGTAAACATGATATATCTTGATTTTAGTAAGGCCTTTGGCATAGTCCCATATGACATTCTTATAAGCAAACTAGGGAAATGTGTTCTAGATGAAATTACTGTAAAGTGGGTGCACAACTGGTTGAAAGACCATACTGAAAGAGTAGTTACAATGGTATGCTATCATATTGTGAGAATGTATCCAGTGGGGTTCTGCAGGTGTCAGTTCTGGATCCAGTACTATTCAATATTTTCATTAATGACTTGAATAATGGTGTAGAGAATATGCTGATAAAATTTGCATATGACACCAAGCTGGGAGGGGTTGTGAGCACTTTGGAGGACAGGTTTAAAATTCAAAATGACCTTGACAAATTGGAGAATTGGTCTGAATTCAACAGGATGAAATTCAGTAAAGACAAGGGCAAAATACTTCACCTAAGGAGGAAAAATCAAATGCCCAACTACAAAATGAGGAATAAGTGGCTAGATGGTAGATACTGCTGAAAAGGATCTGGGGGTTATAGTGGATCCCAAATTGATTGAGATTCAACAATGTGATGCAGTTGTGAAAAAGGCTAATATCATTCTGGGGTGTATTAACAGGAGTGTTTTATGTACGGGAGGTAATCGTTCAGTTCTGTGTAGTACTGGTGAGGCCTCAGCTGGAGTGCTGTGTCCAATTCTAGGTGCCACACTTCAGGAAACGTGAATAAATTAGAGTCCAAAGGAGAGCGAGCAACAAAAACGATAAAAGATTTAGCATCCTGACCTATGAGGAAAGGTTATAAAAACTTGGAATGTTTAGTCTTGAGTAAAGGAGACTGAGGAGCGACCTGATAAGTCTTCCAGTATGTTAAGGGCTGTTATAAAGAGGACAGTGATCAATTGTTCTCCATGTCCACTGAAGGTAGGACAAGAAATAATGGGCTTATTCTGTAGCAAGGGAGATTTAGGTTAGATATTAAGGAAGACTTTCTAACTATAAGGGTAGTTAAGCTCTGCAATAGGCTTCCAAAAGAGGTCATGGAATCCCCCTCCTTGGAATCATTTAAATCATTCAAATCCTTGGAAGCATTTAAAAATAAGTTGGACAAATACCTGTCATGAATGGCCTGGTTTACCTTGGTCCTGCTACAGCAGAAGGGGCATGGATGATTTTTTGAGGTCCCATCCAGCCATACATTTCTATGATTCTATGATGATGACATACACAGTTTTTAATTATAATGTGAATTTGATCTGATTTTTCAATTTTTTTATTCCTAAGTTCTGTGCTATACATCTCACGTATTAAGGAATGCATCCTGCATGGTTACAGAATAGGAACCATTCAAGATGCTTGTTTTTTGCGGGGGAGAAGTGGGAGAAGACACACTGATCAATATAACCAATGTAAGTAAAGCTGAACAAACAAGTTCTAAAGTATCAAATAGAGGTAAGCAAACAAGTTCTAAGTAGTGCTAAAATCACTATGGTCAGGGAGCCGGTGCTTGGCAAAATTTAAGGTTTTGATTTATGGATAAAATCTTTTCTCTCTGGTTGAGGAGAGAAACTTCTGCACTTCTGTCAATTTCATTCACATTTCATATAGTAAGTAAGAGTGCTAATAAATTTTGTCTGAAAGGGGAAATTTGGCTGAGTTAACCAAAGCCAGTATTTTAGTTATTGCTTACAATCTTAAGTAGAATATGATTATTTAAGAGTGCTCATGTGTGGAATGTAAAATGTTATATAAAGTTTCAGTTGCTTCTGAAGGTTTTCAAACAAAGCCACAATGCTCTCTCACCAATATTTTCCTTTTGGTTCAGCAAGGACATAGTTTCAAATCCATTCTGTGCATTTGCTCTGCTGAAAGATACAAAAAGACTCCTTAACAAACCCAGCTGCTGTGAAGTGTAGTTATTTTCCGTTAATTTCAATATTTGAACATATTAAAACATTGGATCTCTTACATGATTAAATCAAATTAGGAATATAATTAACCATTAGAAGAATCATTATGTATAGTAACTCTCAGCTGCTTTTCATATTAGCTACTGCTGCTTTCTATTCAATATGTTTTTGTATAAGTACTGCATTTGGTCCCTCCACACAATATAAACAACCAGACACAAATTAATTGCAATAAATAGATTCAGCCAAACTTCAAATTAGGAGAATATGTGATTTTTCCTGTATGAAATTATATTGAGACACTGTAGACAACAGTCAGATTTTCCTCTTATCTTCCCCTTTTGCACTAATCTCCAAGTCATTTTTGGAAAAATCTTGATTTTTATCAGCTCAGTAGTGGCCTTTGCTTCGTGATAAATTCTCTGATGTCACATTAAAACATTTTTGTAAAAATTTGAGACATTGATGAATAAAAAGGCATTTTAAAACACCTTTGATTTTTTTAAAAAAATCTCATCTTGTTAACTATTCCGATAGAGTAGTTTGTTTGAGAGGCAGTAATCAAGTACTATAAACAACTGTGGCTGCTACAATTTTATGCTGAAACTGTAAAGCTCTGGAGAGGACAATGAAGACTTCTTTATTGTAACTGAATGCTAGTACTATTTTGTTTGGAAAAGCTATCCCTATGTTCAATGACGTGTGTGACAAAGCTCCAAGTCTGTACTTGTGGGTCCTGCGCTTCCTGGCAGATTTAGGGGCCTCAGAAACTCATCTAGGCCCCAGAGTGATCTCCCTTTCTCAGTATAATTGGCAAGAGTCACCACCTAGTGAGTTACCTTCATCACAGGCCAGTATGGAAGATGGAAAAGCGGGGGGAGCCCGGGCCCGCCCTCTACTCCGGACTCCAGCCCAGGGACCCTAATAGTATCAGGAAAGGTGGCTGACCTTTTAGGCACAAAACACAATACAATTCCCTGGGCTACTTCCCCACAGCAGTCCCCGCTCCTTCAAACTCCACTTCACCCTTACCTCAAGGCCTCCTTCCTTCAGGATGATATGTTGTCCACCACTCAGTCTCACCAACAGCATAACTTCCTTCCACAGCTCCTGACACCCACAGCCCACCTGACTAACTGGGAGGTTTTTATCTGGTTTCAGCCAGTCCCTGATTGGCTTCAGGTGTCACAATTAGGCTAGCTGTTTCTCCTCCTTTCTAGAAGGTTCTTAATTGGCCCCAGGTGTCTTGATTGGTCTGGAATAGCCTTTGTTTGGCTATCCAGGGAACAGGGACCTGCACATCCTGAGACTAATATACCTGCCTTCCAGCACTCTCCTATATCCTTCTGGTCTGACTCCGTCACATATCCCTCCCCCGTGCTCAACACCAAGGGGTTGGACAACTTGGGTCGACATACAGTGCACCCGTGATAAGCCATCTGTGTTGCCGTGGCGACTTCCAGCTCTGTGCTGTATGCGGAACTGAAAGGATTGAAGGGATAAGAACCATCTAGTCACTCTCACATTTTTCTCCTTGTTCCGCTGCATCCACTGAAGAGCGACATGGTCAGTCACGAGAGTAAACTGCCTACCTAGCAGGTAGTATCGCAGTGTTTCCATGGCCCATTTAATGGCAAGACATTCCCTCTCAACCACAGCATACTTCTGTTCCCCTGGGAGAAGTTTTCTACTGAGATAGAGGATTGGATGTTCTTCTTCCCCGACCATCTGGGATAGGACAGCCCCTAGCCCAACTTCAGATGCGTCTGTCTGCAAGATGAACTCCTTAGTGAAGTCTGGAGCTATAAGTACAGGGTCACTGCAAAGGGCTGTCCTTAGATCTGTAAATGCCCTCTCTGCTGTGTCTGTCCATCACACCATCTCAGGTCCCCGAGCTTTTATGAGATCAGTCAGGGCACTTGCCCTGGTGGCACAATGGGAAATAAAGCATCGATAGTACCCCACTACCCCCAAAAACGCCCAGACTTGTTTCTTGCGAACTGGTCGGGGCCAGTTTTGGATGGCCTCTAGTTTATTGAGTTGGGGTTTCACTACACCTCGTCCCACAATGTAGCCCAGATACTTCACCTCCGTTAATCCTATGGCACACTTTGCGGGGTTTGCGGTAAGGCCAGCACGCCTTAGGGTATCTAGGACAGCTTCAACCATTTCCAGGTGGGTTTCCCAGTCTGCGGTATGAATAACTACATCATCCAGGTAGGCAGCTGCATAACTGGCATGGGGGCGCAATAGCTTATCCATAAGGCACTGAAAGGTAGCTGGGGCCTCATGTAGACCGAATGGAAGGACTGTATATTGAAACAGTCCATCTGGGGAGGAGAAAGCGATCTTCTCCTTTGCATCTTCAGCAAGGGGGATCTGCCAGTACCCTTTAGTTAAGTCTAGAGTGGTCAGGAAGCGGGCATTTCCCAGTCGGTCCACTAACTCGTCTATCCGGGGTATAGGATATGCATCGAACTGAGGCACCTCATTCAGCCGACGGAAGTCATTGCAAAACCTTGTGGAGCCATCTGATTTGGGTACTAGCACGATCGGGCTAGACCACTGACTGAGAGACTCTTCAATTACCCCAAGTCCAACATTTTCTTTACTTCTGCTCTGATTTCTTCTCTTTGGGCTGCTGGCACCTGGTAAGGCCTCATCGTCACCTTGGCAACTACACATGCTTCTTGAGTACGCCAGGGTTTTAGAAGGTTGATGTGGTACACTTGTTCTTGTTTTCTACGTCCGGGTTGTCGTACCTTATAATTTACCTCTCCTATAGATTCAACTATTTCATGGGACCCCTGCCACTGGGCCAAGAGTTTACTCTCTGCTGTGGGTACTAACACCATTACTCGGTCTCCGGGTTGGAACTGCCGAACCTTTGCTTGGCGGTTGTAGTGTGTTCGTTGGACTTTCTGGGCCTTCTCCAGGTGCTCCCGCACTATAGGGGTTACTCGAGTTATACAATCTCTCATTTGTAATACATGCTCAACTATATTCTTCCCTGTATTAGGCTCCTCTTCCCAAATTTCCCTAGCTATATCTAGTATGCCCTGGGGGTGGCGAACCCCAGCTCAAAGGGAGAGAATCCAGTGGAGGCTTGAGGAACTTCCCGGATGGCAAACATAAGGTAGGGCAACAAGGTATCCCAGTCTTTTCCTTCCCTACTTACCACCTTTTTGATCATGGCCTTGAGGGGCCGGTTGAATCTCTTTACCAGGCTGTCGGTCTGTGGGTGGTAAACTGAGGTTCGCAGAGTCTGGACATGGAGCAGAGAGCAGAGGTCCTTCATCAGCTTTGACATGAAAGGCATTCCTTGGTCCGTTAGAATCTCTTTCGGTAGCCCAACTCGGGCAAAAATTTCCACCAATGCCTTCGCTATGGACTTGGAGGCTGTATTTCGTAGGGGAATGGCCTCTGGATACCTGGTTGCATAGTCCAAGATGACAAGCACATATTGGTGACCTCGAGTTGTCTTCTCTAGAGGCCCCACCAGGTCCATGGCCACCCGCTCAAAAGGGGTCTCAATTATTGGTAGAGGTATCAACGGAGCCCTTAGATGTGGTCGAGGGCTGTGCAACTGACACTCAGGGCAGGAGGCGCAGTACCGCTGGACATCCTCATGTACTCCTGGCCAGAAGAATCTGCGCAAGATTCGCGCTTGGGTCTTTTCTACCCCCAAGTGTCCCCCAAAGAGGTGACTGTGGGTGAGACTTAGTATTGCCCTCTGATGTTTTTAGGGTACCAGGAGCTGGTTTACTATCTCTTCCTGTATTTGAACCACCCTGTACAGGAGGTTCTTCTTGATCATGAAATAGGGCGCAGGCCCTCGGGCCTTACCCTCCACAGGCTCCCCATCCATCTCAGCCACCTCTCTTCTGACATTATCATATCTGGGATCTTCTGCCTGGTCTCGCCCGAAAGTCTCTCTTCCAGGACCTATCGACCCAAACTCTGAGGAACTAGTCTCTGCCTCCTCGGTCACTTCGGTGACATTAGGGTTGGGACTGGATTCTGCTTCCTCCTCCTCCTCTCTGGGGGTCTCTTTCTCAGTTCCCTGTGCCCTTCGGCCTACCAAGGCCATGTTTTGGCCCTGAAGCAGAATCCGAGTGCCCAAAGCCTTTGCTGCCCTTCTTTCTTTCTTGGTTTTTCTGCCCTTCCCAGGGGCAGGGAACAATTCAGGAGATATTTCAGCAAAGAAAGGAGGGTGATTTTCTGTTAGAGATGACTCCTTAACTTCAGAGTCTTCTCCTCTGTCCTCTTCCTCTGGTGGGAGCAAATTTCCAAATCCTGGGAAATCCCTTCCAGGGAGCACTGGGTATGGGAGTTTTGGGACCATTCCTGCTTTTACCCCAGTGATGGTTCCCTGGATTTCAGTCCTTACTGGGATGACAGGATAATAGCTAACAGTCCCATGTACACAGGTTACTCCCGTATGCTTAGCCTGTATAAACTGGCTGCGTTTCACTAGTTTCCCTGAAATCAAGGTGACAGCACTATCTGAGTCAATGAGTTCCATAGTTTCTACCCCATTCAGTTTCACTGGTTTTGTATATTGGTGTGGGGTGATTGCAACCCCGACTAGATTGATTAGGGTGCATGGATCTGCCCAGTCCCCAAGGTTACACTGCATGGGATCCTCAATGTTGGGACATTGTGCCGCTAAGTGTCCCCATTCTCCACATGCATAACATCTATAAGAGGCTTTAGATGCTCCTTTGTCTCTTGGGTTAGGGGTCTTTACCCCATGGTTCCCCCCATTCTGGGTTTCCGGCTGTTCGGTGGCCACTACCTTCTTCCACCTGGGGCTTCCCAGATGCTTCGTTATCTGGCCTTCCGGGGTCGGGCTCAGATACTTCTTTTGGGAGAGGGCTTCTCTGGGTAGTTGGGACAGCTCTCGGGCCGCAATCCATCTCTCTACCAATGTGATCACCCCGTTGTAGGTGGCAGGGTCATTCTGGCCCACCCATGCATGAAGATCTGGAGGCAATCCCCTCATATAGTGGTCTATGACCAAAGTTTCCAACAGTTCCTCTGGGCTGCAAGCCTCCGGTCATAACCACTTCCGTGAGAGGTGGATAAGGTTGAATAATTGGGACCTCGGAGGCTTACCCTCCTTGTACTTCCACTCATGGTATCTCTGTGCCTGTACTGCTGTTGTTACCCCTGATCGTGCCAGGATCTCTGCTTTCAGCTGAGAGTAGTCCATGGCAGCTTCAGCGGGCATGTCATGATAAGCTTTTTGTGCTTCTCCACATAAGAAGGGGGCGAGGATGCTAGCCCAATGATCCTGGGGCCAGGCCTCTCGCAAGGCAGCCCTCTCAAAGGAGAGGAGATAAGCTTCTATGTCGTCATTAGCTGTCATCTTTGGCAGAGAACCGGCAGCCCTCCATACTCGCGACCCTTTAGATCCTTGGTTTTTGGTGGTGAGGACTTTCAGTTGTTCTACCACGTCCCGCAAGAGGGCTCGATCCTGAGAAGCCTGCTCCATCAATAATTGGTTAGTCTCTTGTTGTACCCACAGGGACTCCTGTTGTGCCCTAACCTGGGCTCGGGTGGCCTCCTGCTGGGCTGCAGTGGCTTGCAACAGTGCTTTTATTATGTCCTCCATTGTGGTGAGAACACCCCCAAAACCCGGTGCACGTTTTTTTTTCTTTTTTTTTTTTAATCTCTCCCTTTCTTCTGCCGCGCAGTGACTAAGTCAAAAATCCCACCCCTGTCACCAGTTGTGACAAAGCTCCGAGTCTGTATTTGTGGGTCCTGCACTTCCTGGCAGATTTAGGGGCCTCAGAAACTCATCGAGGCCCCAGAGTGACCTCCCTTTCTCAGTATAATTGGCAAGAGTCACCGCCTAGTGAGTTACCTTCATCACAGGCCAGTATGGAAGGTGGAAAAGGGGGGAGCCCGGGCCCGCCCTCTACTCCGGACTCCAACCCTGGGACCCTAATAGTATCAGCTAAGATGGCTGACCTTTTATCCACAAAACACAATACAATTCCCTGGGCTACTTCCCCACAGCAGTCCCCGCTCCTTCAAACTCCACTTCACCCTTACCTCAGGGCCACCTTCCTTCTGGATGATATGTTATCCACCACTCAGTCTCACCAACAGCATAACTTCCCTCCACAGCTCCTGACACCCACAGCCCACCTGACTAACTGGGAGGTTTTTATCTGATTTCAGCCAGTCCCTGATTGGTTTCAGGTGTCCCAATTAGGCTAGCTGTATCTGCTCTTTTCTAGAAGGTTCTTAATTGGCCCCAGGTGTCTTGATTGGCCTGGAATAGCCTTTGTTTGGCTATCCAGGGAACAGGGACCTGCACATCCTGAGACTAATATACCTGCCTTCCAGCACTCTCCTATATCCTTCTGGTCTGACTCCGTCACACATGTTAATTCAAGAGTTAGAGGTGGCGTGATTAAAGTATTGAAAACTACTGAAATGCATTGTGAAAAGTGACCATTCTCTTCTGCACCATAATAAAACAGCAAAGTAATTAATGGCTGGTTCCTGCAAATGTATAAAACCAAAGTACTGATTAGGAATCCAGAGGAGCGTCTTCCTTTTGGATGTATTTTTGTTGACTCCCAGAGGTATTAGACAGGAAGTGCTGAGCTCATTATGTGGCAAGACCAGAGGTAAATGACACTTTCATTTAGGCTCTATGGGTCATGGCTGTAATAAGTATTAATCTTTAATTAGGCAACTAAAAAGAGAAAGGGAAAATCAGAGAACTGGTCAGTTGGGAAAGAAAGGAAAAGTAGTATTTCCCTTTTCTGTCAGGGTTTTTACTCCTCTCCGTTGGGAATGTCTGAGTTTCTGACATAATAAGGGGAAAGTGGGTATCCATGTGGTTACCCTTTTTTCTATTTGAACTAGTGGTTAACAGGCTGCTATGGTCAGACCACTGGGTCCTATGCTGAATCCACCATGGCTCCAACAACTCTTTAGCTTCATTGGGATCAGCTGAAACTAATAAGGCTTCTGGTGTGTGAGGGTAGTTTTGTCAAGTTTCCCGCTGAGCCTACTAAAACTTCTATTGTGAGAGATGTTTTGGAGTCTTGCCAGTTGCAAATGGGCTCTATTAAGTTTTGTATGAGAGGTGGAATGCTGCACTTTGCTGCCCTCTTTCATCACTCATCTGTCACACAGGCTGAGAGACTTAATCAGGTGTCAGTGTGGAGGACAGATCCAGAGGAAGGGGAAAAGAACATGCCTGGGAGTAGAGGGACTGTGGCTCCTCCTTCTCCAGAAGGTCTCTGCCTCCCTCTGGCCATACAGAGGAAGATAGGAGGTGGAAGCTGATTGTCCCCTTGTTTCCCCCTTATTAAAGAAAGGTACTTTCCCCGTTGATAGCAGATTGGGAGAGGACTAATGGATTTTTCGCCTTCCTTGCAGTATCTAAGAGGGACAGTTCAGTCAGTAGAAGTAATGTATAGGACCATTTAAGCTCATAACAGTTTGTGATCAGTGCCAAAGGGCCAGCTCCCAGAGAAGAGAGACTTGAGATTTTTCATCTATGGGAGAACGGGATGCCTGAGCTTACCTCTTTGGTACACTCCTTCCGTTTTCATGAGCGAGAGTGAGAGGATTCAGAAGACTGAACAGATCCAAGAAGTAGGCCAAGGAGGATTTACCCCAAGTAATGACTAGTATTGTGGGAGGCTATAAACCTCCTCACTGGACCACCTTTAATGCCTGATATGTAAGAATCAGGGATGTCAGGGTGAAAACACACTCCCTAAATGTTAAATTAGTAAAATTGCAGCCTGCCAATTACCTCCATCCTGCATCTGCCTTCATTCACCTGATGAACTTCTGCTGTCCCCACCCTGCTTACCCCAATGGTTTTTTAAAAATAATATTTTTATTGTAGTGACTGTCTCCCTTTGTTAAATGTCATAATTTATAAATAGTTGGTCTGATTAACTTCAATTTGTGTGTGCACGTGTGTGAGAGAGAAAGAAATAGTCTTCCATTGACATGCCTCCCTAGCAAATTTAAACTTCCGGGTTTGTCTCTGTAAGGAAAAGGGCAAGATGACTCGCATCTCTTTTAATAAAAGCTTCGTTCTGTGGCCCTGATTTATCTGCCATTCTGATGTTCCTAGTTAAAATCTTAACAAACTTATAAAATTAGAGTTGAATAAACTAATCTTTGCTCCTGTGCATTAGAGCTTGACAAGATGAGTCCACTAAACATTTTTATAACACTATTTCTGCTTTTTTTGCTGCTCTGTAGCAAAAAAGCTAGATCTTTTGGACCTGATGAACATCTGTATTTTAAGGGATGTGTCATCTGAAAGCCACTTATCCAATCTGATTCACTTCAGATTAGGTAAAAATATTCTGTCTTGGCTCCAGACCTAAAATACCGGTTTTGAGGATGATATTGAGATGTTTGTGGATTTTGGCTTTGAGGCATAATCAGGTTCACGATGAAAATTGTGTTGGTATCTTAAATATGGAAAGGCTTCTGGGTCAGAATAGTTACTAGCAGTCAGGGCAAGTCTGCTCTCTAATTTTTGAGTTTGGATGTGGGTGTCCAATAAAGAAGGGTTTCTTTAAGAGAAATGTTCTTGGGTAAATTAAAACGATAAGTTTATAGCTCTGGAACAGACCTCAAGTAACGTAGTCTGAAGCATGAGGCGTGGAAGTTTGGAAAGTATTTTTTTTGTACAGGTTGCTCATCTTGGAATCATTTATGCATCAAAGTGCTCTACTGTATGTTGTACACAGATGTGGCTTTACATATAAACCAAATAGCTTCTTACTCTTTATTTCAGGTTTCAGAACCAGATTTTATAGCTTTTGCCAGTGTGTGCCCAGAAGTTTGAAAATTGTTCTATAAGCAACATCTTGTGATCATAAATTATTGCAGTCATTTTAGGTTTGTAAAAACCCTACATAAATCTCCATGTAAGTACGACAATAAAAAGTGCAAATGTGTTTCTTGGGTCACTATTGCTCTGCGTGGTGTGTAACAGTACCTAAAAACTACAACAGGAAACCTATCGTATTACCTATTTGTTTGTTCCCATCACAACATATTGCAGTAGTAAAATTGCTAAGCCTTGCTGTTTATTGCCCATTCGATGTATGGCAACATAACATACTCAAAGATAAAACAGGGGCTGCCTTTTTCAATATTAATAGGCCTTTGCCTTGCTGGAACAGACAAACCAGATGTAACTGTTGTGGGCTTTCTCAGCAACTTATTTACACAATTCATACAACCTCTGGGTTTCTTGTTTACTGGTACAGATTGTATTGTTGAACACATGGCTGGTACTAGTCTGTAAGTCATTTTTGAAGCACATTGGCTAAGTGACTGAATTGTTATTGGAAACATCCCTGGCATTCTCCCATATTTTACATTGCTAGCATTTATGTGGAAAACTTTTATGTGTTAATGTCTTTGAGTAGCTCTTAAAAACAGTTGCTGAACTTACTGCTTATCTGTACTATGATAGTGTACAAGAGGTCATGATTTTTTTGATGAAACAGTTTTTCATCAGAAATTGCCAGTTTGTCAATCCAATTTCTTTTGTGAAGGGGCAGGTTCTTAGGAAGGTTTCTCTGGTACGGGGTTGAATTGAGAGAGATTCCACCGCAGTAACCCAGTGGTTATGGTACTCACCCAATCAAAAGGTCTCAGTTTTGTATTGATTCATAATGGGATTTTTTGTAAAATGAGAACATTTTCATGGAATGCTGAAATTGATTTAATTTGATTAAAAATTGGACAAAATGTAAAAATCTATTTCTGAATTGTGAAGGTCAGATACTTTTTAAATTTTCTTTTTAAAATGTAAGAAAAAATGTAGGTATTCTGGAGTGGAAAGTTCCTCAGGTTGCATTTTCAGTGCCTATTTATCATGTTGCTTGGTTTGGGGAGTCTAGCTCTGCTGGCAACAAGGGAAAGTCATTACATATCTGCTATATATATTTCTGAGAGTAGGCAGCATCTGTAGAGGTCTTGAGGCAACTGAATGACATGGCTTCTTTTCAAGAGTGTTTAAAGTTAATGAGGTTGCAGATCCTAAAATATATAATTTGGGTAGAAATTGATTTAAGGCTAAAATTACTGCTGCTCTGGCAGATCAAAATCCCCCTAGTTACCCATTTTAATTCACCTTTCGTAGTGTGCCGTGGATGGCTCCTCCAGCAAACTTGTTGCTTTGTGACCCTAACCCCATATTTACATTACCTGCCCCTCTAGCTGTGGGAACTACTACGCTTAAATAGTCTCTCGGGGGAGCCCTGAGTGCTTAAAAGCAGATTAGCCTCTTAGATCAGTGGTCCTTTAAGACTGACTAAGACCCCTTTAAGAATGGCCACGTCTGTTGGGGTTGACCTGTTGTGCTGCTTCACCTGCTGAAAGTTCTCCTAACCTAGCTGTCAGTGCTTACATAGCCGCGGCTGCAATAATGCTAGAGTATTGCCTCTTGAAGATAAATTCTGGCATACAACTGCTTAAATTGTAGGAAAAATGACTCTTGAATTGATTACTCACAGATTAATGAAACTGTTAGTGAGTAATTTTGATTATGAACATTATTCTGCTATTTCTGGATCTGGATGAATCATAGAAAACCCTTGAATAATTATTCTGTTAAAAATGCCAACACTTGTAATGAATAGCTGCTCACTAGGTTTAGATTCCACCCAGAGATGGATTGGGGGCAAACAAGTTATAACACTTTGCTGCACCTGAAGAGTCTAGAGCTGGTTGCTGGAGGAGAGCTGGGAGAAATATTTTTTGGACGAATAGCTTATTCACCACAAAATGCCGTTTCGGTCAACCCAAAGCTATTCACAAATTGGACACAAACTTGCCAAACAGTTTCCACCAAAAACATTTTTTGGCTAGATTCATAAAGGGACTTAGGCACCAGTGGTGGCCTCCCTATACTGTTTAGCTTAGTGGTTAGGGCACTTGTGTGGATTTGGGGAGCTTATGTTCAATTCCTCTATTTGCAGGATGTGGAGAAAAGATTTGAACTTGGGTCTTGCCCTCTCCTGGGTGAAATGAGATTGAGAAAAACCTACCCCTGAATACCTTATAGCCCAGCCATTAAGGCACTCTCCTGTGAGGTGGGAGACCCAAATACAAATTTGTGCATAGGCAGAGGTAGGAATATAATGCAGGTCTCCCACATCCCAGGTGAGTTCCCTAACCAATGGGCGAAATGTTACAAGGATACCACCAACTCCTCCTCCAGTCTTTTAGTAAATCTACCCCTTAAAAAATGTCTTTCAATTTACTGCATTTAAAAGAAAATTCCCAATTTCTTGGAACTACCAATAGTGCACTGAAAAATCAGTTACTCGCTCTCTTTAAGACAGAACCCCAAAAATGGGGCAGGACCAAGTTGACTAGAAAACATGCTGATTTATCTCTCTCAGGAAGCCACTGTTGGTGTGTGTTGAACAAGGGGACAGTAACTGATATGCTGTCCTGTCCTCTTGGGAAATCCAGGGCTAGCCCTTCTGATTACTCAGTGTATGTATGAGCACAGAGCTTTCAGGATCATTACAATAGAACACGCTCTTGAGCGAGCATCAGTTCAGGCTACAGAACTTTGCTTTCTGGAGAAGTGCTAAGTGAAGAGGCAAATGCTCAGAATGCTACTGAGAGTCTGGATTATTTAAATGATGACTATAATTACCTTGATGGTTTGCTACCTGGGAACTTGATGGATGAGTTCCATACATTCCATTCTCTCTCAGCAAAAGACGGAGACCAAAAAAAAAATATATATATACAAAAACTTGAGGAGGAGAAAAGAAGGGCTTTCGTGGTTTTTAAAGCATATGTTAAAACTAATGTGCCAGGCAAGAAACACAGAGGGCGCTCAGATACCAAAGAAAATATAATGTATTGGCTACCACTTCTCTACTCTGTATCAGAGTGTTAAAAGCTATCCTGTTTTTATCAAATGAAAATATTCCATTAACTGAAAATCCTATTTTTTTCCCTAACGCTACATAAACCCAAAGCATCACATGAACAATGTTGTTTTACTGTGCTTTTCCTTTCCACTTAGATATGCAAATTAATGTATGAAAGCAAGTCTGGCTTCTGGAATTTTAGAAATGGTAATAATATTTTGAGTCTGATTTTAGGCATGTAAGCCATGTGACAAAGTTCTGAGTCTGTATTGGTGGGTCCTGCACTTCCTGGCAGATTTAGGGGCCTCAGAAACTCATCTAGGCCCCAGAGTGACGTCCCTTTCTCAGTAACTAATTAAGGGAGGCAGAAAAAGTGGGGAGCCTGGGCCCTCCCTCTACTCCGGATTCCAGCCCAGGGATCCTAATAGTATCAGCTAAGATGGCTGACCTTTTATCCACAAAACAAAATACAATTCCCTGGGCTACTTCCCCACAGCAGTCCCTGCTTCTTCAAACTCCACTTCACCCTAACTTCAGGGCCTCTTTCCTTCTGGATGATATGTTGTCCACCACTCAGTCTCACCAACAGCACAACTTCCTTCCACAGCCCACCTGACTAACTGGAAGGTTTTTAACTGGTTTCAGCCAGTCTCTGATTGGCTTCAGGTGTCCCAATCAGGCTAGCTGTTTCTGCTCTTTTCTAGGAGGTTCTTAATTGGCCCCAGGTGTCTTGAATGGCCTGGAATAGCCTTTGTTTGGCTATCCAGGGAACAGGGACCTGCACATCCTGAGACTAATATACCTGCCTTCCAGCACTCTCCTATACCCTCTAGTCTGACTCCGTCACAGCCAATATGTAAATTTCATAATATCACATTATCTTATGTATAAAATATCTAAAGTTACTGCATTGTAAAATGTTTCATCCACAATTTCATAATTTTTCTGTAATTATTTCTAGTCACATATGTGTGTGTTTGTGAATATAGATTTACCAGCACCAGAACTCCTCCTAATTTGAATGTTGAGGGTTACTGCAATATTGGATTTGAATCCCTGTTTTTGAATCCAACTCTACAGCCACTAGAAAAATCATAATTAGAGCTGATTTTAAATGTTGCAATGGATTCACCAAAAGTTAAACATTTTGTGGAAACTTCATTTTAAAAAAACTTGACACAAGCGTGTCAATAATGCTAAAATACTCCATTTTGATATTTTTGTGATGGAACATTTTGATTTTCATTTTGAAATGATTGAATTCAGAATTGTTTTTAAAAAGTAAACAATTTTTTTAAAATGTCAATACCAGATTATTATTTATTATTGTTATTTTGGAAACTTTGAAATTTTGTTCCATTTTGGAATGGAAAAAAAATCAAACTTGTGAAATTTCCCATGAAATGGAAAATCAGTTTCCTGCCAAGCTCTACTCCAGGGGTAGGCAACCTATGGCATGTGTGCCAAAGGCGGCACATGAGCTGATTTTCAGTGGCACTCACACTGTATGGGTCCTGGCCACTGGTCTGGGGGGCTCTGCATTTTAATTTAATTTTAAATGAAGCTTCTTAAACAATTTAAAAACCTTATTTACTTTATATACAACAATAGTTTGGTTATATATTATAGACTTATAGAAAGAGACCTTCTAAAAATGTTAGAATGTATTACTGGCAAGCGAAACCTTAAATGAGAGTGAATAAATGAAGACCCGGCACACCACTGCTGAAAGGTTGCCAACCCCTGCTCTACTCCTAATATCTACTTCAGACACATCTAAAAATCTCGTGAGAACAGTCTGAATACTTGTACATCCCCTGTGAATCTAAACTACTTTCTATTTCAGCCTCAAAACCAAACCTGATTTGGATCTCAAGCTGTCTTCTCCTCATCTGTCTCTAGTATATTTATTTAGGCCAGTTTTTCAAAAGTGTTCAGGATACAGCATCTTGCATTGTTTGCAAGCTATTGTTTTCACTAAGTGCTGTGGAGTGGGAGCTGAACTCTTTATGGAAAATCTGTCCCTAATTGTGGATGCTGAGCATTTCTGAAAATTTAGCACAATGTACTCATATGTGCGTGTGTGCGATTATAGGTGGAGCGTGTAGCAGCATCTAGAGTAAAGGCTGCCAAAGTTTTATTCTAAAACACTTTTTTTTCAAATGCTTATAACTTTGCCAATTTTCTCTTTTGGCTGAAATTTTCCACATATATTCTAATGGAAAACAACGTGTGTTTTTTTAAAAAGTTTAAGTGAAGCCAGTTCAATTGAGTTTATAAACCACAACCAAACACTTAATGGGGAGATATGCTTTTGTCATTATATATGTTTTTAAAATGTGTCATATGTTGCAACTCTTTTGTTTAATATCTCTATCACCTCACAGGAAATGTTAGAAACTTGGAATTTTGAAAGAGTGTAATCCGAAATTACACAGCCAGAGAAAATCTGTTTTGATATGATTGCTTTATAAGGATTTAATGAAAGTACTTTATGTGCACGCACATTGGTTTTTCTTATAGTTTTTCTATGCAAAGATCTCTCAACATTCTGTTAACCCTGAGCATACATGCGTGAGTTGAGCTGATTTTCATTTCACTGCATAGTTCTAAAGGGTAAGATCTGTGAGGTCGGAGTGGAATGTGGCAGTACTCTGGACCATATATGATTTTGTACATTATTATTTATTTCAAACATTTCCAGAAGCATGAGGGAGAATTTAACACAAGGGTTTAATAAATGTTTCATTGGGAAGGTGGTGGTGTTGCTCTCCAAAGTGTATGTGTAAGAACTAAGATAAGGTATAACTCTCTTCCATCTCTGATGTTAAAGAGTTTAACTATATGAAGAATAATTTTATAAATCAGCATACATTATGATTAGCAGTAGGATTAATCATGAAGGGGTTATTATAAGGGAGCTTTATGGGAACAGTCATGCCCCCTGATTCAGAAGATCTTGTGAAAGCACTATTGGTGGTATCATTGAAGAACCTTGAGGTGTCTACTGTACGTGACCCAGGTTTTGGCACCATACAAAAGAGCAAAGATAAAAATAGCCTGGTACATGAGAAGCTTGATTTGATTCTTGATGTCATGATCTTCGAAGACGTGTTTTCTCAAGCATCTCAAAACTGCATTTGTGCATTGGAGATGGTGTTGAATTTCCTCATCACTTTGAGCTTTCTGTGGCAGATGACTGCCAAAGTAAAGTAATTGTTTGACATTCTCCGGGATCTCTTTATTGATCTGAGTTACAGGAGCAGGATTCAGATAATGTAAATAGGGGGGTTAGGTTCCAGGGAAATTTTTTTCACCAGACAAAAATAACTACAGTGTATACATTTTAAACAAACAATTTAACACTGTACACAGTGATGATGATTGTGAAGCTTGGTTGAGGTGGTGAAGTTAGAGAGTGGGATATTTCCCAGGGAATACTTTACTGATAAATGATGAACTAGCTTTTGGCTGAGCCCTCAAGGATTAACACATTGTTAATGTAGCCTCACATTCTAAAAGGCAGCATGGCAGACAGAGACACACACCATGAGTGAGAGGGAGGTGTGCATTGCCCCTTTAAGTATACTGACCCAACTCTTAAGTACATTGTCTTTTTAAGTGGATCAGAAAGTTGAGACAGCAGCTGCTGCCCCAAGCTCTCTTTGTCTCTCTCTCTGTGTGCCCACCCTGCTCTATATGGAGAAGGGGAAGCAGGAGCAGGGGGGAGGGAGACACCCTGACATTAGTCCCTTCCTTTTCCCCTTCCCCATCCCCCGCCCCTCCCCACAGCAAGCAAGAGGATCCCGGGAGAGGCAGAGGGCAGGATCAGCACACGGCAGTGGGGGGAGGGACATCTGAACTGCCAGCAGTTGATAACCTGTTGGGTGGCTGTCACAGAGGGACAGGGGAGTTGGGCAGCTGATGGGGGGCTGCTGGTCCACCTGGTTCCAAGCCCCCACCAGCTAGCTCCAATGGCAAGCAGTGGAAAAAGGAGGCTGCTGCCAAATGACTTTGTAAGGAAGCTTTGCACAACTTTAAACTAGTATGTTCCCTAATTGATCAGCAACTTAACATCGAAACAATGTTAACCAGTGTGACTTTAAGTGAGGAATTCCTGTAGGATATTTTGGACAAGTACACCTTTGAAATGCATAGGATTGTTGCCAGGTGCAGCAAACAATTTATTTAATGCATTTAGCTCTTCCTGTTGACAGATTATCAACTAGCAGCCTGCTTTTTATATATTTGTCCCTCGTTTGAAATTATTGATTGAATGGCTTACATAAAATATTTCAGTCTGTGGATATCTCATGATTTAGGTTTTATAGCTGTTTCATTGACTATTTGTCTTCATACTGTGGGGTTGGAAGAGAGAGAGAAGGGCTACGTGGAGGGTCACAGTGAGCCTCTGAGGCTAGTGAAAATCCGCCAGGAAACGCAGGATCCACGAAGATAAGAACAGAGCTTTGTCACAGGACATTATGTGATCTCTTACCCCTGTATAGAATACTAACTCCTGATGCAAACCTTTACCATAAGTGTGCCCGGTCTGTCTTGTTAAGGTAATCCAAAAGAGTATCCGTAACACTTTGAGCTAAACTGGAGGCCAAGCTTTTTCCAGTATCCCTACTGCCAGCTTCCACACACACATCCCTTTCCCATTCAGTGCCCTTTGCCCCCGTGCCTGTACCATGGGGCAAAAGTGCAAGGGGGTGGATTCACAACCCCAGTTTTCTATCATGTTGGCATTTTCCCTGAAAGCTATAGCCATTGCAGACTTCATGGATGCTGAAACACATCTCACAAGCACGTGTAAATCTGCAGGTTTGTGTAAATCTGCCACGTAAATGTTATGCAGAGCATCAGATCTCTGTTGGGTTTGCTGAGTAACAAATAGGCTGCTCTCACCGTGACACCTTGTGCCCCTGGTGTCATTCACTCTAAGCAGAGCACGTGAGTCAGGATGTCCCACTGAATTCTAGCCTGTTACAGCCCTCAGTCTCAACTGCTTGCCATAGTTAAACTAAGCCATACCCTCAAATGTATTGTGTGTTCACTGTATTCTGTTCATCCACTGGAATAATGCTGGGCTTCTTTTTTGCCATTTGGAAAGGCATATGCCAGAGCACAGCCCCAGTTTTACAAACCACACAGTGATTTTTCTTGCCCATGTATCAGAATGCTGAAGTGCCAAATCTTGATCATTTGCAAAGAAAACAGGCTTGTCAAATGTATAAATAAGCAAAGTATGTTTAAACCATCAATATTTTGGCAGAACTTGTTTGTGTGTGTGTGGCGGAGGTGTGGGGGGATTACTCACAACCAAACCTTCAAGATAGAAGGAAAAGTGGTGAGAAGACCAAGAAGTTTTAAATATTTATTTCACCTGTCTTTTCCTGAAACAGAAAAGAAGCGTGTGAGGCATCACTTTTTCAAACCTAATTTTAAGTGTAATGCCATGGAAAATGTTCATAGACTTATTGTTCTGAAGTGATTATCCTTTAAATCATGGCTGTTTCACTGGCTGCCTTCATGTGATCCTGAAACTATAAATGAACTCCAAGGCTTTGATGTTGAGGGTTCGAACTCAAAGGAGATTTTCAAGGTCTTTGAAGTTGAGCTCTAGAAGGGACAATGCACTGTGCACTTATTCACTGGGGGAGTGCTGTCATCATAATACAGCTGAGTCTTTGCCAGTGTAAATTTATCATGCGTGTTTGAAGTAGCTTTATTGGATCGGTTTTCCTTTTATTTCAAAGTCAGGACATGGATAAAAATTGGTGGGCTTCTGTTCCTGCTTCGTTGGATTTGTGTGATATGAATAATTGTACCAAAGGCAATATAATTTGGACAAAATTTTGTGGACTATAAAAAGGAATCTTTTGGCAACCCCTCCCCACCTTTTAAAAAGTTGCTGTAAAAAATAAAATAAAAAGTTCAGCGATGTTTCCACTCCCATGTCTAGTTTTCCATAGATGATGATAAACAGGTAAAGTGTCATAGATTAAATTAACTCCGATGCCAAAGACTCAAAATTTGGAGGAAGCCTTTGAAATTTAAAGATCATGCAGCAATATTGCTCTTTAAGACCATGATCCTGTAATGAGATCTTTGTGGATAGACCCCTGATGCTTGCACGAATCACCACTGAAGTCAGTGGGGCTTTGCATGGGTGCAGGAGTCTTGTGCATAGATCATTGCAGGACTGATGCCTAAATTGAGAACTAGCAAGCTGTGACATATGACATCATAAATTCAAGTAGTGAAGAATGAATGTAGGACCCAGCCCTTTGAAGTGCTGAGTGCTTCTAGTGTCGTGCTGTGCACTCTCAATTTTAGATCAGTTGATGTAGAGGGCAATAAGCACCTTCCATCACCGGGCCCAGATTTGGTGCATTACATTATAAGCAAAATGAACAAAATGCTAGAAAAAAATTACTTCTAGGAAAAGTCCTGCATTCTTAATGGGATGGGTTAGATGTGTTGCCAACACTCATGATTTTATCACAAGTCTTTCAATATTTTTCTAAAGGCCCCAGTTTCTGGAAGTATTTAAGGATCACAGTTTCTGGGTGTTTTTAAGTAAGTTTCTAGTCCTTGTACTTGTGAAGAAAAGCTTGAAAACATGACCCCCCCCCTCCCCAAAGGCTCAAAAAACAGAAGGCAAATAAAAACAGCTTGCTTTTAAACATCTCGTATTTTTGTGGGCCTGACATGATTTTTGAACACGCGACAATGTTGAGATGATGATCATCGTTTTTTGTCTCTTGTATCCGGCTACCATTTCACGATGCATTCACTTTAGTATACTGTCTACAAGAGGCAAGCTTTGTGAATAGCTCTTTGGAGAGTTAACAGTATATCACATTTTATAGGACTCATTGTAATTGGGAACAAGATACATAGAAGAGGGTTAGTTATAATATACCCTCATAAAAATGTGCATGTGTTCTTTATGTGTGATATTGGTAGTTATGTGAACATTATAGGGAAAGTAGCCAGAATACAGCCCACTGTAAATATTATACTGTGGGTTTAAGATCTGACTGTAATAAATAGTAATTTACAATGTAAGTTCACTGGGGTAGGGATCATGTTATATTGTGCACTTGAGCAATGCTAGCACAATGGGGTCCTGATCCTGACTGCAGCCTCTTGGTGTTACTGCAGCATAAATAGTAGAGGCTTTTTGGTGTGTGTTCACGGGGACATTTTGTAAATTTAATTCATAATAATGAAAAAAAGATGGAGTTGGCTAGTGCCTAGCATAGTGTTCAGGTCTCTCAAAAATCCATTTATGTGCAAACATGTTTGTATTTAAGATAAGAAACAAATCCATCGTGTAGGGAAAACGGATATTGTGTGAGCTTCTTCATACAGTGCCACCAGTGCACTTTGGTCCTTGCTTCTAGTGCTGCTAATACTTTGTGTTTCAATCCTTGAACTCTGCCTGTTATTCTAAATTGCATGGTGACTTATTGATATGAACATTTGATTGAAACCACCAAGCTCATATCACTTGTGACCTGAAACAGATTAAAACAGAAGTCTTTATAGATGAAAGGCTTGAAGGTTTATCCTTTCTGCTACCTAGTCCCAAAGAGCTATATACTTTTTTCTGTAATTTCATGGTCCTTTTGTTGGAAACGAGTGTCATGGGATTGGGAATAATGACATGCTGTGAATGGCTGTTTCAATAAAGACAGGATTATGATGATGAGATTTTTTTCTTTTTATCCTTGCCTGTTTGTATGATAAATATACAAAACTCAGCTGGTACATCCATCTTGATATTTCAAGCTGATATTATTAACTTGTGAACAAAGAGCTAGACTAGGACAACTGTTTTTTGATATTTGAAGTTTGAAAGGCGTGTTTTGTGTGGAATTACATGAGCTGTACCAACTTCACGAACAACACACAGTTTGGTCTCAGTTCAGCAGATGCTTCAAATATTTTTGTACCCTGACTCCATACTCAGTGCCCCTGGTTTGTGAAACTTTAGAGACTCATTTTTACATGTGGCTATTTCTTGGACTTGTATTAGATTTTTTCCCAAAGTGTTTCTGTTTGCTTACAGGCACACTGCTATTAGATTATATTAGTTAAGGATGCTGTGAATGAACGTACAATATTTCTCCTCATACTCAGCCCTAATCTAATGCTCTATGGCCCTGTCATAACCCTTAAGTTACACTGCTTTGGTTCCCTTTGTGTTCAAGGACCCTCGTTGTAGCCACCATCTATCAACACGGTAACTGGGTTGGTGTGTCTTTGGACCCCATTGGTGCTACTCCATAATTTGTCTCGGGGTTGCTGTTGGTCAAAGCTAGCAGCTTCCATCTGTGTAATGGAGCCCTTCACCGCTCTTGCCACAAATCAACCGGAGATCACATCAGAGTGCAAACAGCAGTGCCCTTTTATTTGCAGTGTCAGTTCCCACCACCGTCTATGTACAGTCTGTTCAACCCAGCTCCATGGGGGACAGCTAGCTTCCCCAGCCAGCAGGGATCTACATCCACAGGCTCCTCCCTTTCCTGTGTCCACCCTTGCCTTTCCTTCCTGCGAGCTTCACATAGGCCCCTGGCTAAGAGGGCCTGCAGGTGCTTTCCATCAGGCAATTAGGCAATTAATTCCTCTTAATTGATGCTCAGCTAATGGGGGCCTGCTCAGGGAGCTCCATGCTAGCACCCTATTACAATCCCCCACCAGAGACTAAATGTGCTCCCAGAATGTCCATAGCACTCCATCCCTGCAACTCAGATAAGGAGAGGCATGAAAAGGACTGGGAAAATGGGAGTGGTGTGTAATTATAATTGTCTATATTTTCTGTCATTTTTTACAGTCCTTTTGTACTTACAGCTTAATTCTAGTGCGTTTAAAGCTCACTGAAATCCAACTTAGCTGCAGTTTCCTACAAGTATTATCAGAGGAATCAAGCTGTTATGCTTGAGTGCTATGTTTGTGACCACAGTTATGAGGTAACTCATTATCAACAAGTGTTAAGCATGTAAATTCTTAGGGGGGAAGAATGGGCTTCAGTGTTTGGATGTATACTGTGCATGGAGTGGTGCCACATCTTCTCAGTCCCTTCTGTATCTTTTCTTTTACTGGAGTACTGGGCCTCTTCTGAGCAGCTAATACCAGTGACAAATTGTGATTTTTGTAGAAGAGTATACAGTACTATAACTTCAGTCGTCACATAAGGTGACTCAGTTGTGAATCCGTATCAGAAAAAGTTAAAGCCTAAGGACAGACCTTTTTCAGCCCAAGTTCGGTTTCATGTTCTAAATACCAAAGGGGACCTTTAGCCTATCTTTCAGAAACTTTTAACTAAATGTCCCTAAAAGAATGAATGGTACTTAGGAGGTGGGATGAGACCTTTGGGCAAATCCAAAACACTTGTCTGCGAGTTCATTTCTTTATCTTTATTTAAAAACTGTTCTTGAAGGGACTTCCACGTCTAGTCTATCCCCCTGCGCTGAGGTGGGATTAAGTTCAGCTTGGCCTTCCATGGCAGGCATGCTCCTGTTTTTTTAAAACCACCACAACTTCTCCAGGGAACCTGTTTGAGTGTTTAACTATCCAAATAGTTAGAAAGTTTGTCCTATTATCCAATGTAAATCTCCCTTACTGCAAACTAAGTGAATTACTTTTTGTCCTACCTTCTGTGGGCATGGAGAACAATTGTCCCTTTTTCCTCTTTATATTAACTAGTTACAAATTTACTATTATCCTCCTGTCCCCCCTCTTTTCTAAACTAAACATGCCCAATTATTTCAATATTTACTTATAACTCATATTTTCTAAACCTTTTATCCTTTTTGTTGCTCTTTTCTGGACTATTTCTAATTTGTTCATATCTATCTTAAAGTGTAGCGCCCAAAACTGGACACAGTCCTCCAGCTGAGGCCTCACCAGTACTTAATAGAGCAGAACAATTACCTCGTGTGTCTTACATACAACACTCTTGTTAATGCATGCCAGAATGAGGTCTGGACAAACTGGAGATATGGTCTGAAGTAAATAGGATGAAATTCAATATGGACAATAGCAAAGTACTCCGCTTAGAAAGGAAGTTGCACACATACAAAATGGGAAATGACTGCCTAGGAAGGAGTACTATGAAAAGAGATCTGGGGGTCATAGTGGACCACAAGCTAAATATGAGTCAACAGTATAATGCTGTTGCAAAAAAAAGTGAACATCATTCTCAGATGTTAGCAGAAATGTTTTAAGCAACACATACGAAGTAATTCTTCTGCTCTACTCTGTGCTGATTAGGCCTCAACTGGATTATTGTATCTTGTTATGAGCACCACACTTCAGGAAAGATGTGGACATATTGGAGAAAGTCCAGAGAAGAGAAACAAAAATTATTAAAGGTCTAGAAAACATGACCAATGAAGGAAGATTGAAAAAATGTGTTTGTTTAGTCTGGAAATGAGAAGACTGAGGGGGGATGTGATATAAGAACAGTTTTCAAGTACTTAGAAAGTTGTTGCAAGGAGGAGGGAGAAAAATTCTTCTTCTGAACCTCTGAGGATGGGGCAAGCAGCAAATGGGCTTAAATTGCAGCAAGAGAGGGTTAGGTTGGTGTGACGAAGTCAGACCAGAAGGATATAGGAGAGTGCTGGAAGGCAGGTATATTAGTCTCAGGATGTGCAGGTCCCTGTTCCCTGGATAGCCAAACAAAGGCCATTCCAGGCCAATCAAGACACCTGGGGCCAATTAAAAACCTTCTAGAAAGGAGTAGAAACAGCTAGCCTGATTGGGACACCTGAAGCCAATCAGGGACTGGCTGAAACCAGATAAAAACCTCCCAGTTAGGTGGGCTGTGGGTGTCAGGAACTGTGCAAGGAGGTTGTGCTGTTGGTGAGACTGAGTGGTGGACAACATATCATCCAGAAGGAAGGAGGCCCTGAGGTAAGGGTGAAGTGGAGTTTGAAGGAGCAGGGACTGCTGTGGGGAAGTAGCCCAGGGAATTGTATTGTGTTTTGTGGATAAAAGGTCAGCCATCTTAGCTGATACTATTAGGGTCCCTAGGCTGGAACCCGGAGTAGAGGGCAGGCCCAGGCTCCCCCCTTTTCCACCTTCCATACTGGCCTGTGATGAAGGTAACTCAGTAGGCGGTGACTCTTGCCAATTATACTGAGAAAGGGAGGTCACTCTGGGGCCTAGATGAGTTTCTGAGGCCCCTAAATCTGCCAGGAAGTGCAGGACCCACAAATACAGACTCGGAGCTTTGTCACATTGGACATTAGAAAAAACTCGCAAACTGTCAGAGTGGTTAAGCACTAGAATAAATTGCCTAGGGAGGCTATGGAATCTCCATCATTAGAGGTTTTATTTAAAGAGCAGGTTAGACAAACACCTCTCAGGGATGGTCTACATAATACTAGGGAGTGCAGGAGTCTGGGCTAGATGACCTCTCAAGTCCCTTCTAGTCCTTTGTTTATATGGAAGCTTATTTGCACTGTTAGAAGAGCTTGCAACCTGCTGGAATTTATACCACCATAGTCTCCTCTTAATTCCATGTACACAAATTAATAAATTTAAAAATAGACACTCTTGTTTTCAGATTTCCTCATCCCTGTTCTCTTCAATATCATATATCTGCAGTGCACTATACTAACATTGTCCTGTCCCCAAATGGTCAAATTGCTCTATTGTTAGGTAGTGGCCTTCAATCTGAAGACCATTGTTGCATAAGAGGAAGGCTTGTTTCTTCTCAACCTAATTCATTTTCTCTGTGTCTAATAATGTAATCGGTATTTATGCCACATTAATCACTATTGTATCTAAAAGCCAGCAATAGCACTTAAGGACTCCAGCAGCATTTTTGATTCATAGCAATGAACTGAGCTGGGCTGAAGACTTCCTTTCCCTCTGACAGTTTGAGAACTGAAACTCAGGAGTGTAACAGTGATGTGTGGGTGTGTGTGTCATGCTATCATATATTTAGATGTGAAAGGATTATATTTCTGTTGGTAAATGTCATTAAACATTGATTTCACTGCATGCGCATGCACAAACCAACCAAAATATATTTCCATCAATGATAATTTATATTTAAAGGTAGGCAGCAAAGTGGAAAAAATTATTTGAGGATTTATTAGAGCTTGATTTAAGAATATTTAAACATGTGCTATTGACATGTGCTATTGACAATTTGTGGGTTTTAAAAATAAAACTTTAACTTCTTGAATCTGAACATTTACTGTCATTAAATATTTGTGTACCCCCCCAAAATTTTTCCCATAACTATGAAAATTTAAATAAATAATTTTAAAAATGTGTTAAAATAGCCATCAATATTATCCATCAAAATGATAAAAATAATCAAATTCTGCCAAGCCTACTTATATTATTCTCTCTAATATACTAAATATATGTAATAAACATATAATGGACCTGCAACAATGCTAGTGCCCAGAAAGCCTTCATAATCATCAACATGGAAGTGAATAGATGAATTTGGTGGCTTGAAGAAGAAGAGAACTGGTGAATGGTACCTTAATGAGACAGATTGAGTTGATGGGGTTGAATGGCAGTTAACTCAGTAACAAACACTAACTGAGGGTTCATTGTAGGGTTGTGCCTCAACTACATGAAAATGATTTCTATGCATATATGAGAGTGTAAGTGCATGTGCACTGAGGTATGGGATTTATGAATGGGAGGGTGTATGAGAGGTTGTGTAAAGGGAAGAGAAGGTTGTGTTGAGGGTTTTATGTGTGCATATGCATTGATGTGTAGTGATGATGATGTGACACTGTCCATAGACAAGTATGTGCATGCAAGGAGAGAAAAATGTACTTCTCTCTCATGTGAGAGGTAGAGGTGGGGAGGCTATATGAGCTGGGTATCATGTTAATGTAGTTTTGTGGGTGACACAGTAAATTTTCTTACTGACTTTGCAAGGCTGAAATATATATTTTTCAGTTTATATGTGTGTGTGTGTGAGAGAGAGAGGGAAATTTAATATGTAGTTTTATTTAATTATTTTTTTAATCTGGAAAATATTAATGCTGCAAATCACGTTTGGTCTGTTTTTTGTAAACTTGCAGGAATTTTGTAATTTTATGTGACTGTTTCTCTCCTTGCTTTCAAGTAAAACAAGAGGCAGAACAGGTTAATTTATATCCTCTGTCTTAATGCAGAGTGTCAGCGTGAAGAGTTTTCAGTTTAAAAAAGGAGACAAAAAGACTGAAGAAAGCTCGTAATGAGTAAAGGCTTGGTGCTTCGCTCTCTCCCTACACAAAAGTTTTTTTTTCTTTTGTTTTTGGAGATGGTGGTGAGGAGATGTGTTTTTGTTTTGTTTCAAACAAGGCTTCCTTTTTAAAAACTTCTTTCCATGAAAGTGATGGCTCCATCAAGTAACATGTTATGTCAACATGGTTGACTGTCTTTTCTTCATTTTAATGAATAGTTCATTAGTTTTTATTTCAGTTAGTGTAAAGGTAAAAGAGAGTGGCCCTGAAGCAGATATTTTTAACCAGTCATTTTAGTCAACTGTGCTTTTCACTTGTGTTTGCATTATGTGCAGACAAACTAAATTGGCGTTGTTTTCACTTGCTGTACTAACAGTTACAATGAATGAGCCAAGTTCTCTTCTGGCAGTGGAGCTATATCAGACGTTTATAAGAGAGCCTGGCCCAGTGAATTATGTGCAATATAGAAAGATGGGGCAGACCTGGGACTAATGATCAATAATAAAACATGTTTGTGTGCTTTACATATGTATATGTGTCTCTAAAAAACAGACTATAACTACATTTTGAAATCACATTTTAGCAAGATTGAGTATTAAGAATTAGAAAGATTGACATCACGCTTTAATTATGTCTATACAAATGCTTAAAAGCTATTGGCCATACATGTAAAGTACATTAGCTGGAACTTTCCATTCATTTTCTTTTGTGCTTAGACCAACAGTTAGCTCTTCTCTTGTGTGGTGTTGGCATGTTGTATGGGAGGAAGGAAGAGGGTTCAACTTGCACTATTTCACAATAACCAAGTAAAGCAAATTTTAAAAATACAATAGTGCTGACTCCCTTTGTCTATGTATTGAGGCCAAGATCTTCACAAATGAGTAGTGATTTTGGGTGTCTGAATTATGAGGTGACATTTTAAAGAGAAACCTTTTAAAGAGGCATTTTTTTGAGAGAGTGTTGAGTACCTACACTGTGAAAATTAGTTATCTTTAAGCTGTCTCAGACTGAGTCCACAAAAATAACAAGTCACCTTAGAAAATCTTTGCCTTAGTGCTGTAAAGCGTATGAGAGATTTTCAAAACCGCAATGGAATTTATTTGAAAGTTTCCACATTCCTGTCATTACTTAAGTGTACTCAGCCTGACGTGAACTTCATGATCAACATTTTGACTATCAGACATGATATCCAGCAAATTTCTTCTAGTTTGGGGGAGGGAGGGGGAGTTGGGTGCAAAATGCTAGGTGCCTCTTTACAATAACATGGCTGTCAGCTGACAGGCTATGCCAGACTCCCTCCCTGCTCAGGAACAGAGACTGCCCTTTCTGTTTTGTGCTAAACCACAGAAAATTTGGAGTTTGAGATTTCCCAAAGACTTTCAGATTACCTCTCTCAGGGCTCATTAATGCCTGCCAACCATATCATTATGTTAGTTTTACTTACTCCTCTTCACTGTATTAAGCAAAATAAGGTATAGCAGCCAGTACTTCTGCTTTTACACAGATAAGGAATACAATAATTAAGCTTTAGTTTGATTGGTGCCATATTTATAATTTGGAACATTCTGAACATACGGTTATATAAATGGCAACATAAGAACTCCTCTTAGACTTATTAGGAGTTGAGGGTTATGGCATATGTTATTTGAAAGGTAATTTTCCCTAGATTGGCAAAAAGTTTGATGTCATAAGATATTACCATATGTATACAAAATGGGTATTTTGTCTAAATAGCAGGACTTAAAACTACTTCAGTGCTAATAGGAGTTAAAGATAATACATCATTCAAATGTTAATTTCCTTTACTTTTGGAATGAAGTTTCATGTTTGAGCTATGACCTCAGTGTCATGATGATTTGGCCATTCTTACTACTAGGGCTGTATAAAATGTTAACAATGAAATAGAAACCTGTGTTTTTAGTTCTTGATACAACATGTATGAAATATTATAAGGTTTTGCTTGAAAATAAGATTTTAGTGAAACCATTTGTAAGAACAGAGGGGAAGAGGGAACATAATTCCATTTCTGTTGTGTTTATAAAATGTTATATTCTTTCATGCGTATGCCTTTTAATTTTTATACTCTGTTCTTCCTTATTTTAGTGTAATTTTTTCTTGATATTCATTATAGATTTTAGCTTTCCTAACTTTTTTCAGGTCTGTATATTTAGTATCTAATGAAAGTAGTTACTGAAAATGCATATACAGTTTCTTTTAAAACTACCCTCGAAGATGTATGCCTATAACATATATTGTATAAAACAGAAGAATAATTAGTAATTTTGAACCAATACTTTGACATTCAAATGCATGTTCCTATGAAGATGAATTTTCACTTTTTTTTGTTATAACTGGCATTTCTTTCAAAAATCGAATATATTTCTATTTTAGATTTATTAGGGTAACACAGTTAGTTGTGTTTTTACACCCCTGGCTATACCATGTCATTTTTGTATTCTTCAACTGGTTCATAAGAAGAAGAGTACACACACTGTTCCTGAAAACAAAATTTTGTTTTTGTTTTGTTTTGTTTTTTAAAAGTTAAAATCCATTGACTACAATTACATGTAGCTGATGTTAAACATATCTCTCTCCCCCCCCCCCCCGCTTATCTCTCTCACTTTTTTCTCTTTATCTCTTTCACTTTGAATTTAACTAGTATTTTAAGAGCTCAATTTCAGGTTTCAGTTTCTCTCAGCAAAAGTAGTTCATGACCTTTATTATCAAGCTTAAGTTTAGCATTCATGAATAATCTGCCAAATATGCATCATTATTATATTTTTGACAATTTGACAGAGGAAAATGTCTGTTAGAAAGATAGAGTACTAGTAGATCACCCATATTTCTACAGTAGCCTTAATGAAAGGTTAAAGCATTGACAGATAAGTGGTTAAACAATTCTGGCATTGTACTTTCTGCAGTACTTTGAAGCCATTATGTTTCATTTATAGTTAACTTGCCCCATTCAGGGCATAGATAAAATGTCAGTCATACACTGTAGCCCTGAGGTCATGATTATATGAAAGCTTCTTTGACAGAGTATAAGTGATTTGGGATAAACAAGTGTAGAAAATGTTGTTTACTTTAAGGACTAGCAGTAGACTTGGGCTGTATTTTCAGTAGGTTTAAACCATCCTTACAGTACTCTCCATTTAAAGGAACAGTTATCACATTTGTGAACCCCAAAATTTGACCAACTGTTCCTTGTTTTGTATCCATTTGTCAACTCCATATAATTTCTGATAAATTTTTCAAAAGGGGTTAATAGTAATATGGAGTAAAAATGATTTTTTAGAATGTTGAAAAATACCTTGAACATTGTCCTTTTCTAAGTAATCAAAGCTCTGATGGTTTTATTAATTCTCAGCTCATTCTTTTTCCTACTCTTTGTAGCATTTCGATCGGGAGTGATAGCAAATCAGAGAATAAAACAATGAGTGCAAGGTAAGAAAATGATTGATTTGATTCTGTTAGAGCTGTCATTAACATAGGATATTGTAGTTCAGTATTTATTGTGGTGTAATCTAGAGGTGGAAGGATGCTTTTATGAACTACAGTTTTAAAACTGACTTAAAACAAGTGCTAGGAGCAAAACCTAAATTAAAGCATTGGGCTCAAGGGAAAATTTTTGCAAGTGCATTCAGTTCTGTAGTAAACCAGCTGCAGAAGTGAGTTTCGAATTCCTACACTAAGATTGAGACCCACAGATCTGCCCTCTATCCCCAAAGGTCAAAGGGCATTTCTCCTGCAGGCAGAGTGGCAGCTTGTCCAATAAATACAGGACTGTTACCATGACACAGAAGGATCATTATACTGAGTAAGCTGACAAATAATTGGAACATTTCTTCAAGTCTATATGAGTGAGTTGAGAAGACAAGCGTAAAGTGGGTACATATGTTCTCTTTGAAAGACAAGTGGGTTTAAGAAATATGCTCTTAGTAACTTTTCAGAGAGGTGTCACTGATCTTTTTATTGAATAGGCCTACCCAAACCTGTTGGAGAATTAATAATATTGGGTCTGGATGCTACAATTGGAGTCTTTGCAGGAATTTAGTAAAAAAACCTTTTTGGGGAACACAGGAAATAGTCATTGAAAAGAATGTTTGGGGTTTTTTTACCATAAAATATTAATTCTAGTGATGCTTGCACCAAACAATTTTCAGGTTGGTCCATTTAAACCCTAATCTATGTGTTTTGACAGAGTGAACGAAAAAGTTGTTTTCTTCATCTTTCTGAGTAATGTGCAATAGTCAGATTAATTCCATGATTTATGGAGACACAATAGGCTGTACATTCAATATTCCCCCCTTTAAGCTAGAAACTATATTGTAGAATCTCATTAACTGAATTAGTTAACAAATACGTGTGGGATAGAACCTAAAATAGGCTCTTTTGGTTTTGATTTTGTTCAACAGAAGGAAAATATTAGGGTAAACTTTGAGGAAAAGTTAAGAATAGTTGAGTAGTAGAACAAGCTGCCCAGAGAGGCTGTGGGGTCCTAAAATCTGGAAATGGAAAGCAGCACACGCCATTTATTAAGCAAGGGTGATTTATGGATAATGAAATCAGTCTTGCCCAATTATGTTATGCGGGGATAGACCAGGAGACCCACTAGAGAGTCTATCCATCCATATGTTACTATAATGTATGAATGAACAGATGATTCTAAAATTGACGGTTTTTTATATTTAATTCTAGTGAAATATTTACACTGGCTGATCTTTACTTAGCATTGCTCGGTTTAAATGCTCTTTCTATAACTTTCACTTAATATATTTTTCTTAATTTTTATGTATGTAAAGACCAAAAGCTAAAATGTAAATACGCTCCAGAAAACTCCACTGTCATATGTTCATCTTCTCCTTCTCCGTCGTCTTCTCCTTTTCCTCCTTCTCCTTCTCCTTCTTTTCCTCCTTCTCCTTCTCCTTCTTTTCCTTGAACCAATAATTCAGTGCTCTCCGTGTTGACCATGTGTGTTTGATAATATGATTGCTGATACATGGAATGGAGAAGGTACTTCTCTGAGTTTAAAAGGAGGATTTCATGGTGGATCAAACTTTGACAAATGAGGACCTCTATATAAAAAGATAATTGAAATGACTTGGTTATGTCAATCTCCCAGTGTTGAAAAAAAAAAAAATTTCATGTCCCTTATAAAAGCAAACCAACAGGTACCAAATGTACCATAGTTGGAAGCCCTCTCTTTAGCCCAAACATTAAGGAAGCAGTGTGGTCTAGTGGTTAGAGCACTGGACTGGGACACAGGAATCCTGGCATTTGTTCTTGGCTCTCCAGAGACCTGGAGCAAATCATTTTCCCTCTGTGCATCAGTCTCCCTATCTGTATGATGAGGATGATGATACTGACCTCCTTTGTAAAGTACTTTGAAATATATGGATGATAAGCATTAGATATATTAGGAGTGGTTTGAAACAGGGACTATAATCTTTATATTAAAGATAAACAGAACATTAATAGAAGTTATTTTTTCCATAAGTATTAAAATACAGGGTTTCAGATATAAAGGATAAGGAAATACAACAGAGCTCCAGTAAGTGAGTGTGTGTGTGTGTGTGTGTATGTGTATATATATATATATATATATATATATATATATAATGATTTTTTAAAAAATATTTCATCCATCCCTTCAAAGAGTTCTGTTAATCTAATATAGAAAGTAAATAGCTGCATTTCCCTTAATTTTGGTTTTCAACATATCTATAAATTGTGGGATATTTTTTAGCAACCTAATACTGAAATATTAATTGGATTCAGGGAACCATCTTTGTATGTTCTGGGATTGTCCCAAATGGAAAAAGATTTGGGCAATAGTCATTTTAATATATGAAATGATGTCAACTGTGTAAAATTAGAGAAACCCCAGTCTCATTAATGTGGAGGGATATTAGATGAGGAGAGAGGTATGATTACAGGGTCCTCTGATCAGAGAGTATTTATAGATTAGCCAAATTATAGTTTGCACAAATTTGATTATTTTAAAAACAAAAAAAAATCTCTTAAGTCTTTTCCCACCTCCCCATTTATCAAAGTTCAGCACCCTGTAAAATAAACATTAGTGACCAATATGATTCTCCAGCTTGTATGTTCTAAGAAGTATTCCCATGTGATATACTATTGGTTTAGGAAGTTTTAGCTGCAGTTGACAGGTGATTTGCAGCATGCTGTGCCATGCTAGCTCATGGTCATATATATACTCAGTAGTTCAGCAATAGTCCAATATCTCCTTGAGAAATGATATAAAGCCTACAGCTGTTAATATCAGTACTGCATAGTAGACATAAGTCAGATGGTTGTGAAAAAAGTGGATATCAAGGTGACGCAGGATAACATTAAATTGATGATATATTGCTTAGTTATTGTACCATACCTTGTATTTTATGTGACTCAGGAGTGTGTGTGGAGGGGGAGGGGAATCAAACCATCTTGATGTAAGATGATGTATAGAGGGTGGCCTTTTGAGTTAACCACGTTTCAAGATATTATACTACTTGTTGATCCCATGTGGAACATTGCATTTTAGGTGAGTTTCACATTGTTATTGTTCCTTATAACTTGAAACTCAGAGCAGAATTCAGAGTGAGAATTCATGTGAAGCCAAAACAGGAGAAAAACCCCACATGAACCTTTCTCTGCCCACAACTCTGTAGCTTTGATGTAATTTCAGAAAAATACATGAGGACATATATTTGTAATGTGAGTGATGCTTCATTTTCAGGGGAATTGTCCAGATGTGACAATAACTCTCTTTTGTTTTTTTCTCTCTCAAAAGAAGATCCCTGATTTTTGCTAGATCGGCTATATTAGCTGTGGCAAATATTGAACTGTTTCAGGACTTAGTTCTGAGGGAATGAGGGTAGTGAGCAGTTGTCTGTTGGGAACAGAGAGCACACAGTAGATGATGTTGGAGTAATCTTGTGCCACTGACTCAGCTCAGTGAATCACTTGTTTGGTTGGTTGGTACTGCTGAGCTTCATGGTCATTCCTGTGTGGGGGCTGTAGATCTGAGGAGCATGGATAGCCAGTGCTCATGTTGTCTGATCAAACAACCAAAGCAAAGTGTCATCAAAAGTCTGACTTCACACCTTCCACTTCAAGCTCCCCAGAATGAAAATATTTACAAATGTCATCCATTGGCATTTGTTGTAATGTAGTAAACAGGACACACCTTTGCTTTCTTATTTACAAATAATAGTTGAAAGTAAAAGGCAACCAAGAAAAACATGGGAGGAACTTGGAAGCTCTTGCATAAAGGTAGCATAAATATAGTAGATGATAGAGGAGTTTTCTCAATAGGACCAAATTATGCATAAGAACAGCCATACTGGGTCAGACCAATGGTCCATCTAGTCCAGTAGCCTGTCTTCCAACAGTGGACAATGTCAGGTGCTTCAGAGGGAATGAACAGAACAGGTAATCCTCAAGTGATCCATCCCCTCTTGCCCCTTCCCATCTTATGGCAAAACTGAGGCTAGAGATACCATGTAGCCCCCTTAGTTTCCATTTCAGTGGTTGCCACCAAATAACCCACGCTGTGTGTTGGGAGAGAATTCTTTCAGTTCACATAGGTGCCCAACCTATTTGAAAGTGCTCTGGCTGGGTACAAGTGGGAGAACTAAAACCAAGAGTAAAGGAGAATGATATTTGCCTGAATATGTCAACAAATCTCTGTCTAGTCCTTTTGTGGTCTAACTTCTCCTAGTGGGCCCAAACCAATCAAAAATCTTCCTTTCTTTTATTGTACATGCACAGTTTTGGGAATGTTCTGAAAATGCTAATCTGACTAAAAGATCCGAACTGAAAGATAAAATAATAAGATGAAGGTTTCTACCTTAACTATGCTTTTCAAAGTTCAGCTGTTGCTAGTTGCCTGTTTATGATACATAATATATTTCTTACAGAGCAAAGGCCCATGGAGAACCCTTACATTTACTTTTTCTTAAGTTTATGAGTTAAGATTTAATTCTTGTGTCTCTTGCTGAGCTTTTTTAAGCCATGCTGCTTAACAATATCAAAGTTATACCACCTGTTGAGATGAGTTAAAGTTGATGCCTTTGACTTGTGCCATTGTGGGAGGGCTTATGATGTTAATTGTTTTTCATGGAAAGGAGGGAAATTCTAGTCTTTGTTCCAAATCATCAAGAAAAAAAAATGCATCTCAAGATCATAGGGATTTTTTTAAAAAGAAGCTGATCATGTGGCTGTTTATATCCTGATCACCACTTATATGTGAGAGCTAAAGAGCTCAGCTTAGGGAGTAAGTGCAAAAGACTACTGTTTAAAGTTTATTTAAACTGTACTAATTTTGGGTGGTCGTCTCTGGATGATATATGGGAATGTATGTTTGAAATGTGACCCATCTTCAAACCTGTAAATGTGGGAAGGAGAAGGCTCCACTTACTAATCAGTTTCTAATTTTTCTCTTTGAAATGTAGCAAAGACTTTAGCTTATAGCAGATGCCTCACTTCTAAGAACTTTACTCCAAGATGGAATGTTCTTAGTTAGGCAAGCAGCTTGAAATGATTAATTTTACAAATCTCTGCAATAGTCACTTACTTTTCCCTATGAGTTCCCATTTTCTTCTCCCTACATTTTCATCTGCTGTATAATGAAAGGAAGCTCTTGTAATGTGAAGAGATTTCCATATATGCAAAGTGAAGGAACATTAATATTTTGATATTTTGTTCAGTTTAAACACATTCCTTTTTAGGCTTTCAGAGGTGAGTCACTAAAGCCTAGAACTTTTAAGTTGCTTACTTTTAAGTAGACTGAGATACAAGGGGAAATGAAGAATAAAATTAAAATTAGAATAGGTTTTATTTTTTAAATATTTTTTAAACTTTAAACTTAAAATATAGCAATGTCAGGACTGTAACAAGGCAATGGTACACAATGTGCAGAAGAAATGCCACTACATTCCAGTGTAGTCGTTCTGTCTATGGATATTTACACATCTCTCATTGAACTGAGTGGGAGCTGGACAGACACACATCTGAGAGCAAAATATGTTTCTTGGTGATTCTTACACAGTTCTCAATGTTGAATATCTTCACTGATGGCAATTTCATAATGTACATGCTCAACTTGTTCTGTTGCTAACTTGTCTGCAGGGGTGGAGGTCTGGGGATGGAACTAGTGGTTTGAAAAATAGCGATTGGTATGTTTCTGTGAATTCTCCTTTTCCCATTTCTCTTCTCCCCCTGCTCCCACCATTAGGAAAATTAGGGTATAAACATAAGCATCCACCTTCACCCCTCCCTCCGCCCCATTCAAGCAGTGTGAAGAGATATTTAGTACTGCCACTAAAGATGTGGGCTTTGTCAGAACAGCTCTGCAGCTACAGAGAGAAAGGAAGGATGGTTAAGGGACCTAGTCTGGAACTCTGGAGACCCAGATGCAATTCCCTGCTCTGCCACAGACTTCATGAGTGACTTTTGGCAAATCACTTAGTGTCTCTGAGCTGTAAAAAGTGGGGGGAGGGGGAGGATATTAGCACTTTCCTAGCTTACAGGAGTTTCAAGAGGATAACTACATTAAAAGTTGTGAGCTGCTCAGACACTGTGGTAACAGGGGCCATGTAAGTAGATCTAGTAGAGATCTTTTGCCCTAGTTCAAGTTGCCTATTTCAGAATAAGGGCCTAACTGGGGCTCTCTTGTTGATATCAATTGCTACATTCTTATCTAAATTCTGACAATATAGCACAGGAGGATTATATCTGGTTTTCATTGAGTGCTGTGAACTTCCATTTAAGTCAGTGGTAGGATCAAGCCTATGGCCAATCTCCTTTTGCAGCTGCTTTGATTTCTTGCTGGCCACTGTTCACCCAAAATACAGTTTTTATGGGCAGGAAGGAGGACAAACATCAACCATGCATGTCAACCTCCAGAACAGATCATTATGTCTTTAATTCAGAAACAGTGTGAACAGTAATGCATAGGAAGGCAGGTGGGGAAAGACTTGCTCTTGTTTTGGCAGGAAGGGGTGTTAAATTCAACAGCAGCTACAACTCTTAAAATAATTTGTTAACTAGTAACCTCTTGAGAGATGTTAACATTGTGAAGCAATAATTTTTAAAGATTGTCTTCTGTTAGACTGTTTGAAGCATTTTAACAAAGGTATTGTATCTCTCTTGTCACTAGGGCTTTGGTTTTAAGGCAGCCACTTCTTTCCTGTTTTGTTCTCTGCCAACATCTCCATATTCTCATGTGCTTAAAGTACCAGTCAGAATCCTTGGGTACTGATCTTGCAGTTGGGTAACCATCCACTTTTGCAGACACCCATTGGTTAGAGAGTGATTTCAGGATCATGGCCTTGATTTGCAGTGATAATCATGTTTCTGTTCTTATTTGTACAGTGCATAGCATAATGGTCCATGTCTGGGGCTCTTTAGTACTACTTTCAATACAAATAAATAACACTGCTCTACAGCCAAAATGCTTCTGAAATAAATGTAGTCAAACTTTACTAATTCTGGGTCACTGAGAACGAAAATGATGCTTAAAATTGTTGATTGGCTCCAGTTTTCAAGATATGCTATTGGGTCAGTATATACGACCCTTGACATGGGAATGGCGGAGGATAAGTGAGTTATAAAGGGAAGGGATCTCAATTTAAACCAGAAATGACTAAAATACATCTTCGACTGGATCTATGAATAAACCTATGACTGGGTTTGGACAGTACTTGCTTTTTAGGCAAAACAATGAATGATGCAATCTGAAGCTGGTATTGCGTCATACATGATATGAATTGCATCATGTTATTCCTAGAAGTCATGGATGATGCAATCATAACGAAGCTTACATCATTCTGCTGAACAAATTGCCCTATATCAGCTCTAGAAATCATAGAGTGTCGTGCTCTTTTATTTGTCAGTGTTTGATTTTGCAAAGGGACACATTTCCGTTTAGCCAAAGTGAGCAGAGATGCCTCATACTTGTGTGAACAGTGCAGATAACTTCTGCTATGTTTGTGGTGAAGTGCCTTTTGCATCACAAAAGTGCAGTATAGCCACTATGGTT
This sequence comes from Dermatemys mawii, assembly GCA_007922305.1. Classification (NCBI taxonomy): domain Eukaryota; kingdom Metazoa; phylum Chordata; order Testudines; family Dermatemydidae; genus Dermatemys; species Dermatemys mawii. The sequence goes on along the minus strand of ML677350.1, from coordinate 33,992,371 downwards.
AAGAAAGCCTATCACCTTTATTTTGGCTGCAAAATTGGAGATCAGGACAAGAGGTGGGCCCCACACATATGCTGCAACACTTGTGCAACAAATCTTCACCAGTGGTTGAACAGGAAAAGGAAATCTATGCCTTTTGCAGTGCCAATGATTTGGAGAGAGCCAACAGATCATACCAGCAATTGTTACCTCTGCATGGTGCCTCCAGATGGGAAAGGTGTGTCAAAGAAGAAAAAGTGGACTGTGCATTATCCAAACATTCCATCAGCTACCCCACGCCCAATACCCCATGGAGAAGGACTGCCAGTTCCTGATGCACCAGAATCATTCTCACTTGAGTCAGACGAGGAAGAGGAAGAGGAGGAAACTTCTGGTCCTGAACCATCAATGTCACAGGACCCACATTTTCTCCCATCCTCCTCCTCTGAACCACACCTCATAACACAAGCTGAACTGAATGACCTTGTCAGGGATTTGGAACTACCCAAGAGTAAGGCAGAGCTGTTGGGCTCCAGACTACAGCAGTGGAATCTCCTGGCAGGTGATGTTAGGGTTTCCATGTTCCGTGACCATCAAAAGGATCTTGTCCCATTCTTCTTCATGGAAGGTGATCTTGTAGCCTGCAACAACATGGATGGTGTGATGGCAGCCCTCAACATCATTCACGATCCAGATGAGTCAGACTCTTCATTGATTCATCGAAGACAAGTCTTAAAGCTGTTTTGCTACATAATGGCAATGTTTTGCCATCAATTCCAGTTGGTCATGCAGTCCATCTGAAGGAAACCTATGACAACATGAAACAACTTTTGAGGTGCATAAACTATGACCAACATCAGTGGCAGCTTTGTGGCGATTTGAAGATTGTTGCTCTCTTGCTTGGTCTGCAGACTGGATACACAAAGTACTGCTGTTTTCTCTGCGAATGGGATAGTCGTGCAAGAGATTCCCACTACATCAAGAAAGATTGGCCACTCCGACAGTCATTGGAGCCTGGGAGGAAAAGTGTTCAGCGTCCACCACTTGTTGAATCAAGGAAGATTTTGCTACCACCCTTACACATCAAGCTGGGTCTGATGAAGAACTTTGTCAAGGCCATTGACAAAACACAAGCAGCTTTCAAGTACCTCTGTGGAAAATTTCCAAGGTTAAGTGAAGCTAAGATAAAGGAAGGTGTCTTTGTTGGTCCTCAGATTGTGAACTTCTTCGAGATGATGCATTTGACCATGCACTGCATGGCAAGGAAAAGACAGCATGGAAAGCCTTCCAGTCAGTGGCAATACATTTTCTCGGAAACAACAAGGCAAACAACTACAAGTTGTTGGTGGAAAACCTCCTCAAGGCATACAAAAGCCTTGGTTGCAACATGTCACCAAAGATACATTTTTTGCACTCTCATCTAGATTTTTTTCCACCGAACTGCGGAGCAGTGAGCGACGAGCACGCGAGCGATTTCACCAGGACATTGCAACAATGGAGAAATGCTATCAGGGCAAATGGAGCCCATCAATGCTTGCAGACTATTGCTGGACAGTGACAAGAGATGCTCCATTTAATGAATACAAGAGACAAGCCAAGAAGCGCCGAGCAGACACTGAATAGGACTAAACTATGTACATAATAGTTTTTTGCCTTTTGTTTCATAATACATTTTATTTATATAACCCTTTTGCTGATTTTTAAAGTGTTACATAAACAGGACAGGTGAAATATTATCATGTAAAGCAACCATAAACACATGAAAAGACCTAGGTTTACAATTTATGATTAAAACTCTACTATCTACACAATATAGATAGACATAAAATGTAAAAACTTAAATATCTTAGAAACAGTAGCCAATCAGTTGTTTTAATTGTCATATTTGAATTCAGCACATCAAAATACATAATAAATATCACATTTTATCTCTGAAGCAGACAACTTCTAAAAAATTGTAAACCAGTGTAATTACACAGGGAAGGTATTGGATTTATACAAACTGAGCAATTTGCTAAAGCAGATCTAGTTTTTAACTTGTGAGGGTAATAGCAAGGCACCTTCCACATCCGTGTTTCAGGTCACCTTCACTTTAGTCTAATGGAATGAAAGAACCTTGTAACAACATTACCACACAGGCCATGCAGCTGCTTTAAGAATTTATTTCTGCAACTGCTGCATTTAATGAAAACACAGCCATTGTCATCAACTTTTCTGATGTCGTGCAAATAGACCAAGCTCAATATATATTTTTACAACTTTTTTTCACCTAACAGAGATTCTGAGAACTGCAGAAGTACAGGGTCTGTTATCACTCTTGTTTGAATTTATTGTATTAATCCTATGTTGTCCTTTGTTGTAGCTGTGTTGGGCCAATGATATTAGAGAGATATGGTGGGTGAGGTAATATCGTTTGTTGGAGCAACTTCAGTTGCTGGGAGGGACAAGCTTTTCAGCTTAGTCTTCTAGCGTGCATTTTTTTTCTCTACAGTCTGAAGTTCTTGATTCTTTAGATATTTCTGTTGCAGTCTACCTTTCTCTCATGCCAAGTTATAATGGTGATGTGTTTTAGGTGCACTGAGAAGAACTGAATGGCTTTTATCTACAATTGCAAAATAATCTCAGGGCAAACTGAAATTTAGCGGGCTTCATTGTTGCTACAAATTCAAAAGTCAAATCAGGTTTATCTGTAGGTTCATGGACCTCTTAAGTCCATCTAGTTAAATGAATTTAACTCACTTCTACACTCCTTTGTTCTGCCACAGATAGATTTTGAGACCTTCAGAGTTGGTAACACAGTTGGTTACTATGCTTTTATCTACTCCCACTTCAAAATGGAGTAGCTCAAAGTGCCTTAACAAGCTGTTACTATACATCATCGGGGTCCACATGCAGTTAGTGCTCAGTGTAATGTAGATACAAACCCCAGCTTCCCACAAACTAAATGTTTGCCTAGACAAGTCCTTAGAGACTTGTCTATTTTACCAGGCTTTTTCTAGGGTGCAGTAGTACAATTAATAGATGGACTGGGTAGACGGTCAGGTTGGCTGAGTAGCATTTGTGGTTAGTAAAAGATAGCAAGCAGGAGGTCTCTTGTAATTAATTAATCTGTTTTAAAACAGATTAATTTAATTTAAAATCTGTCCTAAATTTTCAAAAGTGGCTAGTGACTTTGGGTGCAGACCTGGAGACACCTTAAAAGAACCTGATTTTTAGTGGGCAGATGTTCCACACATTAAGCAAATCAGGAGTCCCCAGTTGGGCACCCAACAGCACTGGTTACTTTTGAAAATTTAGGCAAATGGATTTTACTACTTTGGATATCCTAAATTTTTGCTATTGTTTTAAACTGTATTTTATATAATCTTTAGTAACATGGTTAAGATAGATTCAGCTTTTACATTCTAGTAAATACCACAGCCTCACCCTAGTCAATTATGTGTAAATTGTTTTATATTATTTACATGCTTTTTAAGTTAAAGTAAATATTATGTGATTAGTTAAAAACAGCGGCCGTGTTTTCCTGGATCATAAGTACAAATCAGAAAATACTCTCTAAATCTCTGGATTTGCTCAAAGTTCTCAATATGTAAGTTTTAATTTACTTTTTTCCATACTTGAGTTTTCAGTGGTATGCATTATTTGTGAAATGATAACTAATACTTATAGTATATTCAATCATTAAACGTATGGGGTTTTTCGGAAAAACATCAAAATCTGTAAATATGGAGAGCAAACTGTTCAAAAGACTGGCTTCAGTTGGTAAATGTATTTTCAAAGTGAAGTGAATGCTAAAACTAATGCAGAAAGAGTCAGAAGTGTATGAGTCGTGCCAGCCTGCGAACACATGAATGCCAAAGCATGTCAGGTCATTCACAGGGCACTGATCAGGATTATAGGTGTATTAGAAAACAGTAGGAGTGAAATTAGATTATGTTCTCTTCATACTGGTAATCTCACAAGCAACACGTGACACTTCCGGTAATTATTCATTTGCTCTACTTCTCATAAATATTTCTGACCTGATCAAAGCTGTTTCAGATACTTTAGGGTTAGGCATCACATTAAAGCAGACTTTTCCCTAGGGACACCTTCCTTGGTGATTTAGAGTTGCAAATTTAAGGTCAGAAGGGACCATCTGATCATCTAGTCTGACCTCCGGTGTATTATAGGCACTAACACCAGACTTGCTGGTCCCCACTAATTCTTCATGATACCAGGTTGCCCTCTTATAAAAACTTTTTCTCAGCATGTCTTTCTGGGGTCAGCCTTTAATATATGGTGCAGCCAAAGCAACTGGAAGTGCTGTGTTGACGGAATCTTTCTCTCTTCCAGCTGGTAAGTACATGCTACATTTCCCCCAGAGCAGCCTCTTCCAGTTTTTCCTTTGATTGCTAAGGACAGAGCACACTCACAGTGGTTATAGTAATATCTTTTTCTTGGCTTCTTTTTTCAATTCTTCCTGTCTTCCTTCTCCCAACAATTAAAAAAAGTAAGAGTGCTTAGAAAAGTGAAAGTCCAGAATTTGGGTCTTGGGTCAAACATACTGCAAGCCTGAAGGTGTGCAAGTCTTTTGCACAGGTCTGCCACTGGATTTCTGTTCAGACCTCTATCATCATACAGTTACAGGCCCACCCTCTATGTAGAGATAGATAATTCTTCGAGAACATGTGTTGACCTTCATAGCTTTGTTCTACTGATTCATAAGTTCTTTTACTTGCAGCCTAACCTTGGTACAGATAGTCCCTACAGAGGAATAACTTATGTAGGAGATACAGGAATCTGCAAAATTTCCTGGGGATTGTTCTCTTGGGTGCAAAGTTTCCTCTTATGTAGAACAGGCAAGGAATTCATTATCTAAAATGAGTGGATTCTCCCCAGACATCTAAATGAGTCTTCAGGGAACTGCCAGGGCCTTTGCACTGGTTCTCTGCCGCTGGCAGTTCTATCCTGGCTTTGTATCAGAGGCTGAGCAATTGGCAAGTGAGAGGAGAAAGAAAACTTTGACATCAGTGCCTGGGAAGGAGGAGGAAAGTAAGTGGGAGGGAGACGAAAAAGGATAGGATGGAAGGTATAGATTTTTTTTTCTTTAAATAAATCAGGGTGATCCAGGACGGAGGAGAAGAAGCAGGGGATGAGGGTTTAAGAAAGGAGACAGAAGAAGAGAAGAGGCAATGTGGTTGTAGCAAGAGGATTCACTCTTGCATGTAAAACAAAATTGTTGGGCAAGGAGGAAGCCAGACCTGAAGGAGATGATGAATTTGTGGTGGAGTATTTCCCAGATTTTTTTCAGGGGTACGTGGCAGCATGGGAGCAGGACTGAGAAAGTAGGTATGAAATGAGGCTGGGATACAGAGGGCTTTGGGGAGGAAGGTGAAGTGGGTCAATGGGGAAGAGAAGTTGGTGTTTTTCATGGGAGAGATCATAGAATCAAACAGAATTTTAATTTAAAATAAAATGATGCAATTTACAAGCAACCAAATATAACTGTTTCACCTTTGAATTGATTTAATTTCTACAGCTCATGCTTTAAAATGCCTCCCCTGTGCCTTAACAGGTTGTTGGTTGAACAAAAAAAGAAAGTGCAAGCGTGGCTGGAGCAAGGCCCCTTCATATCTTTAGATTCACTGCATCCTGTTGGTTGTCCAGGACCACTGAGCAATAGCTGATTGGCTTTCATGCTCCCACCGCAACAATTTAAACTTTTTCCCATGCTGCTAGTCTCTTACCTCTTCAGCTGCCCTGCTGTTCCCCTCTGTAGTTGGAGAGAGAGAGCTGTGTTTCCGGGATCTAGTAAGTCTGAGCAATCGCCTGTTTTTGGGTATCAGGGAGGAATTATTTCCCATTGGATTTAATTGCTGTAGGTCTATTGGCTTTTTACATCTTCCTTGTGCTGGCACAGTTGGAAAACAGACATTAGGACACTTTTCCCCCATCCCCTTAGTGTGGGAAACGTTAGATGATTCAGAAGTGAGCCGAATCCTGGGGCATCAGCAGAGGGATCTAATCAAGATTATTGGTTACATAGTGGAAGCCCTGTGGACTTCCTTTACCCGCTGTTGAGTTAATATAGCTGTCATCTGCTGCTTAAAATCCAGTGCAGTGTCTGTCTGTCTTTCACTTGTGGACTGAATCTGTTCGAGTAAGACACCAAGACCAGAGAAGACTAATATTTAAACAGGGAAATAATCTTAAAATTCAGTGAAAACTAATGTAGTTATGGTATGTGATTCTGTATGTCTGTGGAGATAGTTAGCAATCTGGCTGACTGTTTTCGAATACATTACAATTCATAAAATAAATATGCTGTGGTAGAAGACATATTTGCTTGCAATAATGAATTGCCATCAGCCAATTGTAACTATAAGAAACAATTATCACAAATTGTACAATTATGTAGAGGAAATTTCCATGCAACTGGAATTTGGGTGTAAGGTTTTGTTATAAATGAGATCTGCTATACTTAAATGCCACTGTATTAATTTGTTTGAAATAACCGAGTAAGATGCATCATTTCCTGTTCCTCCATCTGTATCAGTGTAATGCCATCAGGCATGCAACACTTGTTTGCTTTTTCTCCTTACTCTCATGGCATTTCCATTCTCTTCTCTGGCATGAATCTGTAATTTAGATTCTCTCCTAATCGCAGCAAATCCACTTTAAACGGAAAGAAAGTAGGCAATCAGTGCATTTACATGTGTAATTAGGTTGAGTAGGGAAAAATAATACTAAATGGATATTTCGTATGCAAATATGGTACTGAAGTCATAAATATAGGCGATTTTATATTACTCATAGCTGTTTTCATAGTTACAAATTCAAATTCAGACCATAAGCACTTTTAGTAGGTATTAGTTGCATATTAACAATGGAGATGGGTGTGCATTACTAGTGAGCTGCACTAGAAACATTTTTCCCATAGTCCAGATGTGTATGGCTGTGCATGGTTTTCCCTCTCAGACATGTATTTTCACTATTACTCTTATGTTGTTGAGGTACAACATAGTCTATATTTTTCTTATCAATGTCTGGCATACACAAGTTAGAACACAGTCTTATAATATGTGTAGCTAAGGTTTGTAGAAAAGTAAGCCGATATAGTGTATTGGAGGAATGTTATGTGCACATGTAATTGAAGACCGTATCATAATGCTTATGCAAAATGGGATTGAGTTAAATTTGAGAGTTTAATCTTAATTTTGGCATTTCCCAAGGTTTGAGTGTATAACTAATGCAATCAATAATATCAATTTTCTCTTTTGGAATTTTTTTTTCCTGTGTAAGGAAGGGAAAAAGTGGGACTCCAAAGAAGGCGCTTCAGTCTCTCTGTTTCAAAGCTCTGCTGGATTTTGGAAATCTGATGCTTGACAGAATTCAATTTTAATTTTAAATGTTGACAGATACCAGTGTATACTTTAAAGCATTTTTTGTCAATTTTTATCAATTTAACTGTTTATGTTTGTGGGTAATTATGGGGTCAGAGAGTAATTATTTAATAACAGTAAACGTTGAGATTCAAAAAGTTAAACTTTATAACCGTCAACATCACACATCAGAATATACAAAATAAAAATCCTTAAATGAAATTCTGGTAAGTTCTCAGGCTGCATTTTTCTTATGTTGCCATCTGTAAATTTCAATTATTGTCAATGAAAATATGTTTGTTGCTTTTTGTGTATATGGTGGAATCAACATAAAAATCTAATCCTTCCAAGCCTAAGAATAGAGCATGTAAATAAAAACTTTTCCCTGTAAATCAAGGCTGTATACTGCTTCCTAAGCCTATTCCCATAATGAATTACAAATTTCACACTTCTGCTGGTTAGGCTATATGTGGTTTAAAAAAATAAATCACAGGACTTTTTTTTTAAATTGGAAGAGAGTATTTTTTCACTCTTTTTCAAAAATGACTGAGCCATATTTTCCCAAACATTCAAAAAACATTCCCTTTTGATTACGGAACAAGCTGGAAAATGTCAGCCAAAAAGTGAACGCATGACAACGCTACCACTAAAAACCATTGACTTTTTTTTTCTATTTAATGAATAATTTTGAAAGAATTAATTTAAGGAGATTGTGGTCAGCTCACAGTAGTAGAGGAGTGGACTTGATGACCCCGGAGGTCATTTCCAGTCCTATGTTCTAGGTTCCTACATTCCAGGTATAAAAAAGGAAGCAAAATTTGTCAGATTTCCAACTGTGACTTGGATCAGCTCTGTACTGAAGCTCACAGCTAAATTCAGAGATGATGTGATTTAAGTCAAATGTCGGTGTGCGGGCATAACTTGCATGCCAAGTGGGAATAAGAATGGGCTGTAGCTGGAGAAGCAAACAGCTGTTTGTGCTTTTCTGCTGCCCTTTCAAAATTAAAAGTGCTATGAATGTATATCAAAGTTGTTGAAAATATTGTATGCTGAAGTACATGATTTGAGAACTAGTATGTCATCATGTAACTAAAAACCGTACCATAATTATTACATGCAAAGTGGCAGATTTGAAAAGACACAATAAAAGCGTAACATTGGTGTTTTCTATCTTTTAGTGCTTAAATATACAACTTTTATGCTCTCAATGTCAATTCTTTTTTATTTCCATATAATATGTATTTTTTTAGAATAGGAGATATTGTAATGTAAAATTCTTCCTGGTCATGTGATCATGTCATGACTTTAAGTGAACTTATTCTGAGAAATGCATCTAATTTGCACCTACCCTTCTTTCTGACATTTCAGGAAATGCTGAATCATAAAATTGGATTTATAGGAAAACTTTGTGATAACACTTAAGTTCTTCACTGTAATGGGTTGCTGGGGTGCAGCCTGGCCTGTGTATTCTGAGCCCTCTTTCCCACCAACCTGGGGTATTCCTTTTACACTGCGATGCTTTTGGCAAGCTACAAATATCTGGCAGGTACTGCACTTACACAGACATCCACAGGCAGGGATACACCCAACTGAGTTACATGGATGCTTCTCCCAGCCACTCATAAACCAGCAATAGAGAGGCACCAGCCAATTCCCCCCAGCCTTGCACCGCACAACTGTACCGTCTAGCCCTGGTCCGAAGCCTGACCAGTGTAAGTTCATTACCCAATGTGCCCCTCCCTTGATGTGGAGAGGGCATACACTACTAGCCTTTGTAAACTGAACTGAGATTTACCAAGCACGTCAACCAAAACACACTGTTTTATGTCAAAATAAATATATTAACTACAGAAAGATTGATTTTAAATAATTATAAGTAGTAAGCGTAGAGATCAAAGCTGGTTACCTAAGAAATAAAATAAATTTGCAGTCTAAGTTCTATAAACTAAATAGGATTTTAATCAAGCCGTTTTTCTCACCCTGACAGATGGTACAAACAGGTCACAGATCTTCAGTACATAGGCTTGAACTCTGCTGCAGCCCAGAGCCACCTCTCCAGTTCAAAGTCTTTGTCCTCTAGACTTTTCTTCCAGGTGTTGAGTTGTGGGAGGAGTGAAACCAAGTGATGATGTCACTTCCCCTCTTTCATAGTTTCTTCTAGCTTTCTGGAAAGGTCTTTGCTTGTGATGTAAGTATCCGACTTCATTGGTCAAGCAGCCTCCATTGTCTACTTACTTTCTCTAAGAAATCTTCTGGAATGGTCATTGGAAGTGTGGATTCCCTTTAATGGGCCATCAGCACGTCTGACTACTACTTTGTTGTACTGAAAGCCTGGTTGTGGGTGTTCCCAACTTCACAACATATTTCAGTAACATATACAGCAACGAATCAGAGGGGTAGCCGTGTTAGTCTGGAATTGCAGCAGTGACAAAGAGTCCTGTGGCACCTTAAAGACTAACTAAAGTTTTAGAGCATAAGCTTTCGTGGGCTAGTACCCACTTCGTCGGATGCATGCAGTGGAAGTATCCAGGGGCAGGTATAAATAGGTAGGAAAGAACCAGGTGGGAGATAACAGGGTTAGTCCAATGAGGCTGAACCAGCTTGTTATCTCTAATCAGGGAGGGTGAGATGTTCCTCTAGCAGCTGAATTGGAGGTGTGAATAGCGAGAGAAAAGAAGCTGCTTTTGTAGTTAGCTAGCCACTCGTAATCTTTGTTCAATCCTTGATTGATAGTATCAAATTTGCAAATGAATTGCAGCTCTGCAATCTCTCTTTGTAGTCTGGACTTGAAGTTTTTTTGCTGTAAAATGCTGACCTTTAAATCTTCTATAGTGTGTCCAGCGAGGTTGAAGTGCTCTCCTACAGGTTTTTGTATATTGCCATTCCTGATATCTGATTTGTGTCCATTTATCCTTTTTCGTAGGGACTGTCCAGTTTGGCCGATGTACATAGCAGAGGGACATTGCTCGCACGTAATGGCGTATATTACATTGGTAGATGTGCAGGTGAATGAACCAGTGATGGTGTGGCTGATCTGGTTTGGTCCTGTGATGGTGTTGCAGGTGTAGATGTGTGGGCAGAGTTGGCATCGAGGTTTGTTGCATGGATTGCTTCCTGAGTTAGAGTTATTATGGCACAGTGTGCTGTTGCTGGTGAGAATATGCTTGAGGTTGGCAGGTTGTCTGTAGGCCAGGACTGGTCTGCCTCTCAAGGCCTGTGAAAGTGAGGGATTGTTGTCCAGGATGAGTTGTAGATCCCTGATGATGCGTTGGAAAGGCTTTAACTGAGAACTGTAGGTGATGGCCAGTGGTGTTCTGTTGTTTTCTTTCTTGGGCTTGCCTAGCAGCAGCAGGCTTCTGGGTACACGTCTGGCTCTGTTGATCTGTATCCTTATTTCCTTGTGCGGGTATTGTAGTTTTGAGAAAGCTTGGTGGAGATCTTGTAGGTGTTGGTCTCTGTCTGAGGGGTTGGAGCAAATACGATTGTACCTCAGTGCTTGGCTGTAGACAATGGATCGTGTGGTGTGCCCGGGATGGAAGCTGGCGGCATGAAGGTAGGCATAGCTGTCGGTAGGTTTTCAGTATAGGGTGGTGTTGATGTGGCCATCATTAATTTGCACCTTCTTCAGCACAGGAAGAACTCCACATGGACTCCTCCTGAGGGTCGAAATGACAGTCTGGACCTATACATAGAATGCTTTCACCGACGTGCACAGGCAGAAATTGTGGAAAAACAACATCGCCTGCCTCACAACCTAAGTCGAGCAGAACGCAGTGCTATCCACAGCCTCAGAAACAACCCTGACATCATAATCAAAGAGGCTGATAAAGGAGGTGCTCTTGTCATCATGGACAGGTCTGACTACCAAAAGGAGGCTACCAGACAACTCTCCAACACCAATTTCTACAGGCCACTTCCCTCAGATCCCACTGAAGAATATACTAAGAAACTGCACCGTCTACTCAGGACATACCCTACACTAAGACAGGAACAAATTAACATACCCTTAGAGCCCCGACCGGGGTTATTCTATCTTTTACCCAAGATCCACAAACCTGGAAATCCTGGACGCCCCATCATCTCGGGCATTGGCACTCTCACTGAAGGACTGTCTGGATATGTGGACACTCTACTCAGACCCTACACCACCAGCACTCCCAGCTATCTCCATGACACCACCGACTTCCTGAGAAAACTACAATGCATTGGTGACCTTCCAGAAAACACCATCCTAGCCACCATGGATGTAGAGGCTCTCTACACAAACATCCCACACAAAGATGGAATACAAGCTGTCAGGAATAGTATCCCTGATGATGCCACAGCACAAGTGGTTGCTGAACTCTGTGACTTTATCCTCACACACAATTATTTCAAATTTGGTGACAATATATACCTCCAGACCAGTGGCACCGCTATGGGCACCCGCATGGCTCCACAGTATGCCAGCATCTTTATGGCTGACCTGGAACAACGCTTCCTCAGCTCTCATTCACTCACGCTCCTCCTCTGTCTATGCTACATTGATGACATCTTCATCATCTGGACCCATGGGAAAGAAACTCTGGAAGAATTCCACCATGATTTCAACAGCTTCCACCCCACCATCCACCTCAGCCTGGACCAGTCTACACGGGAGGTCCACTTCCTGGACACCACGGTGCAAATTAATGATGGCCACATCAACACCACCCTATACTGAAAACCTACCGACAGCTATGCCTACCTTCATGCCGCCAGCTTCCATCCCGGGCACACCACACGAACCATTGTCTACAGCCAAGCACTGAGGTACAATCGTATTTGCTCCAACCCCTCAGACAGAGACCAACACCTACAAGATCTCCACCAAGCTTTCTCAAAACTACAATACCCGCACAAGGAAATAAGGATACAGATCAACAGAGCCAGACGTGTACCCAGAAGCCTGCTGCTGCTAGGCAAGCCCAAGAAAGAAAACAACAGAACACCACTGGCCATCACCTACAGTTCTCAGTTAAAGCCTTTCCAACGCATCATCAGGGATCTACAACTCATCCTGGACAACAATCCCTCACTTTCACAGGCCTTGAGAGGCAGACCAGTCCTGGCCTACAGACAACCTGCCAACCTCAAGCATATTCTCACCAGCAACAGCACACTGTGCCATAATAACTCTAACTCAGGAAGCAATCCATGCAACAAACCTCGATGCCAACTCTGCCCACACATCTACACCTGCAACACCATCACAGGACCAAACCAGATCAGCCACACCATCACTGGTTCATTCACCTGCACATCTACCACTGTAATATACGCCATTACGTGCGAGCAATGTCCCTCTGCTATGTACATCGGCCAAACTGGACAGTCCCTACGAAAAAGGATAAATGGACACAAATCAGATATCAGGAATGGCAATATACAAAAACCTGTAGGAGAGCACTTCAACCTCGCTGGACACACTATAGAAGATTTAAAGGTCAGCATTTTACAGCAAAAAAACTTCAAGTCTAGACTACAAAGAGAGACTGCAGAGCTGCAATTCATTTGCAAATTTGATACTATCAATCAAGGATTGAACAAAGATTACGAGTGGCTAGCTAACTACAAAAGCAGCTTCTCTTCTCTCGCTATTCACACCTCCAATTCAGCTGCTAGAGGAACATCTCACCCTCCCTGATTAGAGATAACAAGCTGGTTCAGCCTCATTGGACTAACCCTGTTATCTCCCACCTGGTTCTTTCCTACCTATTTATACCTGCCCCTGGATACTTCCACTGCATGCATCCGACGAAGTGGGTACTAGCCCACGAAAGCTTATGCTCTAAAACTTTAGTTAGTCTTTAAGGTGCCACAAGACTCTTTGTCACATATACAGCAACACTTCATAACTTCACATACAATGATAGCACGTACAATCCAACAGGATTCCTCACAAGGCATACTTTTTACAAAACATAATTTTGACAGTTGTGAATATGGCCCTCTAGTCGACATTGGTGAGGCCTCATCTGGAGTACTGTGTCCAGTTTTGGGGCCCACACTACAAGAAGGATGTGGAAAAATTGGAAAGAGTCCAGTGGAGGGCAACAAAAATGATTAGGGGCCTGGAGAACATGATTTACGAGGCGAGGCTGAGAGAACTGGGATTGTTTAATCTACAGAAGAGAAGACTTAGGGGAGATTTGATAGCTGCTTTCAATTATCTGAAAGGGGGTTCCAAAGAGGATGGATCTAGACTGTTCTCAGTGGTACTAGATGACAGAACAAGGAGTAATGGTCTCAAGTTGCAGTGGGGAAAATTTAGGTTGGATATTAGGAAAAACTTTTTCACTAGGAGGGTGGTGAAGCCCTGGAATGGGTTATCTAGGGAGGTGGTGGAATCTCCTTCCTTAGAGGTTTTTAAGGTCAGGCTTGACAAAGCCCTTGCTGGGATGATTTAGTTGAGGTTAGTCCTGCTTTAAGCATGGCGTTGGACTAGATGACCTCCTGAGGTCCCTTCTAAACCTGATATTCTATGGGGGTTCCAGGGTGCTCCTTTGAGGTGCAGAGTGACACACTCACCTTTCTATGCTTGTTTTATTGCCATTTTCATTGTGTCCCCCATGTAACTCCTGGCCATACATTGTAAAGTCCTATTCTGCATTTTGACATTGGCAGGTGAAAGACTGTTTTCTTGAAAAAATATTGTGTCTCATTTACAAAACAGAATTGTGTGTTTGTAAGAACGAGCCCTAAAATAGTCTTCTGCTTTGTTTATACTTTCACCAAAATAAAAGGAATTTGTGACCAGTTGTACACCCGTCAGCTCCAGTGATGAAATGTAATGACTCTGGGACAGGCAGTGAAGAAAAAAAAACAAAAAAACTTGAGCACTGAGGTTTTATGGTCAAATTTCACTTGAAGACAGTCTGTCTAGGGATTCTCCATACTACATTTGGAAATTCAATGGCTTTTGTGTTTAGAAATTGAGTTGGCTGTTAGGGTTCAGGTTTTGTCATGAAATGTGGCAGTTTTGATTATAGCTTTTATGCTTCAGTATAAAACTGCTCCAAGCATGGTCACATGGCACTAGTGATTAGTGTTTCCCTTAAACATTCATGCTTCTTTTATATAATGAAGATAGTAGTAATGTTCATTGGGTAGTGAATATTTTTTTCTCATTGTGCAAAAAACATATTCCCACAATGACAGTTAATTATAGAGTAATACATCTTGCCTTCTCAGAGAAGTGAGTACTTTTAACATTGTAAGTTATTCATCTGAAAAGGTTCTGACCCTGCTCAAAAAAGTAGAGCATTGCACAGAACTTAGATTCTCACATTGGCATAGGCTTTCTTTGTCTGCCACAACAGTTAATGGTTTAGGTCCTTTTCTTTTTTAGCCTTCCAGGTTTTTTCTAGACCTGAGCAAGTAATTGCATTTTTTTGGTTCTGTGGCTGAACAGGAAAAGAAAATCATGTTGGGTTCACCTGCTGTGAAATTTTGTGTGTGTTTGTCACCGACATGGCAAACAAAAACAAAAAAATTATATAAAGTGTACTTGTAGCCATGTTGGTTCCAGGATATTAGTGAGAGAAGGTAGGTGAGGTAATATCTTTTATTGGACCAGCTACTGTTGGTGAGAAAGACAAGCTTTTGGGCTTACACAGGGCTGAAGTTGGTCCAATAAAAAATATTACAAATGTCATTTCAGGTCAAATAAAACAAAATATTTGTTTTGTTTTAGGTGTGTTTTACCTTTTTAAAATAAATAGACAAATGTAGCTATATTTCAAAACAAAATGTCATTTCCAAATATTTTGTATTAGCAATGTCAAAAATGGAACATTTCAACTTAAAAGGGGTGTGTGGATATATATATTTGGCAAAAAATATTTGCCTATTTTGACCCAAATTCACAAATAGTTTCAGATGACCTAAAACTGTACTATTCAGTGAATAAATTATTCACCTAAAAAAAAAGTTTGCTTGGCTCTTTGCATTTGCATACTTTGCTTGCAAGGGCTCCTCAGGGTATGACTACACTGCAATTAAACCTTCGTGGCTGGCCTATGTCATCTGACTTGGACCAACAGGGATTGGTTCGACAGGATTGTAACATGGTAGTGTAGGTGTTCTGGATCAGGCTGCAGCCCAGGCTCGGACTCTCCCACCTCATGGAGTTCCATAGCCTACGCTCCAGCCTGAGCCTGAACATCTACTCTGCAGTTGTGTAGTCTCTCGAGCCTGAGTCAGCTGATATAGGCCAACCATGGGGGTTTAATTGCAGTGTAGACATATCCTTAAAGACCTGTCATTCTTTTGTAGGCAGCAGGGTCTCTTGCTTTCGTGTAGATTTCTTTAAGAAAATACTTTTCTTCTGAGTGTATTTTTGTGACCCATATTAACTGCTAATATTAGCACTATGATTATAAATTTCCTATTTTACTTAATAAAAATATTATATCCTCAGCTTCTCCATGCTGTACACAAGCTTTTGCTGAAGGACCATAATATCATTGATTAGAGTCCTGTCCGAATCTTGCTTACCATTCCATACTCTCTCATTTCTCCCATCCCATCTAATTCCATCCCATCCCATCCCATCCCATCCTGCTGAAATGAGATTGTAAAATCTTTTGTGGCAGATCTGTGAAAATCAAATGTGGGTTTTTTTTTTTTAATCTTATAGGTAGGATCAGGAGCTTAATTCTGAGAACCCATGTTTGGAAATTTTTGCCAGTAATGTCACCGTTGCTCAGCAATATCAAAGCTAAATTATAACAACAGAATGAAAACTGTCCTTGCTTTCAGGCCTGCAATACAACTTTAGAAAAGCAATAGTGATGAGTTACACAACACCAGCAAATGCCTTGATTGGACTTGGTTAGAATTGTAGTTTTCCTGGAAATTCTAACATTGGAATAATTCAGATATAAACTTCCAGATTATAGCAGTGAGACACACCTGTTTATTGGTGGGTGCTGTGGGCTATTTGAGACAGAATTTTTCCAGCCACTGTGGGAGAGTAACAGCTGTGCCACAGCATTGAAAAGTGTGCAGTGTGACTCCTATCTCTACCCTACACGTCAGCCGAAAGACCATAACCTCACCCTCTCCGCTCTCTTGCATGAGACCACGGGCACTAGCTGAAAATAGTGCCACACAACAGGCATTGTGACTGGCTCTATGTAGAGGTTTAAGAGTGCAAGTACCTTTCACCCCCCTCTTATCACCACTCCAGTCACAGTATACCTCTCAGTGACGTGAAACGAAATATGCATTTGTTATTACTCGACTCAAAAGTGGAAGTCAGGCAAATACTGTTTTTGGAGCTCTTAAATAATGTGTGTACTGCTAAGGAGACCTTCATTCTTGCCCCTTTGAACACAGCTTGCCTTGCAACAGATACTCACCGGTCATGTGTTCGAAAATTATTCTTAACAGTTTCTGTTTTTTGCTTTCTGATATTGATGATTTTTTTTTTCTGAAGGTGAAAAAGCAAAATTTAGTTTCAGACTCTTGTAGCTTTCTCGGGTGAGTTAGCCACTAAATGTAGTAACTAAGTACTGTACATACAATTCTCTCTAGTGCTGGACTGCACTGTATTTGTATTCTAGATACTGAGAGTCCTATAGTGACACACACACAGTAGCACACCAGTGTTGTATTAACATAATACAGCAGAGCCTGAATGGTAGAGAGAGACCACCCAGAAATATCTGCGTTTCTGGGTGGCCACTCTGACACTGCTTCTTTCTCTTGAAGCTTAATTTTTAAATTGCTACCAAATAACTTGTGAGGAGAATCTGGTCAGAAAAGGGCAAATGCTCCAATTTCAAAGCCACATCAGGGTGGGTCTAATAGGGTGGGTGAAACAGTTCAGGCTAAATATAAACCAGCTTGAACTTTCTTCAGTCACTCCCTTGGCCAATCTGAAGTCAAACTTTTTTAGGGTGTCAGAAGGGGTCACCCTGCCCCTTGTGTTTAATCCTCATTGATCTCTTTGCTGTGCCCTAATGTTCTTCGTGCTGAACTCTGAGATCTCTGTTAGCTGCACCCCAAAGCATGTGTGAATTTCTGCTCTGGAATGTCCTGTCAGATACACAGTACGTTCTGGAGCATAATTCACAGAAAACTGTTCATGGAGCACAGTAGGGACCTGGCCTCAGAGGAAATCTATTGGTGCTTCTGAGCTTCCATTTGTAAGTGGGGCAAAAGAACTAATTGTGGTTAGGACCTAATGGGAGAGGGAGATTGAGAAGCTCAATGAGCGGGGAGGTCAATGGCCCTTTGTAATTGTTTAGAAGATGAATACAGGTACAGTACAGATTAGCAACCAATATACTGGGGCTTAACTGAATCTGAAATTCACCCAGAACTAGTCTTAAAGTCTTAAATCTTGAGGCTGTATTATGGTGAAAAGCTTGTGATCTAAGCCTCAGAGAACCACCCATTGGACTCCACATACCCTGCATTCTGTTGAGCGTAGTTATCCATGGCAGATCTTCACAGAGGATAGAGCAAGTTGAAGTCATGTCCATGAGGAAATCCATAACACCAAACACATGGTAGGGAGTAGTAGGCTGTGTTTGGCATAGGCGATCCACGAAGATGAGGAGCCCTTGAAGCACATGTAGGGGATCAGGATTCCTTATTTCAGCCCCATTGTGTTTCAGTTCTTAGCACAGGCTTTAACTCAGCCTTTGCTCCATTGTCTAAGATTTCCTCTTATAGTCCTTAAAAATCAGACTTTACTTGGAGAGTTAAAAAAAAAAATCTACTGAGAATCCATAGTATTTTGCTATACATTAAGGGCTTGATTTTGTTCTCTCTCTTACCTTGTATATCAGAAGTAAGTCCAGTGGTATGAAGCCTATATAAATGAAAGTTGAATCACACCTCTGCATGATGCTGCTACTATTTCTACACTGTGCTCTTTTTTTTTTTTTGTCATGTGCTGCCTTGGAGGGGACAGATTATCCCTGGTTACCTGTTGACTCCTCTATACCAAGTTGCATTATGTCATATTGGTATGCAATGTCATGCAACAGGGTGGGTGAAAGGGATTTGACACGCTTAATCAAATTGAAGAGTAAAATATAGCAGCAATGTTTAAATGAGATGTCTGTTATCTGGTTGGATAGCAAATATTCGGTGAGAGATATTTGTTGAATTTCAGTAATTGTTACAACATCTGCAAATCAAAATCAGGCCACTGCAAACCTGACCTGTTTTTAAATAACACCCAAACTGGCTTTTATGTTCGTTGCAGCTGAAGAAACTCCAGTAGAAGCCAACAGCAGCTTTGCTTTTCACAAATCGGTGTATATTGATTTAAATCTTCAACCAGCTGCTAATCTTTTGGGTTTGTCATGTTGTCAGACTTCATTACACCACTCACTCAATGATGTAATACACACTACATGACAAATTGCTGGCTACCCACAGAATGGCTGAAGAACTGTAGACCAATTTGCTGCAGTGGTGAACTTGTTTGCACAGTATTGTTTCTTCCTGAAATAAACACACAAAAACTACTACAATATAAATGTTCATGACAGCAGATTGTCTGCCACTTATGGAAAAGCAGGGGCAAACTTGAACAGTTCAAGATCAGACTCTAAGTATCTTGAAGTGTGTGGGAATACACTTCACTACCTGCACATTTTGCATTCCTATATGCCTTACTCTTTTATTTATAGAAGGAAGTAATTTTTTCCCCCTTTCTGAGGAAGAAAACACATAGTCTATATAGTCTCAATTCCTCATGCTAATGGTGTGATGCTGGGCTCCTTTATCCTTCTGTTTTCTCACTCACCCTAGTATTAGCTCTGCATACTACATCCAGCGAAATAAAATACATTTCTAGCTGTTTCTATTATAGCAGACTCCTACCATTGCTGACCGCTGATGACACATTTTAGGTTTGAATTAAACAATCCTATCACGTTACCTTGCAAGATGCTTTTGTTTTCTATTATTGGTTTTCATGGTATACAGAAGGAAAAGTTATAATCTACCTGTGTTATCCCTGTGATCCAATATTTCAGTTGGTATCTGTTCATTTGGGAGGTTTAGTTTCATGCTGTTATTCATTTCAGAAGAGTTACATTATTTTCAAAGTGGAAATGGTCAGGTTTGGATGGTGTGTTATAGTCCAGAAGAGTGTAAATAATTAGCCTTCCTCTCCAACTTTTAAAAGGAAGAGATTGATTAAATAATTTTATATGTAGAACAGTAATATAGTAATGTCATTTTCATGCCTGGGCTACGAATACCTTATTTGTTCCAAAAAATTAATGACCAACGTTTTCAAAAATAACTAAAAAATTTTGGATGCCCAGCTTTGGGACACCTTAAAGGTGCTTGATCTCAGAAAGTGGAGAGCCTCTCTGTCTTCTGATAATCTGGACCCTTTAAGTTAGGACCCCATAATCACTAATCACTTTTGAAAATATTGACCAATATCCTTTACATCGTTTATACTCTTTTGTTTCATTGGCAATTCACCTGGCTTATAAAATGAAAGTAGCCCAGTCAGTTTCACTTCATTGTTAGTTTCACCTTTCTGGTACTCATGCAGCAACTCAAAAGCATGGTGATTTGGTTCCAGTGCAGCAAGTGATGATTATATACATCTATTGCCATTGAAGATAATTTTCACTGTCATGAAAACATTTCTATTTATATTACATTTTATAAATCCTTATTTTACTGACTTAAACATGGATTATTTTAAATATTTACTATACAGTAAACTTAGTTATTGGTGATATATAAAGTGCGATATCTCCCATGTAGGATTGTAGTCAGACTTCACACACTTGAGATTATTTGGCCCTCCAAGTAAATGTAATTCTTAGTCCAGCCACCTTGAGAGAGAGCAACTCAGTTGCTTTCCAAAGTGCCAGCAAATAAGTGACTTCAACTAATTAACAGTACCCCAATATAGTTGTTTAAAAATAAAAGTAGATTGTTACTGTCACATAATAGAAATAAAGAGAGAAATCAGTAAATAGAATCTCAGAGGAAATAAGCCTATTCTGTGACCTACTACAGAAGGCAGAATTAGGTGGGTTCAAGGCTTAAGTAATATTTACAGCAGTGGTTCTCAACCAGGAGTGTGTGTACCCTTTGGGTACGCAGAGTTCTTCTGGGGTGGACATCGATTCATCTAGATATTTGCCTACTTTTACGGCAGGCCACATAAGAAATACTAGCAAAGTCAGTACAAACTAAAATTTCATGCAGACAATGACTTGTTTACACTGCTCTATATACTATACACTGAAATGTAAGTACAATAGTTACATTCCATTTAATTTATTTTGTAATTATATGGTAAAAATGAGAATTAAGCATTTTTTATCAATAGTGTGCTGTGACACTTTTTTGTGTCTTATGTATAATTTTTGTAAGCGAGTAGCTTTTGAGTGAGGTGAAACTTGGGGATACACAAGACAAATCAGACTTCTGAAAGAGTACAGCAGTCTGGAAAAGTTGAGAGCCACTGACTTACAGCATGGTAGAAAATGTCTTTGGTCTCCTGTAATCTAAGCTTTTTTCCCTTTAGCCTGCCAGCACTGAATTTGGTCTCATGAGCAGCAAGGGTGTGTGTTTATATACAAAATCGCATGATATGTCCCTTATTCTAACTTTCTACATCGTTCAGTTACTTTGAGGCATTACCTCAACCTTTCCCTGTGCAGAAAAATTGGGTTATCTGAAGTTTTCAAACTTTTTAATGTTGTACTTAAACTTATGTTAATGTTTTTCCTCTTCCAAAACGAGTGCTTAAGTAACCTTCTCTGTAAGCTGTTGCATATGTAGCTATTAGTGTTTAGTTCAATTTAATGTCTCTCAATAAGTGTGTCCGAGTTAAGTTTGGGCCTTTCCAGGCAGGGACCTAAACTTTAATATGAAGAAAAAATAATATATAATAGCAATTACCCAATTTAAATCCTACAGATACAATCATGAACATTTTATCTATAGTGTGATAACATTATGCATTATGGATACTGGCAATATAAAACCTACACTAAGACTTGAGTGACAAGATGATTATTCTGAATGTTTTTGAAAGGAAATCTTTGTTCCTTGACCCCAAACGAAAATTTCTGGGTTTTTTTAAATCCAATTAAATCATATTCCACATCAAAAGATGTTTGAACCCAATATTTGCTAACACAGTTATGGTACAGTGATCAAAAGGATGTTTTTACCAATAGCGGTATCTAACCATTTGTAAAACACTGACACACAAATTGACATTAACAAGTAGGCCAACGCTAGTCAAAATATTAATGTTACCAAACTCCAAATGTCAAAGTTCCTTCCCATGAAAGGAAGAAAATTGAAAGTTGTTTGAAACCTCACCATTAGCCCATTGCAAAGTTCCTTAATATTGCAAGACACAGTGGTATGCTCTGTTTGAAGACACTCTCACTTATAACTTACTCATCCCTTGATGAGCTTACGGATGCTACATGCAGAATTTTATGAATTTTTTTTAGTGGTAGGGCTTGCTTGTTTAAAAATTAGTTTTCTCATCCTTAACCTTTCCTAAAACTTGAGCAGAGCCTGAACCAAAACTTTTAATAGACTAAAAACCAGCTTGGATGGTTTAATTTACCTTCCTTTAATTTGTTAACATGTCCCTCTTCCCACTGCCAATGATAGTGCCAAACTATCCCAAGAAAGTCTGTTCTGGAAACATTTCTGTTATGGCCTGTAAAGAAAGCACCAGGTATTTCACAAGAGAATCTGTTACTATGAAGTTTCCAGACTGTAGAGTTTTGCATAGGTCCAGGGAAGCACCTACCAATTTAGATGTTTGTTGGAAAAAAAGCCTCCAAACTTCCTATCCCCACGGAAGGATTTGTGCCTTGTATTTGAAAGCAAGGAAGGGCTATAGCATGTGGGAGCTGAATAAGGTTTAATGGGGTATGTACATTTCCATTCTGTACTTTGAGTCCCTGTTCAAGCTTAGTTTATGCATTTGAGAATAACACCACATTCGTTTTCTATTACTGATGTGTGGTGAAAGCTAAATGTTCCTAGTGCCAAGAATTCCACTGCACTGTAAAATGATCTTATCTAGTCACAGATAACTTTTCACTCAATACCAGCTGATTACATCTGCAAGAAGGATTCTTTCTCTCTTCAGAAGAAGGCTACGGAGGGTTGTTCCTGAGAGCAAAATCCACCTGTCAGACTTTCTGAAGGGATGGGAAAAGCTAAGGGATTTATCTTCATTTAACTCCAATCACTTTTGCCCGCTAAGCTGAAACAGTAATTCATGGAAGACTGTGGGGATGCCATTGCAGCAAACACTGCCTCAGAATGAACAGATCTCCCTGCCTCCCAGGCAGCATCCTCCAGTTCTGGATTGCAATAGGCCCACATATAGCCATACACTTCTTGGACTCCCTCTTTTCTTCTCAATACTTCCACAAGTCTAATAAAGGCTGAAATCCACCTTGATGCTGTTCCACCTTCCCAGGCCACCAGATTTCTACCCTAATAGCCCAGGCCACAGATCAACACTGAAATTCCCCACAACACACTGTGGGTGGTACTGACCTCTTTTACTTCTGCAGTCTCTCTCATTGTACAGCTGGCTTATGAGCGAGCCTTTGTGCTCAGTGCCACTATGGTGAGGAGCCAGGCCACTGCTTCACTGCATATGCTGTGGCCTGGCTCCTCACCATACACACACAGTATGAGGGTAACCTTTGCTCAGACTATTGCCCACCATCTTGTTTCATGTTCTAATGCTGGATCATCATGAAAGAGAACCAGAGGGCAGCATAGTAGGCACTCTGAATTTGAATTGCTTGGATTCATGCTGAGTAGTAGTATTGTTTTCATGTCCAGAAAATAAATATCAGAGAGATTTCAAGCTGAGGAAAAAGAATTGTGTGTCATTCACAGTCTAGAGAAAGGTATCAGAAAGCCTAGGACCTCTTCTGAGAATGCTAGATTGCTGGGAATTCAGAAAAACAAGTGGGTTATTTTCCCGAATCCCATCTCAGGGGAAGAATGTTATCTTTACAAAATGTGCAAGAATGTTGATTTATATAGTAGTGCCAGGGTGCTTCAAACTGTAGAGGGTGATGCAACTCTCATCAAGCTCATAGACCTTCTTCTGCTTGTCTAACTGACTTTCCTGTTAAATGTTTCATTAAGATAGCTTAAACAAAACGCAAAAGTAGAAAGCGGTATCTCAGAATCAATAGTAGTGAAGTCTCCACTCAGACCTAGCCCTAAAGAGAATGAAAGGTACAGTCCCTTGGCTCCAAATGCCTCCTATATCTTGAGGAATGATCGCCAACCACCACACAGCGCTGACAGATGTAAGGAGTTCTCTGTCACTAGATTCTAAACTGAAAGAGAGAGACCCTGAAAGCTGCTTCAAATCTTTCCCCTCTTCAGACACTGTCAAAGGTTCCTAGCCTGCCATAACCACACTGTTCTCTCGCAATCCCACAGGGGAAAGAAAAAACATTGCTCAGTTATTTTCTGCAAATTAGTCAATGCTTTTCAATTTAGGATAAATCCTGACTATCAAAGACTTAACCTTCTAAAAATGATACCAGAAGGCACTTTTACTTCAAATGTTAGAATCACTCTGATGTGAAGACCTCCAAAATCAGAAACAGTGGAACTAATATGAGATCCCTTTGAGGAAAACATGCTCTTTAATAATGGACAGGCTACGCACTTCGAGCATATCTGGTCTGTACTCAGCCCGTCAACTCTCAGACGTGGTATTAAGAGAAATCACTGAAATCAATTGTATTGTATCTGTGTACACCAAGTTAGAATTTGACCCTATCATTTTGAGTATTTGAGTAAAATGGTATGTCTTTTCTTAACTTTTCTCAACTTTGTGTTCCACAAAGTTGTCTGAACAGACTAGCCTAAAAACTAACTGAACTCTTGATGAAGAAGAATCTGAAAGGACATAAATTCTTCCTGGCAAGAGAACAATCCTTGGTTAGCATGTAACTCTGTTTGCTTTATTTTGTGATGATGTCACAGGTTGGGTCTTGGCCATTCACCAGATTGCTGTGAAAGGATCCAGATGCTAGATTCCCAAGTGTTTTAAGCCTCTGGAGCCTGAACAGGGCCCTGACACTGTCCTTGTCTTAAGGGTCTCTAAGCAAACTCTCAGATATCCTCTCTCTAGCACCCCGACCTCAGAGGACCATGTAATCACCTGCCTAGCCCTTAGAAGTAATGCAGAGCCCTCAGACTCCGCTGTAGCTTATACTCATCGTTTCCCAGAATCCCACTGAAGGTGTGAGCCTTAAGCCTGGGTTAACCTGTGTGAACTCAGTGCACTTGTCCAGGTCCCTCACATTGTGTACATACCAGAGTATGCAATAGAAGCAGCACAAAGCTCCTGAATTGTTATGAGATGGGAGTGCTGTGGCCCATCATGGGTGTAAAGTGAGAAAGTAACTTTAGAATCAAATGTGAATCAGTCAAATGGCAGCATTTCATGCCAAATTTCAGTCAAATGTGAATGTTATGATCTTTGGAGATTCAATTATAAGATAAATACTGCCAGAGTCTTACGTTTTAGGGACACTATTGCACTGCCAATACAATAAAGAAGTTTTCTTTCTTCCTATGGTTTATTGGCTTCTATCTGCATCTTCTATTTTTCTGGGATCTCAGGCAGTCAAGCAGAGTCTTAAATGTCTCAAACCTCTAATTGACAGCTATCTCGTTGGTAAGGAGACAAGGAAGTTTTGTTGGT
This sequence comes from Dermatemys mawii, assembly GCA_007922305.1. NCBI lineage: Eukaryota > Metazoa > Chordata > Testudines > Dermatemydidae > Dermatemys > Dermatemys mawii. The sequence goes on along the minus strand of ML677350.1, from coordinate 33,967,291 downwards.
CAAAGTTCCCAAATTGACCAAAGAAAAGAGTGTACAATTCGCACTGACGAAGAAAAGTTCAGTAAAACTATTCCTAATCCAAGTAGGCAAACCACAGTTTGCTGGAGCCAAACCTGAGACACAGAAATAGTGCCACAGTTTGGTCCAGACACTTTTTCATAACAGATAAAAGTATTTATACAAGTTATCTTTGTTAATTTAATTTGTGTTCCATGAAAGAGAGCTATGCTCCAAGAGTTAAACATTTGTTTTTTGCTTTTGAAAGTGAAGTCATTGACAAAACGAAGTACTGGTTGCCAGGATTTCTTAAACAATTGCATTAGCAAGGCAGCAAGTACTAAAAAAACCCCCAACCCTGCTGATATAACCAAGGCATAAATATATTCAAGACATTAGGCCAGTGAGGAATTTGTAATACTTTAATTTGATGCACACACCAGAATATTGGGACTGCTTTGTTTGCTGCTGCTGTTTTATTTTTGTCAGTTTATAAGCTGTGAAACCTAGAACGCAACTTTGACATCTCCAGTCTGTAAGAGGAGGAATTATGTTTCTTACCCATATTATACACCCAGGACATTTTTTGTTGTTCGTATAAAATTATTTCACAGTGTGGTAAATGGATGGAGTGGGGTTTTTTTTTTTTTTTGTATTATTAAGTAAAGCACCTTTAGACATTGCAAAACTTCTCATGCTGTTGCCATGCCAGCTTAGACCTAGCCTGACCTGGCACTGTTTCAGAGCATACATTTTTATTCTCTGTGCTCTTACTGTTGGAGCTGTCTGAGACTGAGGTTGCCAATTTAATGCCTGCTCACCAATCACTTTGAGGCGTTGAGACAGAGGAACTCAAGTCTGACCCAAATGGTAGTTCTCTTTTCCCTCAGGAATAAAACTACCATTTGTTTAGAAAAAAGAGCTGTGTCTGGTTTATAATGATGCATGTTAATGTCACTGAGATCTTTAAAACCTTGTAACAAGCCATCTAGCATTAGGGCATTATACAATATGGTCTGCAAATCCATACACCACACTTTTAGAGATATTACAGTAAACAAAGTATGAAACCAGTATGTTTTGAACATTAGCCCTACACATGGCTGGCACTTTAAAACAAAATAAGACGGAGGGACAGCTTCCATTTTGACCCAGGCATGTAACAAGATATTTAAGTATCTTTAACTCATGGTAATCATAAATTCAGACTGTGTAACTCACTCTGGAAAGTTATTTTAAGGTCTAAAACTTAATTGAAAGGAGACAGAACGAACATTGGCATCTAAAATTACAGCTTTAGACTTTTCTAATTATGTGCTTCTGTTATCTTATGGCATATTTTAAATGACCTCATAACTGTATCTTTAAAGTAATTTCTTTAGTCCTTGAATGGTATCTAATATGAAGGCAAATGTAACATGTTACTGACAGAAGACATTAATTTCAGGTTATTTTCTCTTTTAGTTACGAATATGTGATCAAAAATTCCTTAAGTCAGCTGCTGCCTTGATCATATTCTCTAGCAGCTTTTCCTAGGCACAAAAAACTTCCTTACCTTTCTGTGAGTGGTAGGGAGCAAATGTACCAGGTCTAAGGCAAGGGAAAACTAATGTCTCCTTGTTCTGCTCCCTGCTATCACTGACCACATGGACATCCTTTCCACAGTTGCTCTGTAATGATCTGGCAGGGAAGGGATAACTGCTTTCTGGCATTTTCCAAATGTGATAATTTCTCTTTTTCCCTCGTCCCTTTTTTAGGGAATAAGTATGTACAACTATTAATATTGTTGATGCAATAAACATTTTTTATTCCTTTTCCATGTGCTCTTTGAGGAGGGATGAGAGTAGTGGCACACATTTTAACCTGAAAGGTTCTGAGGCAGTAAAAGTGTAGCAGCATAGTCATTCTTCACAGATTGCTCTGGTCTGGAATGGATCTGTTAACTGAGATCTGTGGTGAAAATCTCCACTCTTCTAAGCCATCAGTTGGAAACCTTGTGAGTCAAACCTCATGGAGTTTTCAGCCACTTTAGAGTGATTGGCTTATATATCTTAGGCCTTATCTGTACTATAACTTTTAACCAAGTTTGCGACCAGTTAAATCATTGGTTTAAAGGAGGTTTTGGTGACAACTTGTTAATACCGTGTTAAGTCCAGGCTGCATGGGAACATTTTACAGGTTATACTGGTGTGGTTATACTGATATACCCCTTCTCCCCCATCTTATTCCTTTATAAGAGTGACTTTTTCAGTTTAGCTTCAGCCCTTTCCAAAGCCATATAAGCTAAACTGAAAATAAGTGTCCTCACAAGGTTATACCAGTATAACTACATTTGTTTCAGTTAACCCCTTCAGTTGTACCAAAATATTCTGCCTTATAGGTAAGGCCTTAGTAACCACAGTAGGTGGTAATCATGTCCTCAAGCAGTGGCCTGCAATGGTACGTGGTGTTTTCCTGTAAGCAGATGCTACTTTTCTGTGTATACAGGATCCTTTAATCATGCCTATCTGACTGCTCTGGTAGGAACTCCTTCCTCAGAGCTGTCTGTGTGATAGGGCACCTCAAAGTAGGTGGTGCGGTAGATGAAGGCATACAACATTATTGACTTGTCAGTGTATTGTGAAAAAAGCTGCTTTGTGGTTACAACTAACCTGTGTTTTCTGTAAGTGGGCCAGATAAGTGTCATAATCTGGTTAGAAATTCATGTCTGTATTCATAGTGTTGATGGGATCTTATTTTAGTGTGTGTTTAATTCAAAATGTTCCCATTTGCCATAGTTTTTTTATTAAAGGGCTTCCTGGAGCAGTGAACTGCAAGCTAGTCAGCTGTGGTAAAATGATCCAAATACAGATAATAATAAGAGGGTGAAACATAGGGTAGTAGTAATGCTTTGAAGTGACAGATACCAAATTTAGACAGATGTGTGTGATGCAATATGGCAATATAAAAGGTCAATGCAAGCTGCCTATGCAGAGGTAGCTTGTCACAAAGCAGTGGTATAATAATCCTTCTCTAGGTCAACTTCACATGGAATATTATGTCCATTTCTGACCCCACATTAGTGGAAGTATATTGACTAGTTCAGAAAAGAGCAACAAAAAAGATCAGGAGATTGGAGGTATGCATTAAAAGTATTATGAGGAAAGATTAAAAGACATAGATCTACATATGTTTGAAGTGGGTGAGCACCAAGGATGGAAAGCAATTATTTAAGGTAATACAATACTATTAAGAGAAATAGGATTCAATTTGGAAGGAAGATGTACAGTGAACATTTGGCGTAACTTCCATTTAGACTGTGGAACAGTCTCTCAGAGAAGAATGTGGAGCTTCCATTATTTTTTTAACATTTAAAACTAGACTATACAAAACACAAGAAATATGCTGTCGGGAACTATCCTGCATTGGCCAAAAGTGAGATGGTATAATAGCTTCGTAGATCTATTCCATAAATGAGTGTCTGGCATTCTTTGGATTTTACAGATTTGGCTTTCTGCTTTGGTGGACAGTTTTATTTCCTTCTCTTTTTTCTAATTTTATCCGCCGTTAGTTTCTTCAAGATACCCCCTAATTCTCACGTTATTGAACAGGGCAAACAACAAATTCAAACCCTAGTATTTCTCAGTGAGAGAAATATGTTGTTCTTGGATCTAAGGTTCCCACAGGACTCCTTAAAAGACTGAGGTTTTGTCATAAGCACTGTTGTGTAAATAAAGCTGTTGCCTGCTAATCATTGTTTGTTATTGAATTAATGGCAAGCACAGCAGAAGGGGAGGGGAAGAGTTATAGGAAAAAATGCCATCATTAATGAAAGACTATTCCATTGAGCATGCTTGCTTCCCATTATATTTTATTTTGCCTTTGTGGGTAAGATTTTTTTTTCTGGAAGTGATTTCTTTAGAGAGTAAGGGAAAAGTCATGATAAAATGCTTCTCTTTACTTATGGACTTAGAGAGAGTGATAGAAAGTTAGCAGAGAACCTCAAAAATGGTGGACTCTTTAACTTTCCTAAGTTTACAGAGTAGCTGTGGAAAACTCAGAATACATGACAAAGTATGGGAAACAGTTAAATGTAGTATAAAGCATTCTTTGGAATTGTAGAATTTCTTTCATCTGAAAATTTCCACGTGTTCTCACTCACGTGTAATAGGAATCTGTGTCCTTTTTTACAAATGGGGTAATTGAGACACAGGGCGGTAAAGGGTAATAATTCCCCAACACCTCAATTGCATTCTTTTGCCATGAGACTATAAACAAGGTAAATTGTCACACCTACAACTAACTGAACTAAAGTTCACTGTAATTTTTAATTAGAAATTCTTTGCATGGTAATACTTGTGCTATCATGGCTTCTATAGCAAAGTTAAGTTATACATTATCACATGTAATGTTACTCTGATCCTGTAGTTCATGTCTTATGTTAAATGGAGAAAGAAAGACCTCCCGTACTCTAATTTCATTTAAAATAATTTTATTTTGAAGGCTTCAAGAAGCCACATCTGACATAGACTGTAAGGCTGGTTTTTTTTCAGTTAGGCCAGAGGTGGCAAACTATGGCCAGGGGCTGCATCCGGCCCTCCAGACATTTTAATCCAGCCCTTGAGCTCCCGCCGGGCAGAGGGGTCTGGGGCTTGCCCCTTTCTGGTGCTTCAGCAGAGGAGCAGGGTAGGAGGCTTGCCCCACTCCGCGTGGCTCCCAGAAGAAGTGGCACATCCCCTCTCCAGTTTCTACATGTAGGGGCAGCCACGGAACTCCGCACACTGTCCCCACAGCTCCCATTGGCTAGGAACCACAGCCAATGAGATCGGCAGGGGTGTCTCCTGGAGAAAAGGCAGGGTGCAGAGCCACCTGGCCACACTTTCACATAGGAGCTGGAGGGGGAACATGCCGCTGCTTCCAGGAGCAGCTTGAGGTAAGCGTTACCCAGAGCCTGTACCCCACCCACCTCCTGCGCCCCAACCTCCTGCCCCAGCCCTGATCCCCCTGCTGCCCACTGAAACCCTCAGTCCCAGTCCAGAGCACCCTCCTGTACCCCAAACTCCTCATCCCCAGCCCCATCTCAGAGCCTGCACCCCTAGGTGGAAACTTCACACCCTCCCGCACCCCAAATCCCAATTTCGTGAGCATTCATGGTCTGCCATACAATTTCCTTACCCAGATGTGGCCCTTGGCCCAAAAAGTTTGCCCATCACTGAGTTAGGCACAACTCGCAGGAAAGAACATGAAGTGGCTTGCTTCTACAGAAATCTGGTGAAGTCACCAGACCTTTGGGAGTCAACAGAATTCAAAATAGGCTCTCAGCAGGTTAGGTTCTCAGCAGGTTTCAGTCTACTTCAGAAATGCATGAAGAGAACATTTCACAGTATCTGAGAGAAGGGAGCTCTTTATCTTTAACTTTAGCAACTAGTAGCACTGCATTTTGAATGTCCAAGGTGAATGATGGGGCATTCTTTGTGTTATCTAACAGCTTCACCAAAACCATTTATATGTAAATAAAATAAAAACTAAAGAGCAATTATTCTCTTGCATCAGCTTGGAACAATACTTTTAGTCTCTACACACAGATTTTTCTCTTTGCTGTGACTTCTTCATAAGTTGTCAGTGACCCTTTCAGTGACAAAAAAAGATGAAAGTTTCTTCACATGACAAGAGATGTCTAGCAACCAGCTTATTAGAAATAAATCTCATCAGTCGTGACATGCTATGAATGGGCACCCAAACGATGTGCTACAACTTTTTCTCATGTAGCCAAAACATAGCTTCTGTTTTAGCCTCTGCTCAATCTATTCTTGTTTTGTTGATGTAGTTTACAAGCTCAATCTCAAATTATAGTGTAGAAATATAAGTTGACTCGAGTAAAAAGAAAAATTAAATTACTGCAAAAGAGCAGCATAGAGATGATATAGCTGGTAATGTGCAAAATGAACAGGTGCTGATTTCCAAGGTAGTGTTTAGATGGGGCTTCTGCTACCAGAGGAAGAGTTTCAACATGGTATGCAGAGGAAGCTGCATTTTGGCTCATATTTCATCACAGAAAGAAAATACTGCAAGTTCTAAATTAAAATTGTTTCATTTTTCTCACTGCTAATGTAAATAAGTTTGTTTTGCTGGGAAAAGAAAGGGAAAAAAAGATACCCATAGATGGAACAAACATATATTCCAGTATGTCAGGAAATCACTGTTACCCTATTCTTATTTATTATTGAATTATACAGTGACTGTCAAAAGGAGTTTGGGAAAATTCTGCAAAGGAAGCATATTGTCACTCAAAACATGCACATTTTTAAAATTCTGCATAGTTTTCTTTACCTGGAAAGATTTCCAACTGTATCATTCATAGTTAGGTAAACACAAATGAATAAGCTATATTTGATTGTGCTTAGCTATATTATGTAGGATGTATACTCAGCTCACTACTGAGTATATTGCACTGTACATGATAGTGAGCTGTACATTACAACTCCCTACATAATTTTATCAATTTTATTATCTTTGCTAAGTTTCTTTCCATAAATGTTCAATGAAAGTGATAGAAGTGAACTTCAGTGAAGTGAAGAGGAGGCATGGTAATGTGAAACATCAGACTTTGAAATGTCATCAGCTTGTTTTCCTTGAAGATCATTAATTACACATTTAAAACTGTGTCTTTCAACTCATTCTGATTCCATAGGTGTTTTGGGACTTGGCTCATACTTGCTACAGGCATTATGTCTTTCTTTCTTCCCACTGTGGAGTCAGTAGATGATCAAATATTGAAATGTAGCAAAATGCCCTTTCCCCCTTTAACACAGACACAGTAGTGCTTAAAATTTGAATGTATAATGTGAGTACATTTAGAAACTCCTGTCACCACCTATTTGTGAAAAACTTAGAATTGCAAAGAACGGTTTCCATTAAAAATTTGTGTTTTCCCTTGGTTACCAAATCACAGAATCTTTAATGCTACCTATTCTGCTTATAAGGAGATAGCGTGATATCTCGCATACCACTAATGTTAGTAAATTACTTTTGAAGTCCATCACCATATATCTAAAAGAATAACGTTCATTTGTTTAAATCATATATATAACTGATTTTATGATCGACACTCTATACGGTGTTTGGGCTCAAACTATATTAGCTTTGAACTTATTACAATGATATAATACAGTTAGTGTCAGGTATTAGATTACATTTCCAAAGCAGAAAGAATCCATGTTGGCATAAAAATACTTTGCATTTTAGTAACACATTCTATCCAGAGATCTTAGAGTACTTTGAATACACCATTAAAGAAGACTTATCGTACCCCTGTGAGGTACTATAATTAAGTGGTATTACAGGGGTAGATGAGGCATAAACAGATTAGGTGACTTGCTGAAGGTCATACATGAAGTTGGTTGTGGAGGAGGAAATATAGCCCAGATTAATTTACTCCCAGTCGTGTTCCTAATCACAAAGTCATCCTTCCTCCCTAATATTTCTGTAAGACAATAAGTAGGGTGGTGTTCAGGACTCTTTCATTGTGGCTCTGTAGATTTCTGTGGAACGTGACTGTTGATTTGTGGGAACTTAAATATGAATCTTGGAGATAAAGCTTTTGACTGAGATTACTTCTTTGAAGTTTCAAAAAGGACTCCTTAGGATTAAACACTTTTTTTCTACTCCTTCACTCACATAAATCTAAACTGAATTGTTACTTATGAACGGCCACACTGGGTCAGACCAATAGTCTGACAGTGGCCAATGCCAGGTGCTTCAGAGGCAGTGAACAGAACAGGCAATCATCAAGTGATCTATCCCCTGTCATCCAGGCCTAACTTCTGGATACTTTTAAAGCTGGTTAACACTGTATTTTTCTTTCCATTTGTACCACCTTTGGCCCTTAAATGTGACTCTTATCCATGGTCATTAGATATTTCCTGGAATATGGAGGAGCATAGGCTTGCAGTAACGCAGTTCATGTGAGAGGACTCATTACTTGAGGAAGCTTTGAAATGTTAGAAAGGAAAAAAGAGAAAATAGGGGAAGAAAACCCAACCTGAATTTCATTCGTTTCATTGTACTTAGTGGGGAAAAAGGGAGAAAAGTGAAAACTAAAAGTTTTTAAAAAATCTGTTGTGCATTTAGTGAGAATTTGCAAAAAAGAAATAAGAAAAAAATTCCATTTTAAATTCTTCATGAAATTATATTCATGCTTTTCAACTGGCTCTAAACTTTTGGCAGGCAGCATGCCAGAAACATGGCCTACAGCCTCCGCTATCCTCTCTCCCCTTGCTCCCTTTTTCATTTTAGAGGTGTGGCAGCATCTTTTATTGTACCAGGCTAGCAGATCTAGATGACATCTGCATTTCAGAAAAGTAATGTTTGATCAGTTGCATCTCTGGTAAGGGGGAAGTGGCAGAGTCTCCATCCTCCATATGATAGTTGTGGTCCCCTAACACTTCTGACATTCCTCTCGCCAGCTTTGGAGGTTCTTCGAGAGTTTCCTTTCCCTAAGACTAAGATTTCAAATGCTCCTTTGATCTTGCCTTCCTCCAAGTCAGTTTAAGACTCCAGATGGGTGGAGCTTGGTTTGCTTTTTCCATTGTCCTTGCCTGCAAACAAAAATACAACTTACATTTTCTTCTAATTCCTAACTTTATTCTCCCATACATCAAATATGAATTAGTAACAGATTAATGTTTGTCTGACAATTAGCCTGTTTGATGGGCATACGAAATAGTTTGTTTTGGCCAACTAACTGTAGTTAGAAATGGAATCACTGAGTATATTTTAACGTTCTAGATATATAGTCACTTTCTAGATGACATATTATTATTATTTTTATTTTATTACTGATATGCAGTTCATTCCTAGTGTAGTTCCACCATGTTTTAACTGTCTCGGTCCCTTCTCCATTTCTTCAGACTATTAAGATAGTCCAGTTAGATGTTTTTCAAAGTGTCATTTAATGTACATAATGTATTTTTGCACCAATTTAACTTTATAACTAACATTTTTAAAAAATGGTTTTCTGGCTTTGTGTGGTATGGGGACGAAAATATATGTATTGCAATCATATCATTTGGGCTCAGTTCTGCAGCACATGTAGTCACATCCAAGCATGCTAATAACAATAGCAGTGGAGCCAAGGCAGCATAGGCTAACCTGTGCTCCTGTAGCATCACTGCTCCAGCTAGCTGGAGCAAAACTAGCTCAGGTGTGTCTACATGTGCTGCAGAACTGATGTTGAACACTTGATACTGATTTCAGAGAAGACATACCCCAGTCATACCTCTGATTGCAGTGTAGACATACCCTAAGCAAAGTGATCCAAGTGATGGGTGATGAGCATTTTTATTCTTTAATTTTCAGCACCTCCTTTTGTGACTGCCTCATCACATTTTACTGCCTAGATAGCCTTGCTGTTATCTCAGTGTTTGCTGAGATATGTTCTCCCACCTATTTAAGGTATAGCCACACAGCACCTGGGGCATGATTGCAGCTCATGCACAAATACCTGAGCTATCTTTATCTAGCTAGCTCCGGCACTGGAGCAGTGAAGCCATAACAGCATGTGTTTCAGCATGGACTAAACCCCCAAGTCATGACCCAGGGTTCTGGGTGGGCTTGTTACACAAGTGTCACTGCACTCCAGTGGCTAGGCTAGCTAGATTAAAGCTAGTGTTGGTAGATGTGCTGGTATTGTGAGCATGCTTGTAACAGGAGGCATTCTGCTATGTTAGAATGCACCATCCCAGTTAATATCAATACAGGCGTGGGGATCTGAAATACAAAAGCACACAGTTCAGCATTAAACATGTGGTTTGTTCAAATTTCCCTAAATGAAAAGGTAGATTCTGTCCTGTGCTAGAACTCTGCTTGGTACCGAAGTAGATTGGTTGGGAAATCATGGATCCACATACTACTCCCTTATTCATGGGGCCAATACCAGCCCTGGCCCTAACACCACTAAGAGCTGCTGATAGGAAGCTCTCAATTCTGCTGCTGGCCATGACAGTGGAGGATAAGCCACAACACTGCCACCCCTCCTCTTTCCTCAAACATACCTAGGAGGGTAGAAGTGAAGGGTCAAACAGTAGTATAGATGCACTAGTAAGAAGTTTCTGTATGTAGTGGGAATTCTCTGTCCATTTATGGGTGGATAATAGACACTTTTATGCCAACTAAGTGGTGCAAAGGGGTTGTAAAAAGCTTTACCAACTTGGGCCAATGAGTCTAATGAAGGAGGTATGACAAATAGTGGTTTTCCTGACAAATTTCTGATGTTCAGTTAATCAGATCATTATTTTCCTTTGATGTGTGGCACATTTTTGCGATGTATCTTGGGGGCAGGGGAGTGGAGGAGAGGAAATCAGTGACTATCTTGTAGGCAAGGCAGGTAGCTGATTTTGCAGGACAGGCAGTAATGTAAGCTGTTGGCCATAGGGATGGATCAACACCTTAACTTGTGGATGTGTAGTTCCATTCCTGAGGAACAAGGGGTGAAAAGCAGCCCTGGAGTGGGCTGCAGCTGTGAACGGTGGATTGGAGTAGCAGCCACAGGTATGGCCAGCCCAAACGGGGCCAGCTGGTCCTTATAAGAGGGCTATGGGACAGAAGCTAGCTCTGGAGGGAGATGGACCTAGCTGCCTGAAGGGAGCTAAGGGTATTGAGAGTAGAGCAGTGCTGGGGGAGGGGCAGGCTGAGCTGGGGAGTTCAGGCCTGGCAACCTCCCAGGCTGCGGCCTGATACGAAGGCCTAAAAGGGTACTGGGCTGCAGGGAAAGGCAGCAGGTCCAAAACCCCCTTGCCTATGATGACTGGCTGTTACACTGCAGTCTGTCCCAGGGAGCAGGGGCTAGATGATGACTGGCAGTAGCCCTAGACTGTGGCAAGGTGTGGATTAGATGGTTGGTGGTTGCCTGGGGAGGGGAGACCCATAGTGAGTATGGGGGTATTGCCAGGGGTCAGCACCCCAGATAGAGGGGCACCGGGGTCCGGGAGGGACATGGGGGCCAGGGACAGGTGAAGCACTGGCCTGCAGAGGGTGCTGCGACTGGAAAAGAGCTAATTCCCTGACAGCCAGCAGGAGGTGCCGCAGGGGTAAGTTATCACATCGCAACAGGGTGACTTTATATTTTGCTAAGAAATGACTACTGAAATAGACTCCTAACCTCTGGTGCCACGTGTCTAAACTTTGTTAAATTTTGGGGTGACTAGATAGCAAGTGTGAAAAATCGGGACGGGGCTGGGGGATAATATGAGCCTATGCAAGAAAAAGCCCCAAATATCAAGACTGTCCCTATAAAATCGGGACATCTGGTCATCCTAGTTAAATTTAGGCATCAGATCTATTATGCATATGTCTAACTTTGTGCGTGTGAGTGTAACTTCTATAATTGGGCCTTGGGTTGTAAGATCTTTAGGGCAAAGAGCATTTCTTCCCATGTTTCTGTTTTGTCCAGCACCATCCACGCTGCCAGGGATCATTTTAAAAAAAGCAATATATTCTTGGTCACAACAAGCAGGAAAGGCACCTTTTACTTTAGCCTTGCAGTAGGGTGAGTGCCATAAGGAGGGCTAAAAGTGTTTATGAATAACACAGAGGAGAGACTGCCAAAAAAATTAATAAATGGACTAGTCTGCCTAGTGTTTTCTCTACAAAATAAAACCCTTGTCATGACTAATTTGCTCTCAGCAAGCTCGTATTGTTTTTTTTTCTCACCAATTTCTAGCTATGCAAACAAAGTACATAGTTCTGTAGTGATGACATGCTGTGCGTGCAAATCCACGGCAGCCAAGACTTTCAGTATTATTTTACTTCATCCATAAGCATTGCCATATAGCGCCTTTGGCATAAGAGAGGCAGCCCTGCTGTCTAATGTGCTGCCAACAGAGGATGAAGTAGGTTAGTATCTGTGAATGCACATGCAGTATTTTTGTCATTATCCCTTTTACTCATCTGTGTAGAGGAATCAGTGTGGTGTCTTTACTGCACCATCTAGCCAATATGGATCATTGAGTTGTTACTTTGAATGGGGTACAATATACACAGTTCCTGCTCTCCTTGAACAAAGATAGTAAAAGCAGCAGCCAACCTTCACAGGCACAAATCTGCTTTCAGTGCTCCAGCTAAAACAGCTGTGTTTCAGCACTTCCCCCCCCACACCCCACCCCAGCAGCAGCTTCTGTGTCTATTTCCCGTGCGTGCCTGGTCTTCATTTCTAGAGTGTGTCTGTGGCTATGTCTACAGGAGGGGAAAAAATTCCCACCATTACTACCACTATTTCAATGAGTGGGATCTATACTATAAACAAGGCTTTAGTTGCTTCCAGCATTTCTGCCACTGTCTTTGTGTTGTGTCTTAATCCCGCTCCAAACACGCATAACAAAATCCTTTTCGTTTTGGGACTGTTGCTCAGGAGTTATTACTCGCAGTTGTCTCAGACACCTGTTTCCAGGTGCTGTGCAATTTAGCTTGCCCCTACTCACTCAGCTTATTCCCATTTTTCTCTGTCTTTGTTTTGCTAAGAAAGGAGGAGCCATTTCACTCTCTTAGACTCTGATGGTGCTTCTGCTTTTTTGATCCCCGCTCCCACTGGCTGTGGTTTGCTGTCCCAGGCCAATGGAGGCTGTGGGAAGTGGTGCGGGCCGAGGGATGTGCTGGCTACCACTTCCTGCAACCCCCATTGGCCTGGAATGGCAAACCGCGGCCAGTGGGAGCTGTGGTTGGCTGAACCTGCAGACACTGCAGGTAAACAAATGGTCCTGGCCCGTCCGTGGATTTCCCTGATGGGCTGCATGCCAAAGGTTGCCTGTTCTGGCGTGTATCCAAATTATTATTGTACTGCACCCAAAAGTATGCTAGCCACCTCACAGTCCACATCAATAGCACAATGTTGGTACTATAAAAAGCTCACTAAGGATCTGATCTTAGACACTTAAGATCATGGATAAATTTACTCTTGTGAGTAATCTCATTTACTTCAATGGACTGTTTCATGGAAGGAAGGTTATGCACATGTGTAAGTATTTGCAAGATCAGTCCTTACCCTGTACATGATACAACTGTGTTGTGAGAGGGACAAACAAGGGGAAAACCAACAATTTTCTGTAGCTGTTATTTTTATTATCATTTTTATTGAGCCATGGAATGGAAATACCTGATCATTTTCACCTGTTCATGGTTTACATTTTTCATATGATTTAGGCAAGGCTTTAATTTTGATTGATTTACACTGGCCATTGGTCTATAGAGAGTCTTTGATAGTGGTTTAATAAACCTATTAGTGAGAGAGATATTTATTTGGAGGAGTACATTTATCAAAATAACTTGTAATTTATCTTTGTTGTGAATTTCATAATGAAAATTGGGATTAGGAGGGGAAGGAATGGGAGGAAAATACATACATCAAGAGAGAAAATATCCTTGGACAGAATGAAATGTAATTATTTTAATTTCGTTATAAACGCACATTAAATATGAACAAGCTGTCTGATCTACAAGCATACACTTTATTGAAGTGGTTGATATTTTTAGTGGCATGTTACTCCAGTTTTATGTGGGTGGAATTTCTCTGAAATTAATGGAGTTATACAGTGGGGGAAGAAGGAGTAATGCAGGGATGAATTAGGCTCTTTAACTATTAGCCTCTGGTCTAATTGTTTTTACACACTCAGGCAAAATTCATATAGCCTCCAATGGGAGCTGAGTCTGAGCGAGGACTGTAAAATGTGGCTTATAATCTTGATTAGGTTCTTTTAAACATAAATCTGAACAAAAGAGAAGTTGCCTTTCTGAACTGCTAAGTACCACGCACGGATGCCAAATGCTAGTGCAATGATGTATCAAAGACTATCACACAGTTCAATGGGAGAAAACAGATACCTGCTTGGAGATACAAACAGCTTGAAAACATGATAGCTGTTAGAAGAGGTGGGTGATTAGAGTTAACTTCTAGAGCAAGTGAACGGGGTAAAATGTGTAATTTTAAACTCCAGCAGCAAAGTAATAAGTTCATTGAGGTTTCAACAGGTTATATCCATCAGTGCCACATTCACTGGGACACCATATGGTAAGCTGCCTTATAGAAAGGCTCCACCCAGTCCTGCATATGGCACCCACCATTTAAAATAGAGGCTGCTACATGTTTGTTAAGCTTTTTTAAAAGGCTAATGTCACAGCAGCGCTTCACAGCCACCAAATAAAGGTTCGGGTTACATAGACCCTAGTATTCAGCTTTCAGCTGCTATCTTGGTAATTTAAAGCATTTTAAGTAGAATTAGTTGTATGCCCTGGTAGTAAAGAAAGACTGAGCAGGATCGTGTCAATATACACAGAAAGGAATTTCACACCAGCATAGAAATTCTGGAAACTGTAGCTCCATTACCAGAAAGGAGACATTTGTCATTTTGCCCCTTTATCAAAAATAGACTCTTTCCCCCCCTTACCTTTGTGAATGAAGAAAGGAAAAAAAGATTGTTTGACTTCAGCACAAGCTGTTCGGGATATTAACTCATTTAAAATTATAAGAGAGTGCATTAATGATATAATTTCATATGGTAAAATTATGTTATTCACTTTAAACTGTTCAGCAGCATTTGTGTGTGTTTGTGCAGCAATACTCAGCCTTGAGGAGCTGTGAGGCTTCTTTGTTGAAAAAAATATGCAGAGAACCACAAATTAATCGCAATGTGATGATCCAATATTGTGTTGCAAAGTTTGCATTGTGAGGCTGTCTTGAACAGCACATTATGTCATGTCATTTCAAAACGCAGTCAGGGTGAATTCATAGGAGTGACTCCTCTTCTCGGAAGTGGGGTGGAGTGAATGAGACCTAGGATCAGAGTAACCCAGAAATTTGTGATTTGAACTTCATGGCTCAGATTCATCTCTACTTCTATTTTTCTTTTTGTGTCTCATTTTCTGCACCCCTTTCTTCGCTTCTAAATACTAGGCAGTGAGGATTTGGCTCCATGCTAGCTAAGAGAGAATGAGGTGTATATTCTCCTTCTCTCTCTCTCTCTCTCTCTCTCTCTCTCTCAAATAATTAAAAAATAACAGCAAATCTGCCTTCCAAAAAACAATTAACAGTGTCAGTTACCACCTGTTCTGAAAAATAAATGGTCTTATATCTGGTCAATACAATGTGTTACCATCTAGGTTTTAATTGGTGGAAGGGCAGGTATGAGGTTTAATCATTTTATGCAATTAAAATGAATGGTCTTTCATAAAATGAGAGGAGGATAATCTATCTGCAATTAAATTATAAACAACACTGGACTATTGGAAGGCTAATTGAGAAGTGACAACTAACAGAAAGAAAGGAACATCCTGTGGTATACTGCATGGAGCAACCACCATGGCTTTCAAATAACTCTGAAGGAAAAATAGAGGTTCAAATTATACATTCAGTGAGGATCCTGGCTGAAATCCTGTCTCCACTGAAATCAACAAGAATTTTGTTTTGTCAAGAATCAGAGGGGTAGCCGTGTTAGTCTGGAATTGCAGAAGTGACAAAGAGTCCTGTGGCACCTTACAGGACTCTTTGTCACTTCAAGAATTTTGTTTGTTTACTTCAGTGGAGCCCGAATTTCACCTGCTCCTCCCTTTGAAATCAGAAATTGAAACCCAATTTTTGGGGCTGAACAATGTTATCAAGGAAGGGAGGCATTTTAAGAAAAAGAAATATATTACTCAAGGACTAAGACACATTGCCTACTGTATATTCTCAGAATCTGCAAAGCAGAGTTGGATTATAATTGACTCAGGCTGTAGACAGAGAAGAGTGCTCCATTCTTTGAGTAGTTTAAGCAGAATTGGAATGAAGCATACAGTCCTGAAAGGAGATAACATGAGCCAACATGGATAACCTTTTAGACTTTGTTACAAAAAGGAGTAAAAATAACTGTAGTTAGTTTATTTTTTCATACTTTATAAACACTAACTATATTTTGGTAGCATGTGTTAAACTTTCCATACTAGTAACACTAAATTTTTAAATAAATCATCCTTTTCCCATATACTATTTCTTGTTAGATCTTAAAATAAATATATGCACTATGAGACTGAATCAAATTTTTGTATTTGGGGAAATACTGTTTGTATTCTGAACAATTGTTGTTCCCCTGTCTTTGGTTGAAGAAGAAAGTTGAGTGTTGCTGGTCTAATGGAGGAGGAGCATTGAGTTAGAAAGGACTGACACCATAAAAGTTGTCCTGGCACAGGTTAGGTGAAAGCTGTGCACCAAAATGTACACAGGTTAAGAGAGGGTTGATTGTGCTATTGTATTTAGCATCATAAATAGAGATGTGCAAAACTACCTTAAGGAAATGCTAAAGCAAGCAAAATGTCTAAAGGTGTCTGCTGTTTTTGCTCTTTAGCGTAAGCATTGAGTCACTTTCTCCACCACAAAAATAATACCATATAATTCCAACAATACCCTGCCCATCCTCCCAAAACTCTTCACCAGGTAATTCTATTTTTGCTTCCATAACTCTCCTACAGAAAAAAAAAATGCCACCCAGCTAGATTTCCCTTAAAAAATTCCATCTCTCCCTTCCACTGACTGAATCCTCTGATCTGGAGCTGAGCTGAGAGTCAGGAAGATTTAGGGATGGCTTCCTGCTGGAGAAGAGATGAAGCCTACAGCTGGCTGCTATTAGCTTAGGGCCTGATGCAAAGTCCACTGAAGTCAGAGAGAGTCTTCCTATTAACTTCAGAGGGCTTTGCGTCACACTCTTGGTGAGGGCTGTTCAATGAGGCAAAATGTCAAAGTTCTGTAATGGGCTTACCTGCACTAGTGGTCCAGTTCTTCAAAACGAGATCTTGAGTTCCAAAGAAAGTTGCAAAACTATGTGACTAACTCCTAAGCAGTTTTTACTCAGCTCTAAATATAACCTGTTTGACGTAAACTACTTAGTAAACTTATCTAAGGCACCGAGAGAAGTCCGTTAAATGCCTAGACCCTGATTTTGCAAATGGCTCCATCTGATCTAAACGAGCAGAGCCTTGTTGAAATCAGTGGAGCTCTTTACTGGAGCAAGAGTCTGCCCACAGATCGGCATGAAGGACCAGGGTCTTATTGTCACATTGTTTCACTTTATTGCATATTCTCCCTTCCTTTGAGTGCTGTCTTCCAGAACAAAAATGATTTTCAGTTCAAATGTCCCATCCATTAAAAATGCCCTAAAAGTTTAAAATCTGCTGTTTTTCCCATAAGCCTTGCTAAGAAATTCCTTATCAGTTCTATATTTCAGGGATGAAATATTGTTGCAGTGATTTAGGAAGTCGATTTTGTTGCTGTTTGTGTTTTAACTGCTGTTTTCAGCATTGCTCAGCCGACAGAACAAATTGTACTTGTGATATGTACCAAACAAAAATAGTCAAATTGTATACATTTTACTCAAATGACATCCAGAGCTAAATATGTCCTAAAGTAATTTTTTGCAGGGAGAGGGTATACCTTTAGTAAGCATTAGATAATTATTATTCACCTAGTTTTATTAGTAATGATTATTATTATTTTATTGCATTTTTGCAGTGTAAAACTAAAAGATTTGACATGCTGATTTTACAGTATGATTTGGGATTCTGAAATTGCAGTCAATCTGGAAGTGAAGGTGAAGGTATTAGTGAACTGAACCAGTGTTCTAGGGCAAAGGGCAACGTATCAAGACATTAACCAACAAATAAAAATGCAATCTTTCACCTTATTTGTAAAAGAAAAATGTTAGATTTACTTTTAGAATGATTATAACACACATGTAGTACTGTTTTATGTCTTCAGCAAAGTATAACAGATTGACTGTGGGTTTATCGGTGGGGTTGCGGGGGAATGTGCTGAAAGATTTTTATTATGTGAGAAAGAGAGAACAAAACCCAAGGAAACATCTGGACAATTAATCTCTCAAATCTTTGTATATAACATGGAGAAAATTACTCAGATATTGCAGGAGCCTTGCTCAGAAATAAATTAACTATTGTTAGCAAAGCACAATATATTACCGTCTTGCATGTAAAAAGTTCTGTGTAATTAATAATTAATTGATGCCCCTTTATTCTTTAGCTGTGAGAAAAATAAAGAAAAGGGCAAGCTACGTATTCATCTCATGTGGCTTCTACTTTATTGTTATGAAGTGATGAATCACTTTCACCACATTTGAACTGATCTGTCGTCTTTCAGGGAAGCTTGTGTCATTGTAGACCTGGGGGTTCTTCACCTATTGTTCAAGCCTGCATGGGTGTCTGATTACTAAGATGGACCCTAAACATCTGGTAGACATGCCACCTCTTCCTGACATGTGTGCACAATATGCAATTCTGGTCTTGAAAAGAGCTACACAATAACAGGTGAACAAAGAAATAGACCTTTTTGTCTGGGCTGGTGAAACATTATCTCTCTGAGAGTACATGATCGTGTTTCTCAAGCTTGTCATACTGCAGACCTGTTCTTAAGGAAGAGATGGCTGCTTCCCCTCCTCTTTCAATACCATCCCTGTTGCAACAATAATACTCAGTTATATGGAGAAATAGGGCAGTTCTAAGTATAAAAGATTAAAATATGTCCACTTTAATGGTATAGGTGCTCCTGTTTGGTTATAATCCTTCCCCGTGTGTTTTATCTGTGATTTCCTCTCCCTGAGCTTTCCATTTTTTAGAACTCAATCTTCTTCTTGTTCCCAAGAATGCCTGCTGCTCTAATCTGTCCAAGTCACTTTGGTTGTCTTCCTCTCTATGCAACCTCTCTGATTTGGGGGTACTTGTAAATTTAATCATGGTTGAATTTACACTAAAAAATCCTGGCAAATAGTAACTCGGGTGTAGCCATACTGGATCAGACCAGTGGTCCATGTAGTCAGTATCCTGTTTCTGATAGTGGCCAATACCAGTTATTTCTGAGGAAGGAACCCTGGCAATTAAGGGATAATCAACACTTAGGGAAAACTTCCTTCTAATGCTCAGTAGTTACAATTGTCTCTTCGGATATTTTAGATAATTCATCTAAGTATCTGAACCTATTTTGAATCTAGCTAAGCTCTGGTCTGCAGTAATATGTTGTAGCAGTGAGTTCTGCAGTCTGAATGTGCATTGTGTGAAAAGTACCTCCTTTTATAATTTTTAAATTTTATCTCTTTTTAAATCTATAAAGCCAGCTATGAATTGTGCAGAGAAAGGCTTGTTTTTTTTATTTTGTTGATGAAATAAAATAGAAAATCCTCTAGTGACAAAGGTGCCTTAAAAGAGTGCTTCTAAATTCCTAGATGCTCAGGATATCTGAAGTCAGGCCACTTCCACTGTTGCCTAAATATGAAATGAGGAGTCTGATTTAAGGCATCCACATCTAAAAAACTTGTCCTATAATTTTACACATACCTGTACATCCTGAAAGAGTCTCTGTTGGGCTTCATGTAGAAGTGAGCTTCATTTCTTGGAAACTGAAAGATGTTCCAATACAGAGGCTGAAATAACTATGCTAACCACCTGGTATCATCTGCAAGCTTTGTTTGTACTCTCTATGCCATTATCTAATTCATTGATGCAGATATTGAACAGACCGGAACTGATCCTTATGGGCACCACTCGATATGCCCTTTCTGCTTTACGGTGAACCATTGATAACTACTCTCTAGAAATAGTTTTCCAACCAGTTATGCACCCACTGTGTACCAGCTCCATCTAAGTTGTCTTCCTTAGTTTGTTTATGAGAAGGTCATGCAAGACAGTATGAGAGGTCTTATGAAAGTCAAAATATACCACATTTCCCACTTTCCCCCATCCATAAGTCTTGTTACCCTGTAAAAGAAAGCTATTAATTTTGTTTCACATGATTTGTTCTTGACAAATCCATGCTGACTGTTACTTATCACTTCGTCATCTTTTAGATGTTTGCAAACTGATTGCTTTATTATTTGGGTTGTCCTTATTTCCCTTTTTTTAGATGGGCACTATATTTTCCCTTTTCCCATCTTCTGGAGTCTCTTCCAGCTTCCATGACTTTTCAAAGATAATCGCTAATGGCTCAGTGTAGTGGACCCTCACTCACCCAGGAGGAGGGAGGCCACTTGATCCAGCCCTGGTTGCCCAGGACCAGAGTCCACCGGACAGTCTAGCACCCCCAGTGGAATGAGGCGACCCACCATCCCCATCAGGGGTTGGCCTTATCTGGGTGACTAAAACTGCTGTCGTTTAAACTGGGGCTACAAGTGGGCTGAGGCCTGGGCCTGAGGAAGCTCAGTCAGTCAGCAAACAATAGAGTCTTAAGGGCTGGCATTAGCTTTGGCAAGGCTCAGGCAGCCAGCAAACAACGGTCTATAGGTAGGCTGAGGCCTGGGCTTGCAGGTGCACAGGCAGCCAGCAAACAATACAGTGTTATGTGGGTGTCTGGGGTGGGAGGCACTTTCTCCACAGCAGGAGCTCCTCAGTGCCCGGCAGGAGTTGGCCCCTCCATCGTGGTGGGGTAGGGGGACACTCTTAATCAGCAAACCAATGCTAATACTAGTTGACACAGATAAGCTCCTTAGGGATGTTTCTTCATGGGCGGCAGTGCTCCTCTGGGACAGGCCAGTCTGTATGTGGTATTGGGCTATTCCTGTTAACGGGCTTGTGATCTATGCAGTCAGAAAAGACTAAGACTTCAATGAAGGAGAATGAAAAATTGTAGTTTCTGCATGGATATTCTGATGAAAACGTAACTCCTTCTGAGTGTGGGCTGATGCAATGAATCACTGTCTTGGGCCAGTTGTTGAATGTAACTAGTAGAAAAAAGTATTGGCTCATCAAAAAAAGAAACTAGGGGGGAAATATTCAAAGATGTTTAAAATAATTGAGAGATTAGGGACACCCACATGGTGGCTGGTGCTTTGATGAGCTGTTTCTCTTACTACTTACTTTATATTATCATATCCAGAAGTAAAAGATTTTTGTAATCATTCCCTGGTCCCTAGTCCATTTATTAACAAAACAAAACTATGTAGCCCGAGAATAGATTGGGATCACGTATTTCAGTTCCTGACACAGATTCTTAGATTCCAAAACCAGAAGAGACTACTGTGATCATCTAGCTTGACCTCCTGTATAACACAGGCCAAAGAACTTCCTCAAAATAATACCTAAAGCATGTCTTTTAGAACAACATCCAATATTGATTTTAAAATTCCCAATGATGGCAAATCCATCAAAACCTTTTGCTAAAATGTTCCTGTAATTAATTACCCTGTTTTTTAAAAATTACACTTGATTTTCAGTCTGGATTTGTCTAGCTTCAACTTCCAGATGCTGTTTCATGTTATACCTTTTGTCTACTAGGTTTAAGAGCCCATTATCAAATATTTGTTCTCCATGTTGGTACTAATAAACTGTGATCATGTCACCCATTAAGCTTATCTTTATTAAACTAAGTAAATTGAGCTCCTTGAGTTTATCACTGTAAGGCATGTTTTCTAATTCTTTAATAATTTTTGGGGTTGTTTTCTAAACCCTCTCCAATTTATCAACATCTTTCTTGAATTGTGAACATCAGAACTTGATACAGTATTCCAGCAGTGGTAGCACCAGTGCCAAATACAGATGTAAATTAACCTCTTTGCTCTTTCTCAAGGTTCCCACATTTATGCAACCAAGGATCACATTAGCCCATTTAGACACAACAATGGGAGCTCGTGTTCAGCTGATTATCCACCACAAGTATATCCATCCATATGAGCTGCTTCTTGGTTCACTTGTCTTTTTTAGTGACCTAGGAAAACCTATTTAGTTGAACTGGTCAGGAATTTTTTATCAGAACGTTTTTCTGAAGAGCAATGCAGTTTGTACAAAATTGATTTTTTTTTTTAATGAAAATCTTGATTTTTTTGGCCAGTTTTTTAAAATTTTCCTAATGGAAAATAAAAATAAAATATTGTTTGTTGTGTGGACTCAAATAGGAATACTTCGCCTTGTACAACTAACTTGAAACATTTCATTTCAAATCCATTGAATAAAATATTAAACAGTATTTCCTAACAGTATGTTGTTATATGAGAGCTGTAATTTGGGTCCACAGAAGACTACATCTCCCATAACAAAATGAAAAGTTCACTCTGAAAATGTTGAAGTAACTCAAAATGAAGCATTTTGGGTCAGTTCAGTAAACTGAAATAGAACATTTCAATTTTGTGAATATTAAAATGTTTCATTTCAATGAAAATATTAAAACAAAATTGTTTAACCATTTCCAAATGGAATTTTTTTGGAATTTCCAGTCTACACATTTTTTTTTGAAATATCAACTTCTCACCCCATTTTAGATAAAAAATGTTGAAATGTTTCAAAACAATTGAGTTTTGAAAACAGAAATTGATAAGCTGTCACACTGAACAACAGTAAGGTGCACCTTGCCATATCAAAGGAGTTATTTTTACAAAGGAGGCCATGACAATGGATAGCTAGACAATATGGCAACAAAACATTAATTTGTAGGAACTGCTTCATCACTTTGATTCCTATAGAAACTGATTCATATTGAGATAGAAAATGTTGTGGTTCTGGTATCTAAAAAATCTTATTAACTTTACCAGTAAGAAAGAGAAAACAAACATCTGTTGTTTTTATTATAATCATATTGCAGAGCCACCCTCACGTTCTTCTCATCTTTAAGCTTTCAAGTTCGTCCCCTCTATTGGCCAGTTCCCTATCAAGGCACTTTTACTTCAATAACATAATACTGGAGTTCAGATGCCAAAGCAAATTTAGGATGCAGATTTTTACAAACTAAGAGCTCTGTAGTCTTTCTATTTTATGAGTTATACTAGGGCAATAGAAGAGTTGTATGAACAATCCTCCATGTGCTCCTTTTACTGTATACAGTTACAAGAAGAATTGGAGGTTTGTTTATATTTTGAAATAAAAATTACATTAATACTCGGTCCCCCTGCAGACTTGTGTGGGTTTTGCCAAAATTCTCCTCTGATTATCTGTTGGCCCTGTGCAGTGAAATATAATAAAGGGCTTTGGGAAAGTTTCAGCACATCAATTATCAGTTTTATACAAAAGGCTATCAGTGGCCAGGGTGCTTACCCATGACATTGAAAATACTCTTGCTTTTGTTCACACGGTAATGATAGGCAATTTGTGACTAGCCAGCAATACAAAATCATAACATTACCCTGGAATTGGGCACATAAATTACTGCTGCCAGAAAGTATAATTTTGATGAACTGTTAAAGTCATTATTCAGTGCCATTACTCTGTCATAACATCCATTGAGGCTGTGTCTAGGTTATGTTTAGTTTGTTATTGTAACTACTGTAGTGGAAGTCGGCTGCAGCATAACCTTTGTCAATAAAAGACCAGGAAAAACAGTTGTATTTTGTATGTTATTAGCTATGTTGTCGTGGACTTTTTGTTTTCTCCTCTCATGATTGCTGAGGTCAGATGTCAGTCCCAGGGCAAATAAAAAAACACAGCGATGGGGCAGAGTCATTACCTCATTAAACGACTATGCACTGGATTAATAGTGGCTTTGCCAGTGTTACTTTAGGTAAACACTGTTTTTTCTGACTTAGTCATAACACTGAAACACTTCCTGCTAATTATAAACTAGAATCTACAGTGACTGTGGAATAGACAGGCAAAGAGGATAAAGTGTTAAGCCTATTTCCTGGCTCCTTGTTTAATTAGAAATTAGTGTTACATTGACTGAATGGGTCAGAGCTGCCTTGTTCTTAACCAAAGGAAGAGAAATAAATGGGTGGGGGTCACTGTTCAGTGGAGATTCTCTCTCCCTACTTCTTCTGACTTTTTGAAGAGTGATGTGGAGAAGCAATGAGCTAAGTTAAGAAACGTGGTGTTATTTTTGACCCCACCCTTCCTATGGAAAACCATGTCTCAGAGTGCTGCAAAAATCCTTCTTTCAGCTGTGCAATTTGCACAGGCTTCACTCTTATGTATCCTGAGATGACCTCACAATGGCAATATCTATGACCTGGGGACCACAAGACTCCACTACTGTAATTCTTTCTTAGCTGGGCCTCCAGCGTGGCTCCACTGCCCCTCTGCAATGACTTCAAAATGCAGTAGCATGCCTACATCACTGGATTAAGCAGCTGAGATCTAATTACCTCTGCTTGGCCCTCTTTATGCTGACTGCCTTAAAAAAACCTGGTGGTTTGGTTTAGAAATAACCTTTAAATAAACTGAAGTTGCTTTTCAGGAGCCTTGAGGATGCCATTCACTTTAAGGGGTTCACATAATCACAACTTGAAGTGACAAGTGTTAAAACTTTTCCTCTCATGATTCCTGAGATGTGTAATTTATTCTTTCTGGACAGCTGTCCTGGCACATCTTTCCTTTGAAAAGGTATTGCAGCTGGTTCATGAGTCATTCTCTACCTTATCCTCTACCCTTTATGATAATGCTAGTCTGTTAGCTTTACATTTTTAGTGTGTGTAAACCCCTGTACTGCATTTTAGCTGTGTGCGCAGCTCCCTAGTGGGTTAGAGGGGTTGGTGAAGAATTCTATAAATACCATGATTTAAAATTTAGTAGGCCACTGTTCTCACATGAAGGTTTTTGAAAGATTCACTTGCCAAAAACTTACTGTACTAAATTTATCCTTGGTATAACTCCACTGACTTAGCTGAAGTTACTCCAGAAAAGAATTTTGACTATTTCAACTATAAAAACATGAAAAAAATAAATGACTGTTTTCAACTAACTTTATCTTAGTTTTTCACTAGCCAAACTGGTTAAAAAGAACACTTTTATGGTATTTTAAAATACATTTTTAAGTAATTTCATTTATCCTTGCAGTTCTTTGTCCTTCCCTTTTGGGTAGTTCAAAATGTTTATTTCTTTATCAGAGATTGTTTTCCTTCTACTCTTTAACCTTAATTTGTTGTAATGTGGCTCACATAAATTATAAGATGCAGACTTCACTTTATGATTTTTTTAAGTTTAGTAAAAGAAGTATTTGTTGTGCAAAAATACGAATTGTAGTATGAAATTTGTAACCGAATGCAAGAGAAAAGGCACAATTCCAAATGTTCACCTTGCAATCTGGACAATGTCCCTTTGTAGAAAATAAAGTTTTACCCAAGGTTCTTGGTTCAACATTTTATTAAATGAATTTTATCATCTATTTTGAAAAACAGAAATTTCACATCAAACTTTTCAGTACTTCTTTCACAGAGGTGAATTTCACATAATCAAAGACAATGTCTATAGTGCAGCTGGCGGTGTACTTTCCAGCTCTATTAGACATAACCATGCTACCTTTTCTCACATTAGCATGCTAAAAAGAGTAGTGTAGCCTCAGTGGCATGAGTCGGGGGAGAAGCACAGCTCTAGATTCAGGACATATACTTTACACTGAAGTTGAAGCTGCACAAACAGGACTAGTTTGACTATTGAATTAACTACTCATGCTTCCTTCTTGTCTTATTGACCTTTAATCATTTAGTTCACTCTGTCAAGCTTTGGATGAGCATTTTCTTGTTCAAAGTAGCAGTGGCAACCTATGTGACTCAGTCTAGTTGTGTAAACTGGCCTGGCACAGTTGAAGAACAGGATTGGTTTAAATCAAAATGCTGAAAACATCACCTGATTTATTTTGGAACCTGACCGCTAGGTAACTTTATACATGATTTGATGGGCTAGGCAGAAGGGGAGTTGCATGATCTATAGCCTGTAATATTGTTCAAATATTATCCTTCATGAAATAATCTTTTGGATTATCCGTTGTGACTTTGTTCTTCCAGTACAGATACAAAAATGTCCTAGCTGGGAATAACACAGAGTGCACTTTCATGATGATGATCTAAAGAGCATATGGAAGCTCCACAAACTGATGAATCATGCTTAGGTGTAGGTGAGGGTTAACTATTTGTTGACCATGAGTTACAGACATACAGCCCTGCAGATTCATCACGTGGATTTATTGGTAGTGTGCACACTGGGAGTGTGAAAGAAGGAACAAATTGATATGTCTTCCTTTATTTTTAAACAATAGGGTATGTGTTTTTAGAAACTTTCCTTGTATTTCAGCAGCAGTGGCGAGACGTCATTCCTGTTGGCACGGAAAGTGTGAGAGGCTCATCTGTTTATACTCAGTATGGCCTTGTCTACACTAGCCTTTTCTTAAGATTTCCCACCAATGGGAGCAAAGGTGAAAGCCTAGTGAAAACAGAGCACCAGTGCCTGCCATCAGTTAAACCTCCATATCAGCAACATGATGGTTAAAATGCTGGCAGCTGTTTCTGCCACCACACCTGTAGAATCCTTTTTTGCAACCTTGATTACTTTGTTTTGTGTAGTAAATTTCCTGTTATGAATGTGTTTTCTAAGCTTGAAATTAGCCATTTAAGGCCTAGAGTACTGGCTCTTTTAAAATTAAATTTCACATACTCCTAATAATCTGGGTTCATATTGTACCTTTCATCTGGGGATCAGAAAGTGCCATAATAAAACTCATATTTTATGGAAGGGAACTCTGATCCAGACTATTTGACTTGCCCTGCATCAGTCGCATAGTCAGGAACAGACCTGAGGGCTCTTAATTTGTAGTCCTGTGCTCTAACCACAAGACAACACTTCGTACAAATTATGGGAACACTGATTACATTTATAAAATACTATGAGAAAGAAAAGTTGTACACAGTCACAGCTTTCTGAAAAATGTGATTAGCCTGTCCATTATCCTTTCAGTTTCTTCCCGTAGTAGAATGTGGACAGGTGGTCTTATTTGCAGTAGGTTATATAAAATTAAAACAGTGTATTAATATTAATTATACCAGCTGCTAACAATCAAATCCGTAGCCAAAGATTAGGCTGACAATAAAGCTAATAGTTACAAGTGAGTACTTGATTACTTGAAAAGGATATACTGAGTCCAATGTTAGCAGAATCTGAGAAGACAGTCAGAATTACTAAAGAGGAACATGTCAGTATTACCCAGAAGTAAAAGTGATTGAACACTCAATTACTTCGAGAAGTTGTTTGTTTAAGCATTTAGCTGCTGCTAGCATTTAAAGTAAATGCCTTAGCTATCCTTCTATGAACAATTAACAATGTTGCTCTGAAGCCATTAACTACAAACCCTTAGGACCAATTTCAGTTTTAGTGTGTTGAACCCACATATTTTAACAAAAATAGTAATAATAATGTGAGTTGTAAATTGCACTTGGTTAAGACAATTTAAACTACAATTTAGCACAGCCAATGAAAACATTGTTTTTCATGATTTCAAACTTTCCCATGGGAAGGTTGGAGCAGCTCTCTTAAGCTGCGTTTGTATGTGTTGAGACACTTCTTCAATACAATTGCTTGGAAACACATTTTAGAAGTTTCTTTACAGAAGGTTCTTCGCTAGGAAATCATGGAACTATAATAAACTTACCAATTACTTTAGTGAGTTGTATAAAGTGGAATAATATCTCTTTCTTTTTTTTGTAGCACCTTTCAGCCAAGGATCTCAGATCTTTATAAACATTAATTAGGCATCATAACACTTAAGTGAGAGAGGGAAGGGTTGTACTTAATTTATAGATGGGCAAACTGGTGATGATGTTACATGATTTACTGAATGGCACAAAGTCTGTGGCAGAGTTGAACTTAGAACCTAAGGGTCTCAATTATAATTCCAAACTCCAGTCACTAAACAATGCTCCCTCCTCATACTATCCATTATTAAATGTTACTACTTTTTTAATGCAGGGGAACTTATCTCTGCAGTTACTGGCTTTCAATATTTTTAGGCAAGAAAAACATCCTAGTAATGTATATTTTAAATAAATTGATGTGCATTTACCCCTTCTACTGTATCTGTATGACATTTTTCACCCGAGAATACAAATTTTGTTTTATTGTGCTACTCTTGCAAATATCTAAGACTTTATATATGCAAATAAGAACTGTATAAACCGCAAAAATGGACTACATTGAGATAGCATTTCTGTTATTACAGTATAGTAGTAAATGTACTACTGCACAAATGCGTCATAAGCTAAAGAATCTTTATCAATAGGCTTCTTAGAATTCAATGTTTTTTTTATAATTTGGATGGATAATATCAATGTTTATGTTTAAGCATTTTTTTAAAAAAATTATTAATTTCAATTTTCACAATTGCAAAAAATCATGGAGGGACTCAAACAATTCTTTAATGACAGTAGACATTGAGATTAAAAAAATTAAAGCTTTATAACCATTAAAATACAAATGGTCAACATTACATGTCAAAATACACAAAGTTAATATCTTTCATCTCTAACAACTTCTCAAGCAACATTTTTCTTACATTGCCTCTCTGTAAATTTCAATTATTCAGTTTTTTCATCAGTTTGTGTGTGGGGTGAAATCAACATTTACTGGCATTTACTAATTAAAAATCAAATGCTTCCAAGCCTGTTTATAAGTGTTATGTAGCAATGTCATATGATCCTAAATGTGCAGTAAGATCTATAGGAAATATAGAATAAGCATTCTGTATTAGTAATGCCAGATTATACGAGAGGAAGCTAAATCTTAAAACTCCAGTGCTTTGAAGATGTAAAACTCTATACAAGTGTTAAGTATTATTATTTATAATAGAGTGGGGTTCATGATTCATTATCGTATAGGTTGTATAATGGTTTCCCTTTCAACCCCTTGTTTTCATGCAAACATAACTTTCTTAAACTTAAGCTTTCAGGGCAGAATTCTCTATGATAGTCTGTAACTGATGATAAAATTTTTGAAAAAAAAAATGGTTCAGCCACTTCTGAGCATGATGAGAAGGAAAAATAATGTCCCTTATTGTTAATAAATAATCTTGCAACCTTTTTGACTACCCTACACCTGAAAGTCAAGTGGTAAAATTTGGCAAAGATTTTAAAGGCTAGTGCCTTTCCTTGTTTTAGTGAAAAATGGTAGTGTGAAACTATTGTATTTTGCTGAAGCTGCATAATGAAATATCTAGTCACATATTTTTCTTTCTACTCTTGGAGCTAGGAGAAGGATACCTGCCAACATATAATGCATGAAGGGGGTTGAAAGTGGCTCTACAGGCTTTATAAGGTGTGAATGTAAGGGAGGGTTCCTTTGCGCATATTTCTGCAGCAGACTACTGGCTTTTAGTACTTTCTAGAATTTCAGAAGGCAAAGTTCAAGACAGTAACAAGGAAGCATGGTAGTATGCAGTCATACCTCTTCCTTAAAGAAGTACACACTCAGGAAGCAGATTCATTACCCACACGTAATGATATTACTGCAGATTCAGGAGTGACCTGAACACCTCTGACCCCAAGAAGGGAGCATTGCAGAAGTGTTTGGTCTCCAGATGTCAGAGCTCTGACTCTACGTCTGCAAGTTCCTCAAGTGTAATCAACTATATACGTCATAAGGATGGGAGTTGCAGAGTAGCATGGGCCTACATTTTTTCAGATGTTTTTGTGAACTTAATATTGGTGAAAAGTACCAAATGGACAGCCCAATGTACTGATATCCTCTATTTAAGCACAGAAGTTCAGCATGTGTTGAGCCACTACAAGCTTCCAGCTATGTGGAACAACCCGTTGACCTTTGTCAAACTTTGTCCTCAACATGTTGCCTAGATCTGATTTAGGTTTGAGAGGGCAGTCACTGTTTGACTAATTCAACTGAAACTCCTCATTCCCACCCTCCAGTGGGGATGCTGATAAATGAGGGACCCACACTGGCAAACCTCCAACAACACCGTTTACTTAACCTACAGTTCTTTGCAGTCAGCATGAATCCCATGAAATGCAATGCACCCCAACTTTTAAAGTTCTCCACATTACAATCTTTGAATTGCTAGGCAACCAAGGGAAGGCAGTGGGTGCACAAGGAGGCACTGGGCCCATGTGCGGCCCAACAGACACTGCTGTTCAAACAGCTACGATCTCATGTTCATGTGGCACATATGTAACTACAGCAGGATCCATGATGACGACACCATCTCAAAGAACCACAGTTACTGTGGTTAAGTAACCTTTCTTTAAACGTGCTTCAGTTCAGTGTATGCAGGGTTTAAGATTCCCCTGAAAAATATTGGTGCTCAAAAATTCTTGGCAGGATTGCTGTTGCAATGGGGCAAGGATGGTGGCTTAATGCTGCAAAAAGTTTGCATTTGGATAAAATAGAGAGAATAATGTTCTTGTTATCTATTCTATTGTAGTTTTCATTACAAAACTTCTCTGTGAATAGCCTTCTCTGCTGTGATAGTTAACTTTTACCATTTTGGGTTATAATGCTGTTAACTGAAAAAACTATTTCAGTTTTTCATAGTTACACTGTTCATTTTTTACTTTTAAGTACAATCAATGAAATAAATTTAGCACAGAACTAGCTAAAGAGACTGAAATGCCTAATTGTCCAAATACCTGCCTGATACCATCCGAGTCCACTAATCACATCGCCAGCACACCTAAACTGGAGCTTTCTATTCTTGGCTTGTAATGGTATCTGGTCGTTTAAGCTGATCCAACATATTACAATAACACTTTCTTCTAGTAGTAGTCTAGGTGAAAAGTTCCAGCTGTTAGGAGAGAAATATTCTGATTAGAGCAATGTGGAAAACACTGTTTTTTCTAGTTCACCTCATTTAGGATGTGTTGCCTGTAGCAATATTTGAATTTGTTCCAGGCCACATGACCTTAGGGTTCTGTTTTAAACTGCACTTGTGACCTCTCTTTATTAAATATACAAAACAGTTCATGGAATGGAATGAATGAAATACGCGTGCTGAGGGAAAAACATGACCGCTAAGGGCTTCTATTATTGACAATTCGTATCTCCTAAAAATGAATAAATATTAATAACAAGGATTGAAGGTCAGCTACAATAAAGGGCAAACATTCCTTACTGTGTGTGTGTGTGACAAAGAGTCCTGTGGCACCTTAAAGACTAACTAAAGTAATTCCAGACTAACACGTCTACCTCTCTGATTCTCGTTCCTTACTGTGACTGCGGTGGATTGTTTTATATTCAGATTGGTGTACTGTGGGTTCCTTTCTCATGTAAAAGCTATATTGTCCTGTATATGTATTGTTATGTCTGGTTAATTCCTGTAATAAATAACTGTTAATCTTCAATCACTATGGAAACTACTGCGTTTTACAAACCAGCAAAAATGAAAATCTGCGTATAAAAGAAAATCATATTTCCCCAGACTTACCACTTAATCAGTCTGACTTCACAGAGCTCATTTTTTAAAAAAAATAGCCTTTTTGAGGCAATTTAATTTCAGTGGGACAAACTTTCAGTCAAATCCATGCTTGTGTAGGGATTTATTTAAAATAGACAAACCAGGATAATCTTGTGAGTTGCGGTAACTTGTTTTCATGACAGACATGCGACTATCAGTGAACATCACATTGTATTCATAAATATGTGTTAATAATCTCAGTAATTACATGGACAGAGTTAGAAATGGAGCACTACTAGTGTTTGTTGCGGTCTATTTAGGACCAAGCTGGGTGAGAACTCCTGTCACAGCTTTGAAAATAGTGGAGCTTGAAGTCTGAGATTTTCACAACTGACTCTGAGATTTGGACACAGAACTGTGGAAGCCATGGTTCTGCTGCACATGATAGATCAGGATTCATGGAGTCAGTGCAGAAGAGGAGATGTTCATGGGCCATGTCCAGACTGCTGGCACAGCTGTCAAATGGCACTACTGTCATTTTTTGCTACTTGAAAATTCCATACTTCTGGCATCTGTTGATCTCCCGTAGTGTGCGCACACCCTGTACCCTTTGGGACTGTCAAGCACAGCTAATTTGATCCAGAAGATCTAGCCCAATGAGCACTACTTTTGCTATTAAGTTGAGGTAATTCTCTTTGATTTCAGCAGGAGATGTCCACATGAGGACATCCTGTAACATTTGTGTTTTTAATTAACTTTTTTTTGCATCAGTGCAGCTCTAGATTATCATATTCCTAATGGGAAAAAAATGATCCAAAAAACATTTCAGCAGTTTATAAAGCCATATTAGAAAAAAGAATAGGTCAGCCAGAGATGATCTATAAAAAAGCCGTAAGGGCCATCTACGGCATTAAATATAATCTGAAACAACTGCATATAGAGATCTTATTTTTACTTTACTGAAGGTGAAGATCTGTTTATTACATTATCCTGGGAAACTTGCATTTCATGAAAAATTAAATTCAATGGGACTGTGCTGATGGACTGTTTGAAGAGACAAAACATAAGAAAGATTGAATTATGGTCATGCTATGTAAATCTGTAGTTGCAGTTGAATTAACTTAAATAATTTCTTTTTAAAAGCATAGGACTATTAAATACACTGAAATTGTGTGTGGCAATTAACAAAATACTGAACTGTGAGGGTTTGAGCTATTACACTTTTAAGCCTCTTAAATACATAACATTTCTCCACACTATGGCTCAGAGATTAACAGTAATATGAACTACTGTACCTCCTAATGACCCAGATAAAGTCAGTGAAATGTATTGGCAGAACCATTCACATAAATTCAGTTGCTGGCAGTAATTTGGGTTTGGATTATGTGCAGCTGAACAGTGAAAAGGCTGTTTGAGTATCTATAGGAAGCAATACTTTGACCATGACAATTTAAGGATATCTTCTGAATAATAATTAATAATAAACAAGCAGGTTTGAATTGTGAACAAAACTCTGTGTGCATGTGAGATTTTCCCATCAAACGTGGATAACAAAAAGACCTATATTTAAAGCTGACCTGATTACAAAAAGTTCTATCATGCTCCTGCATGTTGGCTGGAATTGGTCTTAAAACTTTCACCATACCACTGAAAAATAATAATTACACTGACAAAGCACAGTAACCCTTTAACTCCAAATCTGTTAATCTGGAACTATAAAATGAATAAAAGTCTTTGTTTGATTACATACTTACAGCCCCTGTACTGATTTGCAAAGAAAAGAAGAAGAATACAATAACATTACACATTGATGGAGAATTTTTCAGTCTGGAGAATTTTTCAGTCTTTGTCTAAGTGCAAAACTCTAGGGAAAAAATCCAAATCTGTTAGAGCTGGCCTAGTATTTTATTATCTATATTCCAGAGAGATGTTAGTGTTTCTGTAGCTAAGGATAAAGCTAGCTTTTCATTATCAGCATCATTTTGACCCCTCTGCTGACTTCTCCAAAACTAAGATAATCCACCTTAAGTTTCCAAAGTGTGATTTTACATGGGAGTAAAAGTGTGACCATCTTTTTCTGCTGTATTGGTACTGCACCTCAGCACAGCTCCGTGCCTCAGGCTCCTCGGTGCTACAGCAACACAAATAATAAATAACAATAATATGAAATGTTTGAGGGAAATTCAATAGTATGTGCATGAAATAAAGTGTGAGTGTGAGAATCTGCAGTTTTCAACTTCATAAAGAATTTTAACATGTTTCTTTTGGATTTTAATGGATGTGTTTTAATATTCTTTTTTTCCTTCTGTGTGCTGGAGAGTTGGGATCATGCT
This sequence comes from Dermatemys mawii, assembly GCA_007922305.1. Classification (NCBI taxonomy): domain Eukaryota; kingdom Metazoa; phylum Chordata; order Testudines; family Dermatemydidae; genus Dermatemys; species Dermatemys mawii. The sequence continues at coordinate 33,933,877 of ML677350.1, read as the reverse complement.
ATAGTACTTGGGTTTGTACATGGAGGGAGACAAGACATAGCAACCACTAAAATCTGTACACACTCTCCACACATCTTTAAAATAGTTTGTGTTTAAAACATGACATTTAAAAGGGTATAGAGTATTACAAAGGATTCATTGGTACTGGTGCGGGATCTCCATTTGTGACCAGTGTGCTTTTAGTCTCATGCTGAATAAAACATTTATACCACATCCAAATACCACATATATTATTAGATTTTCATTCAGCTGCAGCATCTGCACATGTTAGTACCTAAACTATAATGCAGCTTTTATCTCCTCGGTACATTACCTAGCACAAAGACCCCTCTCACTCCCGCACAACCTGATTAGTGTTTCTAAACACTACTGTGTAATAGTAGTAATAGTGATTTTTGCAATATATCTCTCTGCAGCTAATATTGTAGAGAGATGCTTCTGATAAACTTGTAATGTGGTACATAAGCCATTTTATGAGAAGTTTGGGGTGTAAGGAAAGAAGTACCTTTTTCTTCCATAAAATCAGGTTTTGTATACCCTTACTCGCAAGGAGTACTATTGATTGACTTCAGTGGAAATATTTGTGGAGTAAGGGGCTATTTTTCACAAGTAAGGGTATCAGAAAATCTATGGAGAGTCATTCAAAGTTGGCTGAGCCTTAACTTACATCTAGTATGTATCAGACGATGATTCTGTAACAATTGTCAGCTGGTGCTTCATTTGGCAGTATGTAACTCTTGACATTTAAGATTATGATACAATCTTAAATTAGAAAATTGCATATTGTATATTCTAGAGGACCATTACCTCATTCAGACTTTGCGACATTCTTTTATTATACTTTTATAATGGGAGAGTGAGTGGGTGAGGGTTTGCATTTGGCTGTCATGACTGATAATAAGAGCATAGAGCTTTGTAAACTTTAAAATCTGTACAGAAATTTAAAGAATAGATTTTTTAATAAGTATCTGACAGGCAGCTTTACTGACTTGTCTTTATATCAGGGCAATTTGGCTATGCCTAGTCTGTCACATCACCTCATTAAATGTTCTCTGAGGGGATGTAGCTAGTCTGTCAATATAGGACCAGGCAAGGGAACATGTAAATAAGTATCTGGGAAATATTTGTACCTCGCACAAACGGTATGGGTTAACAATAGCAGTAGTTTGTTCTCGGGAGCACTTTGCAAGTTCAGTAAAGCTACAGAATCAGATCATTCTAAAAAGTTATAACATAAGCATTTGGCCGTTGGAAGACTGGTGTGCCAGTACTTCTCTGTCTCTTTCATTCTACCTACATGCATACCATTAGTTAGTTTCATTACACCCATGTTCTACTGTAAGGGTAGTTAAATGATTTGTGATCTTAAATAATGGCTAAATATTTCTAAAAACATTTCAGCTCATCCGCTCAGGTTTGCAGAACATTAGTGCACTGTTCTGAGAGAGAAAGAATCCTGAAAATTATCCAGTGTCCCATGGTGGTCTCAAATAAAATAGATTTAAAAATGAAGCTCATAATACTGGGCCATATATCACATGTACAGAAAATATACAAAATCTGTGCTAATATTTAAAGTGTCATCAAGCAATATCTTCTATGAAGGGATCACATTTGAAACATGACACTTTTCCTTCTAGAAAGGTTAGTCTCAATAACCTAGATAGGTTATAGTTGGGGTTAGTTACTTTTTGATTTGCTGAAAGTCACTTTCGAGGTTCTACTGAATGTAGTACTTTTCCATCTTGTATATTCTGTAGTTTGCTTATCAAGTTCTTTACAAAAATAAAATTGGGTTCTTTTAGAATGACTGGTACTATGTAAATATTGTAGCTGTTAAACTGTAATGTTTAATTTTTATATTTAATCAAAATTCACCTTGATGCGATATTACAGCATTGATTCACTAGTTACTCAGAGGAAAGAGACTCACTCACTCACTCACTCACTCTTAGTCCTCCATTATAAAAGTATATTAAAAGAATGTTGCAAAGTCTGAAAGAGGTTATGGTCCTATAGAAAGTACAATATGCAATTTTCTAATTAAAAATTGTATCATAATGTATATGCAAAAAACAGCTAAATTAAGGTCACACCGGTAACCTTAAGTCTGATATTTCTTAATTTTTGAATGCATGACTTTGTGACTTTAGCTTTTTTTTAACATAGTTTTTAGGATGTAATTTCCAAAGTCTTTTAAAATTTAAATTGGAAAAGGAAAAGTGATATATAGAACTATATTGTCTGCCCAGACACATAGGTCGTCTGCAGGGTTGGGATCTGTAGATCCACAGGGGAATACCATTCCAGTTCAATGTACAGAATAACTAGTAGAAGCAGAAGTCTCTTATCTTCTGTGTTAATTTGACACTACAAGGGGATTTAGAAACATTCTTTGCCAGTGAGTTTCACAGCTATTTGATAGATAACAAAGGAATTTTGAGCTTTAGAAATAATGGATTCAATTCCAAGTGTTGTATGAGAATGTGATTTACTGCTTAAAGACTCTTCGGCCCTGATTATCACCCCAGCCCCAGCTCCTGACCGCGTTCTTGACTTTCTATCCATGTTCCCCCCTCCCTTCGTCTCTTCTCATCCACCTATGGATACGGCCCCTCTTCCATCCCCATTGTTCCTACTCCTTTGTCTTCTGCCCCATTCTGCTCCTGCCCAGTCACTGCTTACCAGCTCCTACTCCCATCTTCCTCCCTCCCTCAAGTTCCTGCCTTTATTCCTCACCCTATACTGTATCTCTTTCCTCTCCTCTTGTGTCTTATCCCTATGTATTCTGGTCAGACAGTTCCTCCTTCTCTTTCACACTTCCTGGGCACCAGCAGAGAGTACATGTGAAACAGTCTTCCTTGTCTCCTTTCTGCTGATCAGTGTCTCAGTAGCTGGTAGCCGGGAGGTGTAATTGCAGGGATGGTTGCACTCAGCTCCTGTAGCCCTAGAAGAAAGCAAGCTCAGTTGTTCTGCATATGTTGTTTAGTTGTCATGTAGGAGCAGTATAGGGATATAGCATGCTCAGTGCATATGGAATCTTCACAGAATTTAGCTGCCAAACTCTTATAAGTTCTCTACTAACTATGTGCCAACTGAGATTTTTCAGAAGCTTATTACTTGGCCAGATTTGAACAGATTTCTTGGGAATGCAAAAGGCATGTCCCTGGCACCAGGGCAGTGGTTCTCAAACTTTTCTTTTTCGTGGACCACTTGAAAATTGTGGAGGATCTCGGCAGACTACTTAATGATCTTTCCAAATGTTGTTTGTACCGGCAGCTAACTATTGTAAAGTGCTTTGGATAAAAGCGCTATATAAAAAATACTTAATGAGGATGATTAATATTTTTGCTTCTACAAATAAAAGCAGACAATTCATATTTTAATATCAGTAATCTTATCTTACTAATGTGATGGATGTGCCCTATCTTCCCTGCCACAGCAGACCCCGAGCGGCGGCTGGGAAGGTGGGGGGTCTCTTCCTGCCACAGCAGTCACAGAGCTGAGGCTGGGAAGGAGAGCTGTCTCTCCCCAGCAGCTGCAATCCTGGAGCTGGTGAAAGTCACCTCTTTCTCTGGCTTCCGCAGTCCTGCACATCCCAAATTCCCCCCAACCCCTCTTCTAATCCCACTTCCCCCTCCCACCTACCCCTTATTCCCCCCAAGGCCACCACCTCACTTTGCAAATGCATCTTCTCCAGGGTCAAGGCGCCTAATTAGTGGATTCACACCTCCACTGATTAGGTGCGTGGCTCTTCATTCTCTCATGTGTGGCTGCCCAGGTGCGTACCTTAGAGGGAACTATCCTGAATATTATCCTGAACAAAGCTCACAAACCACTGGTGGTCCACGGACCACAGTTTGAGAATCTCTGTACTATGACAACTCCTCTGCCAAACTTCAAGTTTCAGTTTTAAGCCCTGGTGGTGTCAGGACTTCACAACAAAAGAGCTAGAATATTTTTTTTTAAATGCAGGAAAAACAATTTATTTTCCCCTACCTTCTTGGTAATGGTTGAAGCATTTTAGTTAAAAATTCCCCCCATTCCTGAGCAAAATAAAACATGACTAAATAAACAAACAAAGAATCTGCCTGAGGCAGACACCTGGCATGGGAAATTTCAGTTCAAATGGTTAAAAGTATGGCAAAGTTATAAGCAGCTGAAAATAGGGTTTTATAATGGGAAGAGTCAGGTAGCCTTAATAGTAGGAGATGCTACCAACATCACCTCCATTAAACATAAAGATTGAAAATGCACATCCAACTTGCTTCTATACATAAACTGTAGTGTCAGGTCATGGGAGTGTTTCAGATCACATAGATTATCCTCTTTCTTATATTGGATTGGCTTACGGAGTATGGATCATTTTCTTTTTAATTAAAATATATTCTTGAAAAACATACTCTACATGGCTGTAATGAGAAGGACGTTTTCTAAGTAAGAAGAGTTCTTTCTGTATGACAGTTAATCCAAGTACATGTTTTGAAAGGACAGCTTAGAAAAACAGTCATAATATCATAAGTCATAAATCAAAAAGGGCATGAGGAAATTCCATAATTACAAGGTTAGCCTCAAGATTTAAATGAGGTCAGAGATTTGATTTGGCTTTGCTCTGCATTTTTCCTGGGTTAAATGGGAGAATTGGATAAAATAGTGATGAGGTGAATCATTTTTGTAAGCTCATCCCATAATTTTTGATTCCATTCTTTTTAAATGCATTTTTAGGATTCCTGGTTTACCATAGCAGTATAGTCACTATTATTTGCTATTGCTAAGGGTTCATTAGTGTGTCTATTACCAACCCTGGTTTTTAATATTATATATATTTTCTATAATCATTTGCTATGGGCTAAGAGCTGTCATGCTCACTCATCTTTGGAATATATCATTTTTATATAGCCATTTGAAATTATAGGAGTGCAAACCACCCCTCATGCATACACAAAAAGCAAGCTCACTTATTATATCCTTATTGTCATGGGTTGTGGTCTCATTAGATCTCAAAAGCTAAACAGGCCTGGGCCTGATCAGTGTTCAGATAAGAGACCTCCAAGGAAAACACAAATTGCTTCAGGAAATGGTGTTAATTGTTCAGTAGGTGTCACTTCTTCCCTCCAAATCAGAACTTGAATCAATGCTACAGTATGGTGTTAAGGTGTGGTGTGTTATTGAAGATGTTACCTTTCAGGTGAGATATGGTCTTTTCCTTATTATACATATTTGTGTTAATCTTGTACCCTCTAACACCAGGCAAATCTCAAAGTCCAGTGGCTCAGCGTGAAGAGACTTCCAAATATTTAGCAAATTTAACCACATCTCTCCGGAAATCTGACACGAGAGTTTTCTTGTAAAATGTCTAATACTTCCTGACTTTGGATCAGCCACAAAATTGCCTTTGTGCTTCGTGCAGTGTTCTGGGAGTCTGCACTGTGAGAAGCAGCTTCTTATATGGAAAATTGTATTTTCAAATAATAGTTTTAGTTAAAATTGATATATCACAGCCTCTTCTTGTTGTGTCCTGTTTTGGCACTATGAAAAACATGAATCAAGATTGTGGGTTACCCAGTCTGAGAGACTTTAAAGGGGCAGCTTGCTCATTACAGTCTGAAAATCAGACCCCTTTGAAGTGCCTCAAGTTGGGCTCTTAAAATGATTAGTCACTTTTGAAAATCTTGGCCTAAATGCCTAAGGTTATAAACCAGTGTCCATGCTGGTTTAATGCTTTCACATTAAAGGGCGATATAGTGAAATTGTGCCAGACATGATGATTCGGCTAGGCTAACAGGGTGTGAGAAGGGTTCCAGGAAACTGTTCAGTTATCTTGAGTGCCTGAGCAGTACTGGTTCTGTGATATAACTCTACTGATGAACAGCCAATCAGAGGCAATACAATCTTGATGATGATCCCTGGTATCCGTTGTACCCAGGAAGAACTAACCAGTGTACAATTTTAATAACCTCTGGTATAAGTTCAATAACGTTTTCAAACATTTTACATTCCTTTGCATTACAACTCCTTGTTGTATCACTTTCATCCAAAAGGGAAGTGTCATGGTCTAAAATACAACAGTATTATCCTCAGCTTGACCTTAATTCTTCAAGAAGATTAAAGGTTAAGACATATATTTACTTTCTGTCATTCATCCTTACAGGACCTTGACTGACTATCCAAACAAATAAGCTAGTATATGTATTTTACTACTGCAGCTAGTACAGATTCCATGCGAAATGCTGCGCACTGCTCGATAGTTTGACTTATGTTTTATATGTGAGAGCAGTCTTGGTAGGTAGATTTATATAGCGATTTGTATCAACCTTAGTAGAAAATATAATAAACATTTACTATGGGATTCAGGTGAAAATTCTGTCTCTCACTATATAAATGGATATCCATACAGCATAACAAAAGAAAATGCCTTAGAGCGAAAACCCATCTCTGAAACACACTTACACACGTTTGTATGCGTTAGCACGTGAATACTATGAAACAGAGAGGAAGCCTGGTCTGGTGGTTAGCTGGAACTTGAGAGACCAGTCTTCCTGTGTGGGATGGGGCAAGTCACTTAGAGCTCGTTTGGGACCCAGTTAGTGCACGGCAAGCTGGGCTGTAATTCTATAGTGCACTAACTGGCTGTGTGGACCCTGCTGCCATATATCAAAAGTTCCTTAGTGCGCTTTGACTTATATAGGTCAGCATGTACTAGAGAACTTTTAATGCACAGTCGCAGGGTCCACACGGCAAGTTACTGCAGGGCAGACTATTGCATTGTAGATTTACACCCCAGCTTGCTATCCACTAACTCACTCTTAATCTCTCTCTGCTCCAGTTGTAAAATGGAGACACTTCCCTACATCACAGGAGAGTTGGGATAAATATATTAAAGATTGTCAAATGCTCAGATACTGTTGTAATAGGGGCCATATAGATGTCTTAGATACTATATTACGAGGTACACTTTGGAAATTGATAATTTAATAGTATATGATAAGACTGAGATTTTCAAAGCCACCTACAGGATCTGGGTGCTCAATTTTCATTAGTATTAATGAGTAGGTGAAGCCATATGAGGGGCCACTTCCGTTAAACCCGCCACACCATTTTTATCTTTTTAAAATCGGCACTCAAGTCTGAGAGGGAGGGAGAGTGTGGACAAAGAAAAAAAAATAACAGAAGTTGTTGATGCAGCAAGACTTACCCCAAACAACATTGTACATTTTCCTTCTTTTCCTCACCACTTATCTGTTTTTTATATACATAGGGCTTATTTTCTATTGTCTTGCCCCTGGTCTGGCCAACTATATCTGTGCAAAATGGGTATAAAATTCTACTTAATCAGCATTCTCCTCTCACTCACACTGGAGATTGCAAAGTAAATGCAGAGTGGGCATAAAATGCTAAGGGGTAAATGACTCCTTTAGGCGCAAGAGAGTGGAAAATTAGGCCAATACATTGTAAGCTCCTTCTGGCAAGGAACTGATGTCTTGTGTGGTAATGAAACCATGAACATAAATTTGGATGCTTAATATATAATTAATTTGAAATGAAGAGCTCATGCTTGGCAGCAATAGTGATAACTTCAGGTGTTTGCCTAATATTCTTTGTGCAAAAAAATTAGTGCTCTTGTTTTATAATCTAATTGCATGTATGTACTTCAGTGCCTTTGGCTGCCTTGATGTACTCCTCACTCAGTCACATACATTTAAAGGTGGATTTTTGCCTCGGTCGCAATGGGGAGTAAGATAACAGCCTTCATTAAACATGGAGGAGGGTAACAGTGGCTGCCTCAGAGAAGTGGGTTTTGACATTGGAGACGCTAAAGAGTGACAAGCATTCACAAGGAGAGATTTTATATTGTATGGCCTCTTCTGAAAAGCCAAATCTAGAATGTCTAACCAAATCATCCTATCTCTGCTGGCAATAATTGATGCCCTAGTGGGTACATGCAGTAGAGAGGCAAAGGACCAAAATGAGGCATGGAGAGTGCACTGCTCTCTTCTTCATAGTGATGGACCCTAAGGTGAGAGTTCAGTCACTCTGGTGGGGTAGGTTGTGTTGCTGCTCTTCTTAGTGTGATTTATCTGGAAACTGGCACAGTAAAGTAGAAACAGGAGCCTGCCTCCACTAATAAATTATTGCTTCACATGTCCTAGAAAGTTTAATCTGATCTAAATATTAACTAGGACTGAAATTCTGAGCTGCTTTTAGTCAGTCACGAAGGCAAAAATCCCTTTCCTTTCAATGATATTTTTGCATGAGCATGGACTAAATTAAAACACAGGTCCCACTCTCACCTTGGACCTCCCATGCACAAGTTTATATCTTCCTGTTCTCAGACCTTGCAGAGTTGAAGTTTGTGTGCTGCTGGCCTGTTGTCTCAATCCAGGAAGGAGCGACACCACTCGCTGGTATAGGCCCCTTTCTCAGGGCTCAGCTAAACTTCTTCCTCATAAAACTTGTGCTGCCCATCTATTATCCCGAACCCTGAGTCTTCTGCAGGGGCCTATCTATTCTTTTCAGTTTTACACTCTCCAGGCCACTTGCCTGAGAGTCCTTCCCTATTTCCTGTAGCTCTGGGCCCAGGAGCCTCCCTGAGCCTGGCAGCTCTCTACCCAAACTGAGTCACTGGCCTTTATAATTACCTGATGTCTAGCTGATTAGTCTTGGCTGGGAGGTAGCTGATTCATCACAGATTAAGCTAGATCCATTTCCCTTTAAAGAGACAGCCACCCCGTGATAAGGATCTATCCTGTGGGCTAGGAATGGGAGCCAAACAAAAAGCTGTGCTATCTTCATCTTCCTTTCCCTGCCCAGAAACCAGTGTGCAAGACATTTTTGGCACTCTATGCCCATCTGTGCTTTTGATTCTTCCCCAATCAGCAGGTATTCAGGTACTGTGCTTAAGAGCTGTAGGAAGGTGGCAGGAAGTAGAGGCACAGCTTTGGGTTCCGGTAATCACTCAGTTCAGCAGGTTTATTGGTTTGAACCCTTGCTTGTTCTGGATGGGGCAAACTTCTTGAATTGAACCATCTGGTGGAAACTCTGTGAGGCAGAACCTCAGGGCCAATGCAACCGCTAGGCAAATTAGGCGACCACCTATGGTGCCAAGTGGTTGGGGGCACCAAAAAGTGCACTCACGGGAGGCAATGGAGCAGAGGTGAGCTGGGGCAGGGGGCCGTGGGGAGGGCACCTGCAGCAAGTAACATGGGGTGGAAGGCAGGAGAACCTCTCTCTGCCCCAGCTCACTTTGGATCCACCTCCTCTCCTGAGCACGCCGCCCAGCTTTAATTCTCCTCCCCTCCTAGTCTTGCTGCACCAAACAGCAGATTGATGTAACTGATCAAATAATCATGTAATAATATAATAATATAAATATATATATAATATAAATAATAATGTAACTGATGAAATAATTATGGACTTTTTTCTATGTGGATTGTTACTATTGGACAATAACAGATTCTCCATTGAACACTCTGGTTGCACCTATTAAACATAAACAAATCAGATCAAATCAAATAACTAAATGGATACATATATATAATTAAGTTTTTGGGGTTAACCTCCCTGCACCACTTCTATACAACCCCACCTAACACCGTCTCAGCCAAAGATGAAAATCATTGCTATTTAGCAGGTCTTGAAGGTTAAGCAAATTCAGGTTTTTATGGACGAGGGGTGTTTGTGCTAAATGCTCAGAATCCTCATGGAGAATTCCCTGCTCGCCACCTCATCTCTATAACAACAAAGGGGTTTCAGCTCTGGCACCTCCATTCATTTCAGCTGTGGCCATATGCCATGGGGAGAGAAATGGTCTCTTGGATTGTAGGCCTAATTGTTGACGGAAAGTTTTGCTTCCTCTATTGTACTGGAGCCCATAAGTTCAGTGTGTATGTGCTGAGATTGTGGAAGTGAACCAAAGGAGTAATGCTTTAGTTTTGTGACGCTACATGAAAACATCTCAACCAATACTATGTATATGTTTTCCATTAGATCCAAAAATATATATACTGGAGATATTTCAACTGTGAATAAAGATCACAGTATGTTAATATAATTGCTAAGTGGATAATTGGTTAAAAACTGCTGTTGTCAGTAGCTAGCGGTGTTGTGCTCTGCTCTTGTTCGACGATGATATCAGTTGGCTGCGTGCGTGTCCCCTCTGTGTGCTGTCCCGGCTCTGTGCAGATAGCTGGCACAGCAGACCCCAAGAGAACCCTAAAAACCACAGACTCTAGTAAGGTACGAAGGCACCCGAGCCACGTTTGTCAAACGAAGCACAGTGATAGTTTCCCGTAGACTCTACAAGACATACTACGAATTTATGCCCCCAACAATGGACTGGCTCAGTCAATGGCGGGAGTTCTTCTGCCCCCTCGGCCAGACAAACATGTGGACTTCGAGACCTACTTTTATACAGTGCAGGACGGATTACTCATCCCTACTGATGTATTGAGGTACAGCCCCTTTACGCATTACTGCCTTTCTCCTGTGGCACATGTACCCAACATGTGCCTTTAGCAGCCCTCTTCTTGCCAATTTCTGCAAGCAGGGCGTGCCTCTGGCTCACAGCCCAGCTTTGCTTAGCAATGCCTTCGCTTACTTTGGTTCAGGCTTCATGCTAGGCCTCTGATACAAGAGTTTATGTTTCAGGGCCTCATCTTACTACAGCTGGGAATCAGTAAACAGTATCCACGCCTCATTGCTTTGGGAAAATTAGAAAAGATTACTTGCCAGTGAAATGACAGGTGTGAAAAGGTTCAGTACCTGTGATAGCCTCTTGGAGGTCAGTGATGGAATGAAAGTAGTGTAATTACAGTTATGTATTCTGAGTATTTATTGTTAATGTCATGTATTTGCTTAGATTTAAAATCTATCAGTGGGCTTCTCTGAGTGAATAATGTTTCAGAATGTGGAGATTATCAAACATTTGAGGCCAGGAAAGTTGAACTTGCTTTTTTCTTCTGAGGCAAGAACTTAAGTTAAATCTGTTTTTCTTGATGCTTTGGCATGATATCCAGCGTGTGAAGGCCTCTCATGAAACCTAAGTGAGCTGATCAAAATGTTTCCTTGGAAGTGCCATGAACTAATTTCTTGGAAACATAAGGTTGGATGAGGTTTTTAATTCAATTTAATGTACTCATAACAAATAAAGTTACAGTGCTTGAGGGCGAGCAGTGACTTCACTAGCAGAGATGTCACTGTTATGATGACATAAGGCTGGGAAATTGGCATTAAACCATTCTTCCACTAGAAAGTCTTCATCAGTTTCATGTCATGGTTCATTGATTCAAATATCTGCTTGAGTTACCCTCTCAGGGAGTATATTTGCAGCTTTCATGGGTGAGAAGAATTGTTTTTGGTCTTCGCTCACCTGAAGAATTGTCTGACCCAAAAGCAATAGTTTTTACATTTGGTGTATAAGAGAGAGAGCCTCCAGCTCAGCATAAGATAATTTTCTGAAAAAGTCCCTGGTTCTTGAAACCTGCTTTGTTTTTCAGCTAAATGTTCAGCTTGTGCCTCACAGTGACATTGTAATCGAGTGGTTATCTGTGTAACATATGTTTCCTATGCAGAAAAGATTAGGTAAATTGTACTGCTTGATTTTACTTCTCAGCTGTGCAGAGTGGATGATAAAGGAAATATCATCTGGCTTTTTTGATTTGCTAGAAATCCTGTGTGATAGACTAATCACTTCTTTGACCTCAAGTTGTCCCTCTCCAGTTTAGGTTTCTTATAGATAACTGCCTAACCTTTCCTTCAAATCTACAAATCCGTAATTAATTCTGTGTACAACACAGACTATTAGTGGACGTTTGCCTTTTGGGCCCATTAAAGTATTTGAAATCCCTCAGATGACGTTGTCCATTTAGCCCTTAACTTATCAGTGGCATTTCCTGTTGGCCTAAATACATCCCCAATTAAATCACATGCCTCAGCCATGAGTCTGTGTTTTACTTAGGTAGTTGTTTTGACTGCTCAGGGTTTTCTCTCTTTTGTTCATTTTTTTTTTAAAGGAGGACTTTCAGATTGGGAAAAGCTTTCAGACATGCCAGACTTAAATCCTGCTCACTGCTGAGGGACTACAGGAGTCCAAAACTCAGGGAAACTATCATGATTAAGCTGTGCAGGGGCTGGAAGTGCCCAGTCCAGAGACCCACAGTTCCTGACCCTGGCCATGACTCGTTCCACAGGAACTCAAGAGGGCTAAGAGGGGAGGCAAGGACCTAACTAGTGAGTCCCTGTACACAAACTCTGATGGGGAACATAGTGGGTAATAGTTATTCACTCTAACAGCATGCAGAGTGAGGTAGCAGTGGCAGACTGGCTGCATAGGTGTTCTGCTTTGATTTGGTTGCAGGCTGGAAGGAAAACTATTCTTTCTTTCTTATCCTTATATACAGCCAGTTCACTTGAGCTCTGTCAGGAGAGTGAGGATATATCATCATTTAGTTTTAGATCCTTTCTCTTGTTTTTCATAATTTGGCTTGTGCTTTGGCTAATCAGGGTTACTCTTTCCCAGACAGTTGTGGTTTTCCATCTGATCCAGCAATGCCAGCTGTAAAGCTGCATTGGTGACATTATGCTGATTTTTATAGTAACAGGTTTGGATGTCTCAAATACAGGATTGTTACTAAGTGGCATAATTGAGAGTGGGAAGCTGGCAAATTGCTCTAACAGACAGACCTGAAATAATAGCGGAGGAACAGAGATAATAGAGCAATATTCCATTTTCTTGCTTCAAGTTTGCCTCTGTGTAAAAGTGGTTCTTCAAGAGAGTTCTGGAAGGCTTTTGCCATCTTCTCTCTCTGTGCCCTGTGTTTAGACTGTTATGGTATATTGTAGTCTACTTCAGAAATTCTACATTTAGTGCCCTTTGGTTTTTTAAATATTGTTAGAAGAAGAATTAAGATGAAATGCTCTGTTTCCTGCTTTACTGTGTCCACTCAGTTTTTCCCATAAAAGGACTCTCCATATTGATCACTCAGACTCGAATCTGCCTGAAAAAATAAATAAATGAATTGTAAAACCACATTTCTCCAAATCCTGAAAAATGCATCATCCACTTTAAAAAAATGGTGGTGGTGAGGACTGCATATAGGTGTAGCCTAATGTGCCGTTGTTTCAGCCACAGATTTAGGATGCTGGTTTATCTTTGATAGTGAAAGGACATCTGCATGCTGTACTCTCCCTGTGATGTTTATGCTCTCTCTGCTTTGAGTATAGGAAGAATACCGATATTGACAAAAATCTTATATACTTCTTATTCACTAGCGCAGAGAAGAAGGGTGTGGATGACGTGATGTCTAATTTTCAGACCCACAGTACCAGCATTGACACTGTCCTTTTTAAAATTTTTGTGAAATCTTTATAGAGAGGATTCACATGAACCTTATGATAAGATAAGATGTCCAATTGTCTCTTTCCATATGACTACTATTAAAACGGTGGGTCAGGACCCCCTGTCATTCTCAGCTTTCTTCTCCTGCATTTGAGTAAATGATCTCTTTTATACCAAGAGAGTTTGTAAAGGTCTGTAATTCTCAGGAGCCTTTTCTTTGTCTTGCTTTTTGTGAATTAAGGATTCCCCTTATGTTTTATCACTAAGACTAGTTCTCCTTCACCTGATGGTTTCCTCCCACAAACTGAAAGGGCAATTTCCAACCATTCAAAAGTTATTTACAATTTATTACATTTCTATGTGAAAAGAACATTTCTTGTATCAGATTTTATAAGGCTTTTTCATGGAATGTTGGTGAATCAGGGCTTTCTCCAGTGTGGTGTGTACAATTGGAACTGTAGCTTGACCCATAATAGCTTGGCAGGTGATCTGTGAATGCTTATATTTTTGTTTCCTGGCAGACTGGAAATGTGGTGATCACAAGGAGACTTATTGAAATTAATGGGAACATACCTCTCTACTGCTGCTGTTAGGAAGGATAGTTCCTGATTATGAGAAATGTTCCTTATTTTAGATACAAGTCTGGAATTCTCTCAGTATTATTGTTGTAAATTGTTTATACCAGAAATGTGTGATCATGAAGCTAAAATGCTAGATGCTGCTGTTTATGCTAAAATATTTACTCCGGGTCACTTGCAGCTTCCTGTATTATTAATTTTCCAGGGCATTTTGAGTCTTGATTCTATACTTTGTCCCACATTTGCCCATCAAAAGGCTGAGGTGAGAATGATCAGGAGAAAGACATGAGGAATATTTCATGGATTTCTTTGTGAGTGACGTTGCAAGACTGCTTTTAATCCTGTCTTAAAATGGGCTGACTACTGCCCTCTCATTTCCAGCCACAAGGGATGTTTTTACTTAGGGAAGAATCTTAAGCAATGATGACCAGCAGGCACTGTTGTTTGTAACATTTAATCAGTCTTCCATTCATTTCAGAGATCATAAGCCCCTAGTGCTAATTATTACACAAACTATTTTTCCTTTTTAATTTTAATTTTGTTTTTCTCCTCTAGGGAAAAGTTTAGGCTGGAACAGTCATTACTTTTGTGAACAGCCAGCCAGTACTATAGTGTGCCGTCAGCCTAATAGGTGTGTGGTTTTTTTAAAAAAATCCCTCTTCTGTCAGTGTGTCTAAAATCATGTGGTAAATTGTCATAAGAGCCTATGTTATTGTGGTATGTTTTATATTTAACTAATATATTGCGTGTAGATGGATGACCTAGCATATAAACAATCAAGTCTCTTTAATGTTGAAAGCATTACATTCACAGATTGGAAAATTCAGAGTAAGCCGAACTTTTTGCAAATTTAGCTTTCAAGAATAAGCATCTACTCTTCATAAACACTCTATTTGCACAGCAGGGTAGCTGAGACATCAATAGTCGCAGGGATCAGGACTCCATGCAGCTTATACTGGTGGCATGCAATTTATTGCAGACTGCTCTGCTGGCTCACTTCACTTTCTTTATCTCACATCTTTATTCTGCCTACAAAGATGTACAGTAGGTGGAATCTGTCAGGCATGAAGCCAGCAGGCAATGTGAAAGTGGAGACTGCTGGCGTCAGATTGATTAAGCTTGTGCACGTGTCTGCAGAAAGGAGACATCAGGTTTAATCACTCTGCCTGAATTTCTTTCTGTTCCTTTCTCTTGGAGATAAATGTCTTGTGAAATGTCTTGTGCAGTGCACAGTAGGAGCACTGCTGTAAGGCAGAAAAGTAATAAAGGATGGAAGCTTATTTTTCCTTATCATTCTGTTATTGGCAGAGCTATGTAAAGTTTGAAAGAAGAACATGCATCAGATTTGCTCAAAATTTTCCTAAGCACAATTAATAATGAATTATAAATGTTACTTATTGTATTAGATAAATGCTTAATGTCTCAACAGCAACTTTTTGGAGATGCTACCCTTAGCAATTCTCAGTTGTTGACAACTGAAGTCTTTGTTGATTGCACTAGAAGCCTTTAACGTACTTTGGTTCTAGACTCTTTTGAGGGCAATCGGACACTTATTTTTAAAAATAAATATTTATTTTATTTGTTTCCAAATTTAGAACTCTCTTCTACCAAGCCTGTGCTTGGAAATACAGCATATATTTAGTATACAAAAAAGCCCAAGAAATTGACGGTGTAGCACTATCTGGTATTTAAAACACTCTGCCATGTCTCTACATAAATGTGGGGATAAGAAAAGATGAAGATAAAAGATAGGGGAGAAAGAGGAAAGGAACGTCCATGCTAAAATGAAGACAAGAATTAACCACTGACATGTGCTTGAAATTAAGACCACAAATGCCTTTCAGATTGGTCCTCATTTTTTGTAAGTGGTAACTTGTGCTCTTCCCTTTCTGTTGAGAAAATAAAATAAAAACGTGGCAGTTGCTTATTATTCAAATCTCTTAATGGAACAGATGTTAGAATCTCATAGCATTGCTGTTTGAGTTGGGAGTGACAAACTCTTATGCCATAAATCA